>OY720155.1:15834538-16443230 GCA_963082725.1 Pedicia rivosa
ATAAGAAGAATAATGACGAAGAAGAAGATGAAGAAAAATATAAGTCAATTTGATTGATAACAACAACAACAACAAATAACAACAACTTCAGCAAAAGATTTTTCTATAGAATGAATATTTTATTTTATTGCGTGATTTTACTCATGTTTGTTTTTTTTTGTATGTGAAAAGAAGAAAAAGGAAGAAAGGTAGGCGTAATATTGTAAATTGTAAATAAATAAATATAAAAACCGTATAAGTTTTTCATTTCTTTCTCAATATACGTTTCTTTTCTTCTTCTTCTTCTTCTACTTTTTAAAGATTCTCCAACAAGTCTGTCTTCTCTTCATCTTCTGTTTGTTTGTTTATTTTCCTTTTTTCTATATATAAATTTTATTACAATTTTATTTTAAAATAATTATTGATTTTATTTATTTAACTGCAAAAGGAAAATTATTGTTATTGTTATTATGCGTTAACTTTGTTTATTTAAAAGATGCTGTGAATTCTCGACTTAATACTTTATAAAGGAGTTTAAGGAAGCAAATGTGGTTGCTGTTCTGTTTTTAGCCTTTAGGGCCTTTAGAAATTATCTGTGTATATATTCTTCATTAGCCAGGAATGAATGATCGTTTCTGTTGGAAAGTCATACATCCTAATTTGTCGTCCAACAATTAGCTTAACATCAAAACTTTCATTTAACTCTTGCTCTTCTTTTGATTTGATGCAATTATCCCTATAATAATAAAAGAATCTATAATCAATTTATTGTATATTTTTTTCTAAATTTTAAAATATTACAAACGTAGGTTAAAGATTTTCGAAATTTTGTTAAATTAAAGAATTTATTTTTTTTCTTCATCTTCTTCTTCTTCCTCCTCATATCGGGGTTAATTTTAGGTGATAATAGTTAATAATTTATAAGTTATACCTTCACCCACTCATACAATAATAATTCCCAATCATAAATAATTAATATTCCATGAAAATTTTAAAGAAGAAGAAGATGATGATGATGAAGAAGAAGAAGTTAAAGAAGAAAGAATAAAAAAAACAATTTAATAAAAAATCAAATCAATTTAAAACCATTATCTTAAATCTCCGTATCTAAAGGGTTAACAACAAACAGATTTTTCTCAATGTATTACATTATTAGATCAATATTAATTTGAAATTTATGCAAACAATTTTTTTGTTTGACATTCGGTGTAAGAATATGGAAAGAAGTTTTAAAGATAAAAAATAAAGAAGAAAGAAATATTTTTGATGATGTTAAAAGAAGAAAGAGGACAAAAGATGGAAATACATACAAGAAAAAATAAAGTATTATTATTTAATATTGTGTGTTTGTCGAATTTGTAATTTATTGATTTTTAAAATTTTTCTCTTTTCTTCTCTTCCACTTCTTCTTCTTCTTCATCATCTTTTTAATTCTATTAAAATTTTAAGGAACTCGCTTCTGCCTATATGATGTTGGTGATGATGCTGATGCGGATCATGATGATGATGGTATAGTGGTGAATTGTGATACACTCTGTGATGCTTTTAAAAATAGCGTAAAATATGATTTTCTTATATAGAGAATTGTATAAAATCCCAATAATATACTTTAGAATATTTAGCATGGTAAATTAGACAAATTATAATTTTGATCTTAATAAATGATACAAAAAAAAAAAGAAAAACAAGAAATAAATATTTAGTTGGTCTTAAGAAAGATGAAAGTGGAATTTTTGGAATTGTGTGTGTGTGTGTTTCTTCTTCTTCTTCTGCTTCTATACTTCTATTTTCTTGTTCGTTCTGTTTTTTTCCTTCGTCTTTAGACATTCTTTCATTTCGTTAAATTTAATTTAAATTCATATTCAAAAATATTTAAGAAGAAGAAGAAAAGAGAAAAATAGATGAAAAAAGTAAAAAAGAAAAATAACAAAACTTTAAAAGTAAAAATAAGAAAAGAAACACAGAAACAAAAAAATAACAACGAAACAATGACGAACTATTACAAATATATTTATAAGAGTTTCTGCGATCGCACGTTTTAACTCAAAAGCTCATTGTGCAATTTGGTTCAAAAAAAAAAAAAAAAACGAAATAGAAGAAAAAAAAATGGATAAAACACTTTTAATATATTTGTCCGTTGTCTTTCTCTTTCATCTTTTATGTTTTAACATTTATTCATTTCATTTATACATCAGATTAGATTATAATTTATGGACATCTCACTTCATTTCTATATAATATTTAAACATTAAATTGAATGTAATTTAATGAAAATTTATATCGTAGAAAATTTTGTGCGCATGATTGAAGAAATAATAATACAAGAAAAAAAAAACAACAAGCGTTAATAAAGAAACAAAATTGTTGATAAAAACCATTAAAATTTATTAACAAAATAAGTAAAAAGAAAAAAAGAAAGAATCGCACGAAATGCCAAAGAGTTTCTCTCTTTAAAAATATTTTTGTGCTTTTGTAACAATATTTAATTTTAGTTGCTGCTGTTGTTGCTGCTGCTGTTCTTGTAGTAGTGTGCTTTTATTAAGATTTATTTATTTTCGGTTAATATATTTGAGTAGTCGCATAGTTGTTATAAAAAAGTGTCCATGCAGCAGGTTCATGCTTCATGTGTATGAATATTTTCGCTTTTTGCTGTTTTTTTTTTTTTGTAGAAAATAAATAAATTTTATGTAAAGACTTTAAAAATTAATTGATATTGTTAATTGTTTTATTTAATTATTAAAACGATTAAATTGAATTAATTGATATTTACTTTCAATTTCAATTTATTTATTACAGAGAAAAGTTGCATTATGCTTGAGGGAGAGAGTTTTATTTGTTTTATTATTGTGACTACAATTTCACGCATAGTTTTCTGATGGGTAGTGGATAAGAAGAAGAATGATTGTATGGAAGATTTACGAGTCAGAAAGTTTTGGTTGAAATTTATTGAAATCAAACACTTGATAAAGAATTTAAATTTAGGAAATACAATTTTTTTCTAATGCAAGAAAGAGAAAATTGTACCAAAAATTATTATGGAGAGAGAATAAAGTTCTACATTTAAACTCTAGAAATTTTATATAAATTTATACAAATCTTGTTGTTGTATTCCTTCAAAAATATTTAAGCTTTTTCAGTTAACTTTATAGAAAATTAGTCATTGAAATAAAATAATGATTCATTTTGACTGTTTGTTTTGTAAGAAATTTGCATTTTAAAAGCTTCACGTATATAAAGTTGTGACAAACATTTTTGTAGAATTTCCGTAAGATTTCAATTAAAGATGTTTCAGATTGACAAGAATGTTTTTATAAGTAGTAAAGTAAAAAAGGTATTAAAACGAAACAACTTCTGTATAAAAACAGTTGTTGCCATGCATGCCAAAAACACAAAAATAAACAAACAAAAAAAAAAAAAACAGAAGGAAAAGAAAAACTCCCAAGAAGTTTATATAGTATGCCGTTTTTATTCTGCAAAATATAAAAAATCATTCAACCATATTAATTGAGGTTTTTCTATATAACCTTTTCCTGTTTTATATTTTTGTTTCATATTTGGTGAGACTTGAGACATCAAAATTAAATACAAAACAAAAATAAAAAGTAAGCAAAGAAGGAGAGAAAAAGTCGTGTTCAAATGCGTAATGTATTTTTCTAATATATAGAAAGAAAGCAACGTCTTGAAAGAAAGAAAGAAAAAAAATCACAGCAAAACTGTTGGCTAAGGTACGTACATCGTCACTTGATTAAAAAACAATTTTTTTTTTGTAGACAAAAAAAAAAAATTAAAATAATCAATAGGAGAAACTGTCAATATCTTCACGGTATGTTGTCTATATAAATTCAAATCAAGATTATATATTTATCATTTCTAAATTGAGACATATCTTTCTTTATTATTATTATTATTATTATTATTATTAAATAAAACATTTTACGCCGATTTTATATTGAATAAAGCAAAAAAAAAAAAAAACCTTGCAATAATCCAATATTTCTAATAACATTTCTCTATAGGCAAACAGACTCTATACTCTTGTTGAAAATAAAACATCATTGAATTGCATTATGAAAGAAAGAAAGAAAGAAAGAAAGAAAGAAAGAAAGAAAGAAAGAAAGAAAGAAAGAAAAAAATATAAGGTAAAACTATAGAAGAAAAAAAAACTTGACATAATTACTAAGCAACATAAATATCTATATTTTAGTTTATACAAACACACACAAACACATACGTAAATACACACACACACACATAAACACATACATTGATTACAGTATAGCAACAATATCTAAACAGTTTTATATGCGAGCAAAAATTATAGAAGAAAACAAAAAAACTTGTACCTTTTGAAAAATTTGTTTGGTATTTTCTCAAATACCTACAATATTCTTGGCTGTACAAAAAAAGAAAAATAAAAAAAAGAAGGAAGAACAAAAAAAAAAAATATGCAAAAACTAAAAGAAATAAAAAAAAAAAAGACGAAACTAAACTAAAATACAAAAACAACAACAGCAAGAAAAATTTATTTGAAATAAAACTAACAAATGTAAGAACATTTGACAAATGTACATTACACAAGTTGCGCTAATGTTTTTTCAAACGCGTAGATCATTTATAATTTTGATAAAACTGTTTTTGGTATGCGCGCAACTTGAGTGTTTGTTTCTTGTTGTTGGTGTTGTCTTTTTTTTCTCTTCATTTGGTTTCTTTCCCCCCATTTTATTTAATTTTTCTTCTTTTTTTTTTTTATGTTTGTACTTAAAAGTTTTTTTCTTTCTTGTATTTAAATGTACTTGTTGCGGATGCTCACGACTATTGATACACTGTTTAATGTATATAAAAAGCATTAGAGTTGGAATGCAAATTGAGGAACCAGTACCTCTTGTGATACACCTTATACTTTTTCCATATGTACACATTAAAAGTGGTACCAAAAATCTAAATAAATTTGAGAACTTGAAAAAATTAAGTAGAATCCTCTAACGTGATTTTGTTTTTAAGTTTTTTAAGTAAAAAAAAATTGTCTTCCGTATTTTGATAGGAAGTTCCGATTTATGACAACTGACCATTAAAGCGTTTTATTAATGTGAATACAAAAATTTCAAGAGTAGAGGTACCGAAGCTTAAAAAATCAATCTCTACTCATGGGTACCAAAATATATAGATAAATTATTTGAATGACATTAAATTTATACCATTTACCATTAACTATTAACCATTAGAGTGTATTGCGTAATCTCTTTTTAGTAATAATAATTTATTAATATATTTTTTGAAATATTAAAAATCATTAAGAATATTTACTATGAAAGATGAATTGTTAAATAAATGTGGGTGGAAAAATAAACAATGTATGTGCGCAACTTGAAAATTTTCTGTTTTCTTTCTTATAAACGTTAAAAAAAGAAAAGAAAAAAAAAACAAAATAATAAAACTTTCCTATTTATTTTAATAAAGTAAAATAATATTATGCACGTATATTTATATTTCATATTTTTCTATATACTTAACTCTGGTATATTCAATATATAATCTTATTGAGAGATTATTATTATTTTTATTTAAAAAAAAAATGAAGACGAAGAATAATAAGACGAAGAAGAAGAAGAAGAAGAGAAAAAATCCATAAAATGATGCGCGACTCATATGAGGTATGTGCGGTTGTTTTGAAGACAAGAAGATTAATCTTATAATATTATGAAAATATATGACTTATGAACACGCGTCTTTCTTTACTTTTTTTTCTGATTTAACAATTTACATTTATTTTTTCCTGTAAGTTTCAGAGCGCATTTTATTTTTTTTTTTTACTTATTTTGAATTTTGTTCATTATTTAATTATTTACGTTTGACAAGTCAAAGTCAAAGTTTATTTCAACACTTTCATTAAACTTTAGAAACATATTCTGTTGTGCTATATATTTTTTTTTGTATTTATTCTTTAAATTCATTAATTTTAATTGACTGGCTTTTGTATTTTTTTTTTTTTTTTAACTGAGTTGTTTGTCCATATTGCATTAAATAAAATAAATACAAATTATTTTGGATTCTGTAAATTAATGTATTTCCCGAATGAAACATTAAAATCTTATATTCTTGCATCACTCTGGTTCTCAATACATTATCTTTAACCAATTTAAATTTTTTTATATAAAGTTAAAGAATAAAACAATAATAAAATAAAGCTTTAATGTTTTTATTAATTAAACATTTTAATTTTTTAATTACAATTAATTTTTCCTCAGGTTAATTTTCTGTAATTTTTATATTCTTCTTCATATCTTTATATAATAATATCAATTATTGAATCATGATTGCAAATTGATTCAAGAAAGAAAAAAAAAAACAACAAAAAAAAAACAAACACAAACTAAACAAACGTGTGTAAGAAAAAAAACAAAAGTTAAGAAGAAAAGAAAATGAAACTATAAAAGAGAAGAAATTTAAGATCAAAGAGGGAAACAGCAAAATGATCTTTATATAATGATTGGTCATAAATTTGGTAATCCTTATTATTTATGTCTCATTATAATTCAATCTTTTATAATGATCATATTTGATATTTAACTTTAACTAAATTATTCAAATAAAATAAATAGCTCAATTATATATCGTACTTTTCTGTTGTTGGATTTTATTATTAGTCGGTTGGTTGATGGTTGTTGTTTTTTTTTTCTCTTTGTTACTGTTGTAGTTGTTGTTGTTGTTGGTTTAGTATTTTTTTCCAACGTTCGTTTATTTTTTTGTTTTATTTACGCCTTACGTCTTGTCTTACGCGCTTTAAACGCTGAAACCAGCTTAAACTATTTTTCAATCAACACTTTTTAACTTTTGTGTAGATGGATTCTATTATTTTATTGCCAATATTTGTTTTTATTAATGTAAAATATAAATTTATTATACGATTAAAATTTGCAAAATTAATTTGCCGAAAGAAAAATAATGTTGACAACAAAAGTTTTGTTAGTGTAGCAATCAACAATAATCTGACAACAAAAGAACTGCTAATTTATAACAGTCAACAAGACAATCAACTAAAGACTTAAAAATTGTAAATTGGTTTAACTTAAAACTTAAATTGAATTGTAAATACATTTGAAAAAAAATAGTTTACATTATAAAAGTTTGAATTGATAAACATTTTCTCTTTTGTTTGTTAATTTAACATTTTTGTAATGCAAATCAATCAAAACATATAATAAATAAAATTCTATAAAAATTAACAACAGAATATAAGAATCCAACTACTTCAATCAACATCGTTACCAGTTTTATAAGAATTATTTTATGTTGTCTTGTTGTTGTATTTCGTTTGTGGCCCAAGACAACATGATTGACAAAATGGATAGCAATTTGGTCGCTTTGGTCATCACTAATTCTCATCTTATGTCACTTTGAATTGCCGAACATCACGAATTTGTTTTGTTTTGTTTATATATTTTTTTTATTTATTCATTTTCTCTTTCTTACTGTAGATGCTTGTATTTCTTTCTCTTTCGCTGGTTTTATTTTTTCTTTTATTATAAAGTGTTTTTTTTTTGTAATACATAATTTTCTACAGATTTTACTAAATTGCAAGCATTGTGTGCTAAAGTAATTCAATTGATTTTTAAGAATTTATGTACGAGAAATTCCTTTTTGAATATTTTTCTCTGTTTAGATGAGATGAGATGAGATCACAGATGAGATTTGATGAGCTGAAGATGTGATGAGTACAAAAATCTGTTAAAGTTGTATATTTACTTATTTACTTTACATAATTAAGTTCTTTTACATTCTCTTCCATCTTTTCATCATTTCTTGTTCATTGTTTTTATTTATTAAATAAATATAAAAAAAAATTTAAGTTTCTTTTCTTATTTCAAGTTTGTTTTTCTTGTTTTTTTTTTGGCATCATTATTTCATTAACAAAATATTAAAATTAGAAATTATTATTAAATAAAAAAAATGGAAGAAATTAATGGATTTTTCAAATATTAAAGAAGTTTCTTAGAAATTTTATATCGAAAGAAGTTAATCTATTGTCATCAACATTTATTTATCGTTATGTTCCTCTTAGAATAAATAAAAGTAACTGAAAAATTGCCAACAAATGGCAACAGGTAAGGAATAAAAAAATATTTGGTTCTTATCTGTTTTTTTTTTTTTTTTGGAAACAACAATTAAATTAAAAATAAGAAAAAATTAACAGTTTCATTTCGTTTATCTTTTGAAACTCGACAATACACTACACATACACACATATGAACATGTCCACTCAATATTGCCATCATAAACCAAAAAGAAAAGATACAAGGAATAATCTTTTAAACTTTTACGTTTTTTTTTTGTGCATAAAGAACCAAAAAGTAAAAAGCAAAAATTAACAAAATGTAAAAAAGAAATAAAAAAGAAAAAAACTAAGAAAACAGACAAACAGAGGAAAGAGAGAAAAGATCATTTGTTCTTTGGCTACAATTAAGAAAAACTCTTTGCCAAGAATATTTCATTTTAAACTTTTTTCTTTCTTTCTTTCTTTCTTTCTTTCTTTCTTTCTTTTTTATATCTTCTCATAAAAATGTAATTTAAAGGTTTGTCGTCGTTGTTGTTGGTTTTTTTTTGTGATTTTTCTTATTTTTAAGAAATGTTTATTTTTTATCCTTAATTTTTCTTCATATGTACACAATCTCTGTGGATGTGTTTGGATTTATTGAGTGTCTAATGTGTGTGTGTGTATGCGTATTTTTGCATAAATGTTCCCATTTTAATGATTCGACAGTTTAATGGATGTGCAATCTTTTGATTGAAATAAAGAAATATTATTGGCGTCATCCACAATGTTTTTTTATATAAACGGATAAAAATTGAAGTTTGGTGAACTTATGTTCCGCTAATCTAATTTTTAATTCTTGAAAAAAAAAAAACATGGAAGTTGTGATTTCGGTTATTTTTCTTTTTATATTTATTTCTTTTTTAATTTTTACAAAGTTTTGTCTCCTCGTATTTTGTTGTTGTTGTTGTTGTTTTTCTTTTTTTTTTTTGTTTGTTTTTTTGTTGTTATGTATTTTTATTATTATTTATATTTTGTTACTTTTTATTTTTCCATTCTTATTAAAAATAAATAAATTCCGCGGCATTTATTATTAACAATCATAATCGGTCTAATTAAGGCGATAATTGCTGTGGACGGCGGTCACTGTCTTTGTTATGTAGAATTCCTTTTTGCATTTCTACTTTTTCGATCATCATCAAAGCGCATAATGTAAAAATAAATAATAAATAATAAAAAAAAATATAAAGACTAAAACTACTATCAGCTACTTGATACATATAAAAGTGAACTTACTTTGCCTCCTAGGTTTTCTTCTTAAAATCTCATTTTTCTGTTGTTTTGTTTTTCTTCATCATCATCATCATCATTGTCGTCATTTTTCTTTTTTCTGTACATACATAAATGTTGTTCTCTCTGTGGTCTACACACATTTTTCTTGTTGTTGTTTGTTTTCTTTTATATATAAAATCTATAAAAGTTCTTGTTTCTTTTTTTTTCCTGTTTTCTTCTTTTCCTTTTTCTTAACTCTTTTTTTTCTCTCTCTCTCTCTCTCTCTTTTTACCATTTTTTCTCTTCTGCAGCTCTTTATTTTTTTTGTTTAACTTGATCGTCGACATCCAACTACAGGATGTTTGTCATAGCTGAGAATCTGCTATTTTTATTTATTTTATTTGAAAACAGAAGAAGAAAAAAAAAGCAACAGAGTTATATAGAAAAGATGAAGTCAGAAAGAATTATATCTTGTTTTGGACAAAATTGTCTCTTTATATGATTGTTATTGTTATTTCTTTGTCATTTTTATAATATTGAATCTATTTCAAAGAATGAAATGTATTTCCTATTTTTTCTCTTTCTTATTTTCTACGAAACATTTTACATCTTTAAAACTTGAAATACGAATAAGAAAAATAAAACCCCCTTATAAAATCTAACAATTGCTTTATTTTTCTGTTCTCTTCTTATTTTTATTTTAATTAAATTCTATAAACGTAATCGTCAAAGTTATTTTATTATAAAATTACTAATTCTAGTTATAAATTATGCGTATATTTAGTGGTTGGTGCTAGATTCTTTAAAAATTGTTTTACACTTCTTTGTATTTGTTTTTATAGAAAAGAAAAAAATTCTTATAAATCAGAGAACAGAAGATCTGTGAAAGTGAATGTTTTGTAAAGGGGGAAAAAAATAATATAAAAACAAAGAAAAAAAAAGTAAAGAAAACGTGTTGATTGATAGACGCTATTGTTTATTGTTTCACAGTCATTAACTTTATTATTATTATTATTATTATAAAGTTTCTCATTTATAAGAAAAAAAATGATCCTTGAATATCAAGTCCCACAAGATCCAGTCTTAACATTTAAGTAGTTCTTTCTATCTTTGTAATACCAAAAAAAAATGTAAGAATAAAAATACCATAAAATGATTATTATTATTTATAAATGAAAGAGGAGACAAAATGGAACTAAACTTATAAACAATAAAAATATAATAAAGAATAAATACAAAAAAAAAGTGGATTATTATTGTGTTTAACTGCGTACGAAGAAGTGTTAAAAAATATAGAGAGAGTGTGGTGCGTACAATACACTAGTTGACAATTTTTATTCTTTTTTTTCAATTGTGCTTTTTTTTTTATTATTTTTTTTTAAAGAAGAAGAAGTAGAAGAAGAAGAAGAAGATGAAGAAGAGTAAAGTATAAAATTTTAACCTTAAATGATTTATGTTTTTATAAATAAACGAGGTCAGAATTAATTGAGTATCATGGAGAATTTGTCCTTACAAACACTTTATGAGGTAAAGTTAGAAAAAACAAAAATAAATTAATTTCCAGTGAAGAGAGAAGAATAGGAATAGGAATGGCATAGAGGAGGGGGAAAAAATGACAAAGGTGTTTCATTTATTTGCTTCTAATTTTTTTTTTCTTTCTTCCCAATGATATTTTTCTAGAGAATTATATTTTTCTATACGTGATCCAACTAAAAACAAATATCATGGTGCTTCTTTTTTTTTGTCTTTTAGCTTTTTTTTTGTCTTTTTGCTTTTAAAAGGAGTTTATAATACGCATCGGTGTTACTATTTATACCCCAAGAGACGACGACAAAAATTTGCATTAATTAATTAAGATTTCTTAATAGAAAATGAAATAAAAATAAAAATAAAAAGGTGGATATAGAGAATTCTTTTTTTTTTTTTTATTTTGGTTTGCCTTGAAATAATAGTAACCATTTATAATGTTTCTGGTATAAAAAAATTCTCGTATACGATTCCAGTTGAAAGGCATAATGGAAATGGCGCTTATTGCTTATATTTTATTTTATTTCATTTTTTTTTATTCAGAATAGATTTAACATCTAGATAAAAATTAGTATTGAAAGATAGAGAAACTTAGCAACTCAATTTAGTATTATATGTCTTGTTTAAATGTATATTTTATAAAATCAACATAAGTAACTAAAGTTAAAACATGACTTAAGATATTCATCTAGAAATTTATTTTTATTTTTTAATTACAAATTATTTATTTAAAGTTTCATTGATTTCATTTTCATTTAATCCTTTCATTTCCTCTTTGAATTGTGATAAACTTTTATCTTATTATAATTGAATAAAATTGATTAAATTCAGATCAACTGTTTTTGACTTTGATTTATGTTCTGTATTTAGAAATTAAAAATTCATCTAAAAGACATTTTTTTTTCTCTATATTTGGACTAAAATTTTCATTTAATTTCCATATATAAAATTTTAATGGCAAAGTTTTTTTAAAAAAAATATATTCAAATTAAATTTTCAATCCATCCAATACTGAATATATGAATTTTATATTTAAACCAAAAAACAAAAAATAAACTCAATTACGTTCCAATAGAATTTCTATATTATGTTTAGTTTTAAGTTTTAACTTAAAGTTTTAATATAAAAATACATACACAACAAACGTGTGTGTGTCTGTATTATCTACTTTACTCATATATATATAACTAGATTCATTTTACAATTTGTTAAATTTACATTTTTATCGATAAAACACAAATATGAAAATAGCAACAATAACAAAAATATTTATCTCATGTTAAACATATTAATAATTAGAATTAATAATATCGTACAAAGATAATTACATGAAATAAATGTTTGGTGAATGTAAAAAAAAAATAAACCAAATAAACAGCAAACAAAAAAATAGTGGAAGAATGAGAGTGAGAGAGAGTGAGAAAAAATAATAATAATAATAATAATAAAATAAAAAATACATATGTGGAATGCGATTAAATTACAAATTGTAAATTACACAGACATTTTGATTAAATAAAATGTATTTAACCGCAAAATGTTTTATAAATTTTATATTAAATATTAATTACGCAAAAAATAAAACAAATCAATTTTAATTAAATATTACAATTTCAATATTTTAAAATGTAAAAAAGTTTAAAGAGTTTTGTTATTGATATTTGATGGAATGCTTCATGTTACTGATTGTATATATATATAAAAATATATATTGATACGAATATTATTTGATTATGTGTATAAATGTACACGTATTGAATGCAAATTAAATTGGCGGTTTTTTTTAAAAAAAATATATAATATATAATAAATGCGAGTGACAACTGCGTCTGATGTTGAAAGGTTTGTCAAAGAGATGTCAAGCATGTAACCAATAAAGAAGGAAAATGTTGTTTAATTCTGTATTATTATGTTTTATTTTTCTTTTTTCTTATTCAATTCTGCTACTTTCTATAAATATGATGTAATTTTTATATTTCTCGTTGTTAATGCCGTTGTTGTTGTTGCTGTTGTTGTTTTTGTGTATATTAATAAAAATGACATTCAAAAGTGGTTAATTAAACGTACAAAATTCTCAAAGAATAATAAATTCCAATAAAATATCCTTATGAAGAGAAGAATCCAACAGAACAAAAAACAAAGAAAAAAAAAATGAAAAAAGGTAAAAGAGAAAATCCTTCATCAAAAATATTTAAGTTTTTTTTTTGTTTTGTCTCTGATGAGAAGAAGAAGAAGAAAGAATATAAGGTAAATAAATGACAATTGAATGATTGATAAGAAAGAAAAAAAAGTTGACTTTTATTTCATGGACAATATTGGAATAAATGTTTTCCCAAATGTGACAATTTATTGACAATATCATTATCTCTTTCTCATCATTTTTGGTACATTCATACATATGTGGTTTTATTATAAACGTCTGTAATATAGAAATAAAATGTACCTACATAAATATATTTGTATTGACAAAAGAAACGAATTATTTTTTTATTGGTTGGATGTATTAAAGAAAAGTGATTGTTTCACTGTATTCTTTTTTTTTTGTTTTTATTTTTCGGTTGACGATAAAAAAATGTCTTTAGAAATCAACACATGTACTTTTTGTTTTGTACTCCTTCTGGACCTTTTTTTTTTTATTATTTATTTATAAAAAAAAAAAACGAATAACTTTTTGTTACTTTACACAAAAAGAAATAATTTATTTTTATTTATACGCGTATATATGTACAGGGCGTTCGTTAATGGCGTCGTCGATCATCCTTTAGATCATTTATTGTTTTGTTACTGTTTTTTTTTTTTTTTTTGGTAGTTTTGTGTATTTGGAAATAAAAAAAAAAATAATCGAAAAAATGTTTGCTACTAAAAGGGAAAAAAGAAAAAGAAAAATTATATTCAAAAATTCATTAAACTTGTTCATGGATTAAAAGAAGAAACAACATTTTTCTTCTTCTTTTCCATTTTTTTTATTGTATATTTTTATAAAATAAAAATAATATAAGAGAGAGAATTTTTGTCGGTTCCATTTGTTCAGGACACACCCTGCAAGAAGAAGACCAGATTTTCATTTCGGTTTTTGTTTTTTTTTTCTTTTTTTTTTGACAAGAGATGAAAAAAGATGAAATAAGAGAAGGAAACAAAAAAAAAACAAATAAAAGTATAATTCGTGCGACTGGGACCATAGTACAAAATTTGCCATTAAAAATGCTGTTGTGATACCACCTGAATGACAATAGCTCAAACGAAGATGAACGTATAAAATTGGATACAGTGGCGTCTGAACATAAATTAATTACTTATTCTGTTTCTTTCAAATTTATACTTAAGTATAGACATATACCATGTATACTTACCATTTCTATACACAGAATCTATATAGAGACATATATTAGACGTATTTCTGATTTGATTTTATTCTTTTTTGATTTCTTTTTTTTGGGTAAAAATTTATTTGTACCAAAGAAACTTTAACGTTTTTTTTTTCTTTTCGTTTTCGTTTTTCTTGTATATTTTGTATTTTGTTATCATTATTAGGACATATTCAAAAAAGAAGAGGAAAAAAAAAAACTATATTGATGACGACACACGATTCTTTCTCAGATTTTTGTGTCTTATATATTATATTTTGTTTGTTTTCTTTTCTGATGACTTACATATTTTATTGTTATTGTATTATAGTATTAGTGTGGTTGTTGTTTTTATTGTTGTTGTTTTAGTTGAAACAAAATTTTGTCATATAAATGAAGAAAAAAAAAAAACACATAAAATTTGTTTTAACGATTTTCCACCGAAAAAAAAAAAAATTCTCACGTCAAATTATAATTTATGTATTTTCTTTTTCTGTATTTATATATTTTTTTTCTTTTGACTCATTTTTTTTTCGTCTTTTAAACCAGTATTTATTAAGAAACCAATAATCAAGAGTAAGAAGGTATATTGGTTGTGATGTAAAAAAAAAAAAAAATAAATAATAACCAAAACATTCAAATTATTATTAAAATAATAATAATCATAAGTAAAGTGCGCTACTGTCATAACATCATCTTATATTTCTTCTTTCTCTTAATTTGTTATCTTGTTGTTATTGTTGTTGTTGTCTTTTTCTGTTTTTCTTTTCTTTTCAATTTTTTTTTTTTTTTTGCTTTTTTTATTTATTTTTGAAAAAGTTTCTATGGAATTTATGGAATTTGGTCGCCATTTTGCCAAACACACAAAATTTCAGTTTGTCCGGAAACAAAATGGCCGTTCTGGTTATGTTATTTTATTTTTTTGTCAATCTTTTTGTTGAATTTATACACATCGTATGTCATTCTTTGAATATTCATAAATGTCCTTAAAATGACAAACTCGAAAATAAAAATAATCGAAAATGAAAGAAAAAAAAAAAAAGAAAAAACAGCAAAAAACGACAGGAAAAAAAAACAACAAACAAAAGAAAAATGATGAAGAAGAAGACAAGAAAACGTTAATAACACGTTTAGATCGAAGACCAATACACAATTTGATCGAATTGTGGTTGATCAACAACAATTCAACTAATAATTTGGAACAATATAAAATATTTTGATGGTTTGGTTTTTTTTTCTCTTCTGTATTTGCTTCTTTTTTTTTTTTTTGTTTATTGGGGAGGTAAAGGGTGTGTTTTTTTTTTGTTTTAATTTTTCTTTTGTTAAATATTATAAAAGAATTTTTCTTGATTGACAATTTTGTTGTTGTTGTATTTCTTTTATTTCAGGAATTAAAGATAACTCGTGTTTATTGGAAAGCCAAGCAAAAAGAGAGGAGAAAAAAAATGAGTAAAAATAATTTTAATTGCAATTCGGAAAGAAAAATATTGAATTTAACGAGTTTAATGAAAATGAAAAATTGAACGAGTTTTAATTAAGAGACTTCATATTTTTTCCTGAACAACTTTATATATGCTTTTATATAATGGAGACAGAAATCCATGAGGTATGTTGGATTAACGGTCAATTATAAGAAGCTGTCTAATTTTTTTTTTTTTGTAAATTTCGAAAGGAAGCCATTTTGAATAAGAATTTAATTAAATAAAGAAATTTTATTGGAATTTTCGTCCCGGAGATAATTTAACAAATAAAAAAAAAAATACAAATTGTATCTTTTTAACAAACGCGCGTTTACCTTTATATAAAAGTTGAATAAATTGAAGAACGAAACAATCGAATATTTAATAAAAATAAAAAAAAGAAGAAATTATTGATTGTTTGTTCATATACAAAACGCCCTTTCCTCAATCAGCACGTGTTTTATTGATTCCCGTCGTGCTTTTTACATAAAATACAAAATCCGAAAACACATTTATTTTATATCCATGGATATCCATACATAAATAAATGTAAAATTGTACACCATAAAATTATATCAATGTATATTTATTTATTTTTGTTGTTTTTTTAGAATTTAAGAAGCAACCAACAACAAAATATATCCATGTGGAACTAAAAGCGTGACATATAGCGTCATGCTTCTGTAGCCCTTGCTGTGACGTATTGGTCGGTTATGTTTTATATTTAGTTATTATTGTTTAAAATTATAATTTCATTAACCTAAATACTATTTATTTTAATTTTAGTATATTGTATTTAATTACTTATCGGTTCAGTTAATTGTACCTACCTTGATTGTGAATTCAATTTATAGTGTAATTAATTGCATCAGCATTTTACTTGCCAGCGACGTGCACGTGTGATAAATGTCCGTAAAGTTAAACGTGGATTTGCAATTCGAGAGAGTAAACACACATTGAAGGTGTAAACTTTCAACCACATTTATTTAGATTTCAATTATATCTGAAAATATTATTTTCTTTTGTTTTTCATAAATCAAAATTTAATTAATCGGTTAAAGAAAATGTGTGCATTTTAATAAAGTACAAAGAGGATGAAGGTTTACCATCTTCCAGTAATTTTTTGAAAGCGTTTTATTTTTATCATCATGATAATAGAATGTAAAATTGAAAAGAAATCAAACGGTGAACAAAATTCATCTAACGCGCGTCTTTTAAGAAAGATAAAAAAGAAATAAAAAATAATTCTTCTTTAAAGAAAAAAAAAATCGATCAAAAAATAAAAAGAAAAGAAAAGAAGAGAAAAAAATTTGTTTTTTAACAGATCAATAAATACAAAAGGTAAATTTCTTATATTATTATGCCGAATCGAAATTGTTTGGCAAATAACAATGGCATCACAGAGTTTTAGCCGACGGGGACCATAAACACATGTTCATTCACACGATTAATGGATGAAACTAAAGAACACAGCATGTGTGGTGTTGGTCACAATAGAAATCTATTTAAAGGAAAATGCTTCTGAATTATAGTTAGTTAGTTAGTTATAGTTTTTTTTCTTCTTCTTCTTTTTTGTATCTCAAAAGATGCATAGACATTAGAAATATTTGTGAGGGACATGACACGGTTTCTTACATTTGTAAACTCAATGTAAAATTTGATATACTTTTATTTTCTATAAACAGCGATGATGATGATAATGATGACGATGATTTTGATGATGATGATGATGATGAAGGAAAAAAAATTAAAACATGCAAACGTGTTGATCTTATACGAAAACTTGTCTAATCTGACCAATAATCTAATTGGATTTCATAGTTTGGATGATATTATTTCATCTTAATGCGTGGTCCGCTTAGACAGGTTTTACTATACGTAATTTTTTTTTGCACCCACCCATTATGCAAAGTGACATTTAATTTTTGATTTCTTTTCAATAAATAAATTTCTGAATGACTCATTTTGAATATTTTATAATTGATGATCCCAAAGTTGGAACTAAAAAATACACTCATTAATTGTTTTTATTCTTTCAAAAAAAAAAAAAAGAAAATATAAATAAACGCGCGCGCACAAATCATACTTATGTGCATAGATAATCGTATTTAATTGTATTTTGTTCCAGTCTCATCTTTTCATTTATAGAAATACAATTTTAATGATTAAAATAAATTTTTAAGAAATAATCACGATAAAATTTATAATAAATAAATTTCACAACATCCTCTTTCTTTTTGTTTCTCTATTTATTTATTTTTTTTCATTATTATTATTGCTTCAGCATTATTGCAAGATAACAGTCTTACAGTTGGTATAGCAGCAAACAACAAAATAAGCCAACTCAACTATGCATAATAGTGAAAAATATTTTTATTCAAATTAAAATAATTAAAATATCTCGTTAAATGTCATTTTAATTTTATATGAAAATAATTTTCGTTTTTGGTATAGGTGTCTTTAGTTGTCTCCATATAGAAAGGAATGACAGATCTGATCTTATCAAAAAAAAAAAAGTAATAATAATAATAATAATAATAATAGGAAGGTAGGTAACTGAATATCTTTCATATGATCCTCACGTATATAGAATTTTGGCCAAACCAATTATAAGATTTATTATGGCATGTCGGCATATATGTATGAATTTCTAAAGGGCCCCGCAACAATGCACACTTGTTTTACTTTTTTATTTTTTCTTTGACTTCATTTCATTTGATGAGGATAAGATTTTTTTTTTTCTAGATTCTAGATGAATTTGTCTAAGGTAAATTATTCCTATATAAAATATTGTCTCATTTTATTTTATTCATCTAATTTATATCGGTTTTTAAATTCAAATTAAATTTAATTTATTATCGCAAAATAATGATGAATAAATTACATAATTATAATCTATTCACATCATCAAATGATTCATTTATATTATTTTTTTTTCAATTGAATTTCATTTCGGTGCAATTCTTTATATCTAATCTTACACTATACTTTTATGTGATGTGTTTTATAAGTTATAAAGTATAAAATTTTCTATCGCATATTTTATGTTTTTTTTCTCTCTCTCAGATTTCCATTTTCATTTTAAATTTATCTTATAGACAGTGTTTTTTTTTGTCTTTAATAATAAAATTGAACACCCGAGATTTAGTTGTACCTATTTGTTAAAAATGAGAGGCAGCTGAATATTATCTGTTGCTGTATATATGAAAAAAAAAATTAAATGAAATTGTTTAATTTATTTGATATGAAATTAAATATCCATGGTTAAACTACTTTTCTATAGTAAAGAAAATTTATATAAAATTCAATTAATATTATTGGTAAAGTATAATTAAAATTGTATTAAAGTGTATTATATACAATTTACATTACATAACCCAAATTGATATCGTTTAATTTTAAACATTATAGGTATTATTGCACTTTTATATTCTATTTTTTTTTTGTTTTTATTTTAATTTTTCAATTTCATTTAATCGATGGAATAAAATTAAGAAATAATTTATAGTTAATTATAATTAACTATGTGTCTTAGTTAATCGATATCAATTAGATACGCAATGTAATAAAAATAAATATATATATATATATTTTCTATTTAAAGTGTAATAGTTAATACGACAGGGGTTTATTATACCTTTCAATTATATATTGTTTTGTTTCTTTTTTCTTTAAGATTTAAAATATGAAAGATTGCAACTTATGACTATAGAATATTTTTGCAACAAAAACAAATTAAACAAAAATAAGGAACTAATTATTTTTCTTTTGTTATTTTCTTATTTAATTTTTTGTTTTATCCTTGAATTAAACAAATGACTCAATTCATCAGAAATTTAATGTCTTTTCATTAATTTTCAATATTCAAAGGAACCATCATTAATTAAATATTTTTGCGTGAGCATTAAATTTTGTTTTATTTTATTGTTCCTATTATCTATTTTTTTCTTATGTCGAATATACCTACCCATTTATTCAATGGAGATTACCATTAATATTTTCATTTATTTTGGGTGCCCACAAAAAAGAAATATTTATTCACAAAAATCCTAACCTAATAAAAGATTAGGCGATTGTGTCTTTCGATCATGTGATGACAATGGATGTTCAATAAATTTGGTATACTCTTTCTTATATTCTCTTCTAATGCCTCTTTTCTTCGTTTGTCAGCGAAACTGTATGCGAATACGGTCATTATTATTGTCACAATTATATAAAATTTATATGATTGTTTTATGTGTAGGAGTATTGTTGACCTATTTTTAAGGTTAAATTCGTGACCTTAAATTCTTTTTATATATCAGGAATTGATATTATTGCAATATAATTATTTTTAAACCGATCCCAAGGTTTAATTTGCATAAAGCGGCATCTAAGATTTTATTGTTTTCATTTTATTTGATTTACTTTGTACTTAAATTGTTTTATATTGTTGAAGGAAGATCGTTTGATAAATGTTTTCAATTTCGACAAATAAAAATTATGTCATTAAAGAAATTGTTATAATCTTTGATTAAAGGTCAAATGCATAATAGTATACAGTGGATTGTGTATTTACGTATAATAAAAATGTATTCGCTAAATAATTTTTTTTCGGACACACAAGATTGTTGGGAAACGAAATAATCATTATAATCTTTCAAGAAAAACCGTCGTTCTTTAAGATGTTAGTTTTTTTATGTTTGTTTGTTTGTTTGATTACTTGCTTGCTTGTTTGTTTGTTTGTTTTTTTGTTTGTTTATTTTTTTGTTTATTTGTTTTATTTCTTTGTTTTATTTTTATAATTTAAATTAAATGTTAATATTTATGAGTCGCTCAATTAAATTTTTGTATAATCAATCGTTTAAAATGTAAAACAAGAAATTCTGGGGCCTGCACAAGATTAATGGTATCTTCAATTTACTTTGAAATAAATGATGTGAAATTTAAAGTGCTTTTATCCTCTTTTTTTACCTGCACATATCTGTATGTGTTTGTTTTTTTCCTTTTAAATAATTAAGAAGGAAGAAAGTTGGGGAGGAGAGAGAATATTTTTTTATATTTAAAGTTCAATTTTTGATTTGAATGTAAATGAGTTGAGACAACCAGAAGTATTGATGGGTAATTCTTAAAATTAAGAAAGGATCACATGAACCGAAGGATTATATTCTCACATTTACCAGATTCATAAATTCTCATTTAAAATTAAATGTGAATTGAAGAATACAAACATCAAAACCTATTGGTATTAGTATGGTCAACAATCAGTCGTTGTTTTAATACTCTGATATGATTTATTTGTTTTGACCACCACAATGGTATTTCATCCCAATAGAGAAGACTGTAGATACTTTTTGTGTGCAAAGAATATAATATATTTTTTTCTAGAACATTTAATAGAATATTATTCCCGTAAAATAATATTTGTTTTCCTGACTATAACTCCTGACTAACTCATATACAGCAGGTCAGTACTGTGAATTTTGAGATTACAAGAATACTAAAATGTCTCTCAAGAGACCGATACTTGTATTCGGCAAAAAAAAAAAACTATAAAATAAATCTTGTATTAGAATTCTTAATTTTTTATTCTCTTTTCATTTACAATATTTTCTTTTTGTCTACATTTTCTTTAAAACATAAACTAAAACTTTATTGTTTTGGATAAATCAAAATCAGGTTTGAGTTCGTTGATCGAAAACAAATATATATAAAAAAATACATAATGTAGTTATGATTATTAACAATATTATTATTGTTAAATCAAAGACTAAATAAAGTTAAAATAAAAAATCAAGTAAATAAATAAACAAATGAAAATATAAACTATTGAATATGTGAAACAAATGAATATAATTTCTCTTCCGATCCAGTATTATGTGTCCGTGTGTATACACGTGAACCATTATTTTGTGTATATTTTATTTATTTATTTGATTTGGATTTTTCTCAAGTTTCTATTTATTTATTTATTTTTTTCTTGATTTTGAGATCAGTTTTTTTTTCTTCTTCTTCTTCGTTTATTTATATATAATTTTTTTTTTATTTAAACTTCTTGTTTATGTTTCATCTTCATCTTCAAACTCTTCATAACTTCAATATTTGATGTAAGGAATTCTTTTTTTTTTTAGTTGTATTTGATTTGTGTCATTAATTATAGTCAATTGTTTAGTTAGTGAACGTGCACGGTTTCATTTTCTTTATAATCTTCTGTAATATTATTATTATTTTGTTTGTCTGTATGTGTGTATGTGAATTCATAATACAAAGTTAAATTTTCTAAAACATTTTTGAACATATTTATTTATTTATTGATATAAAAAGTATATAAAATAAATATATTTGTAGTCATTAATATATGAACATTATTAATTAGATTATTGGAAATACAAGAATATGATTAATTATGTGAAAAACAATTTCTATATAAATATTTTTTGTTGTTAAATTAAATTGAAAACATAAACAATAAGAACAAAAGTAAAACGTCTTTTTGTTTAATAGAAACTATTTGGATTTTGTGTTTTTATGTAAATGCAAAAAAAAAAAAAAAGTAATAGATGAGAAGCTGTGCAACTTTGACTAAATGATTAAAGTATATTTTTAAATAGGAAAGGTTTTAATAGAAAGACGAATTGAAAGAACAAAAGTGATCCAACGCATTTATTGCTAAACATATATTCCACCCATGCCATTATAGGTTCCATTATATTAAATAGACAGATTTTTGGCTGGCAGGATATCATGTACACATCCATCTTTTTTTTTTTTTCTTCTTAAAAGTCAATATTTTATTTATGGTTTTATGAAGTTCTTTGAATTAATCCTCATTGAAAGTTTTCTATGTTATTTATTTTATTTCATTAAAGTCATTTAACTTTAACATTTACACACAACTAAAAAAAAAAAGTTTCTTTAATGGTATTTGATCGCAAAATGTTAAAGTATTTATGATTATTTATAAAATAAAATTATTATCGATTATCATTTGTAGATATTTTGACAGTTGAAATTATAGTTTATTGTTAAAGGTAAGAAAAAAAAAACGATACTTTTAATTTTAATAGTTTCGCGTTAAAAAAAATACATGCGAATTAAATTCATTGAAATTTATAACTTTCCAAATGGACGAAACTTGCAAATCTCTTTCTTATTTTTCTTCTTTTTATAATTCATAATTTGCATTTTTTAATTCCCATAGGTGTCAAAAGTATCATTAGAGTTTTTTTTATACTATAATTTTGACTCACATGAAGAATTATAACAGAATTTAATTTGTGTTTTTGAAATTCATTATTTTATTCTTTAATCGAATGAAAGCATTTACACAGAATTAAGAATAGAATTATTTCGTTTGTTAATTCAATTATGAATCTGGTAGTTATTCGTTGCGTTAATTGTGCTTCCGTTACTCTTTATTTAATTAATCGTATAAGAAAACTGTTCCTTATTAATTTAAAATTCCAGCAAAGTTGTTAATTAAATTTTTAAATTGAAAAATCGAGAAAAATACTTTTTTGACGAAACTTCAAAGAAAAAATCCCAAAAAAAAATATTGTCTTTTCTTTTTAAAATGAAATTTACCGTCTTTTTTCTGAAACTCGCCATTTTTCTTTTCAAACCAAACTAATTCATTAATTATAAATTATAACACAATGGTCTGAATTATGGGTTCGTCGATGCAGATGGTCTATAGTGAAGACAGAGTTTGACGGTGTTTCTTTGTTAGAATTGTAAATTTAAAAATAATAATTGATAAATAATGCGAATATTCCATCCATATTGAATGAAACACAAAAATAAAATCAAAAAATTTCAAGTATAAGTACATCCAATAGTTTACATTTTACACATTTTCAGTATTTAATCTAAGTTAATGTGACTTAAACTTAAACGATGATATTGCAATAATATATAAAACAAATTCATTGAAACTCTTTCAATTAAATACGATTGACAAAACAAAGTGATCATAAGCTCACTGAAAAAAAAAACACCAATTGATTCTTATCACTTTTATTTAATTTCCATTTAGGAGAGCAAAAGCAACTTATAAAAAATCAAGAAAACGCAGAAAATAAATTTACAAGAATAAAACTGAATTGTAAGTAGAAACAAGAAACCGGCTCAGAATTTATGAATCCATACTGATGTCACAAAAAATCTGTATAAATTTTCGAAATTCAAATAAAATAAAAATAAAAATAAAAGAAGAATGAAAAGAAATTTCAAAATTCAACCTAAAACCAAAGTGTGTATAAATGTGTAGGCGGTGTATTTATACTGGACACCGACACCGACAACACAGACACTTAAAATTTGTTCAAACTAAACTACACAAGAAAAAAAAAAGAAGAAGAAACACTAATATAATGGAGTGAAAGAGAAAGATAGGCAAAAAATATGTTTTTTTTTTAAATTCGGGAAAAAAGCAAAAAAAAAAGTTTCTGGGTGACGATTAACGCCACGCTAATTATGCGATATGGATGAATAAAAAAAAACACAATTTATTAATTTATTTGCAGTGTCCACTTTGTAACAATTCATTATGCGGACATACAGAACAAGAAATTATTGTCATGGGAATAAAATAGACAAAACTACAGCGATAGGAACAACAACAACAACAACAACAAAAAATGTTCATTTTGTTTTTTTTGGTTTTCATTAATTTTAATGTCGTCTTTTTTTTGCAGTAATAAAATGTCTACTTTATTAAAATGTTACTTTGTTGCTTTTTTTTGTGTTTTTTTTTGTCGTTGCCATAATTATGATATTATTAATATTGATAAAGAAATTAAACAAAACTAATCGAGTGAAATATATTTTCTGATAGATTTTACAATTTTACACCTTCTTCTGATATTTTTGTTTTGTTCTTTTTTTGATTCTTTCTAATTTGAATTTCATTTTTTTATGGCTTCCGGTTTCTAAATTTAAAATACTAAAAAAAAAGAACGGCTGTAGAGTATATGACCAGAGAGGATGAAGGTATAATAATAGAATAATTGAATTTAACGAGTACGATGTGAGCTCCGGTTACAAAAATATAAACCAACTTAAAAAAACTACACCGAAAAAAAGTAATAAAAAAACATTAAACAATTCCGATGTGTTTTTTTTTCTTTCTTTCTTTCTTTCTTTATTATTATTATTTCTCTATTTTTTTGTATTCTTCAAAAGACAATCATGATGACACACATTTTGAATATAACACCCGTCATGGGAAACAACAAAAAAAAAATATATAAAATAAAATAAAATAAAATACAAATAAAAAGTATTAGAATTATACAAGAAATGTAAAAGCACAGAAATATAATAATAATTATTGAAAATCGATTGATTATTTGTGTCATCAATTTGAGTTTGGTAATAAAAACCACGCGATTTTATGTTTTTTATTTCTTATATTTTTTTTTTCTTGTTCTGTTTTCTGTTTTTTTTTTTTTTTTTTTTTCTTTTTTAGGATTAATTTAATGGCGACGAAATGAGAAGAATTTTTATAATGATTAATGATATTTTGTCACCATAAAGATGATGGTTTATTGTTAAAAATTCATCTTGAAAGAAAAGACCAAACAAAAAAAAAAGTATAAGGAATCACATCACATCGCATATAGTATAGATTTTGTTTTTTTTTTTGCTTTATGTTAATTTACTAAGAAAAAAAAAACACCAAAGTTTCAGAAAAAGAAGACAACACACAAAAAAAAAACCGTTCGATTGTATGTAATAAACCTTTGAAGGTCAGAAAATAATTGTATAATAATAATATTTTGTGTATACATAAAACTCTAAAGTCCATCAAATAATAATATTTTGTTAACAGAAAATAAAATGTATTTAACAGGTTAAGGTTATTATGAAGACTTCTTCTTTATATGAAGAAAATTCATGAACAAGAAAAAAAAAATTATGATGAAGCATAAGAGGAAGAAGCTTTAGAGTAGCTATTTATATTTTATTTGGTGTAATAAAATATTTGATCTTAACAATTTTTATTATTGTTGTTATTGCTTCTTTCTTACATTTTCTTCATTTCTTTCATAATAATAATTTTCTGTTTATATAAAATGAAAGAAAGTGCGAACATTAAAGTTGTATTGCTTAGAATATTTATTTCTTAAAAAAAATATAAGAGAAGAAGAAAAATATTTATATGTATATATGATGATGACGATGAAGATGATGATGATGACGATGATGATGATGATGATGAGATGATGATGATGATGATGATGATGTAGATGATGATGATGAAAGAAAAACAGGATATGTCATATTATGTAGATAACTTAACCTTTTGATTAGCAATTATTATAATATCCATATAATAATAATAGTCAAATAGTTATTTTTTGTTTTCTGCTTCTGAGTTATATTTTATGGGAGTGCCATATAGAGTGTCATACATAGTGTCATATTACATTATAGGATTATTAGAATATTACTTCATGTTTAAAAAAAAAATTCCATATAGTTAACTATTTTTCCATAAATATTCTGTATTTAAACTTACCTTTTCTTTTCTATTCTTTACATTTTATTAACACAATCCCTCAGTTTTATTACCAATATTTATAATCTGATCTTATCTGGATTTAAATATTGTGCTGTGTCACACATAAAGTGTAGTCCTTCTACTGAAACGATTTATTGTGATTTGTCAATAATATTTAAACAAGGATCTAATTATAGTTCTACATACAAAACGGTTAAGTTTATTTTGATTAAATTGTAAAATTTAACGAAACGTAATGAAAATGTTCTCAATGGTATTAATAAATAATAAATGAAAGACTAAGACATATTAACATTAGAATGAAAAAAAAAACTGAAGATTTCATGTCACTTTGTTGCACAACATTTCTGCAGATTGCATTTCTTCAATCACAATATAAATAAAAGGAATTCTTCCATTCAAGTCAGTAAGAAAACCAGTAATAAGTCACTTTCAATATTCTTTTACATTTTCATTATTACTTTTCTATTGTATTTATTAAACATAGTCTAAACAGACATCACATTTACTTTATTTAAGAAAAATTAAAATCAAATAAAGCAAATATAAAATTAGAAAGATAAAAAAACGATGAAGAAAAAAAAAGTGTTAAAAACTTCAAACTGTTGAACTAAAGAACTCATAATAATAATAATAATAATATACAATTATTTATTTAATTTTCAATTAATAATTTATGTGTCTTTCGTGCAACAAAAACACGCAACATATTATACAACACACAACAACAATAAAATTTCTATAATTATTATTTCATTCAGAACAAACAAAATATTATAGTTTTTTTTCTTGTCTTCTCTATTTGGAATTAAAATTTTTTTTTACCTTTATTTAAAAAAAAATGTTTAGAGTTTTTTTTTTTCATTCCAATATAAAACGTTTAGTCTTTTGGTCTTTTGAACAAGAAAAAAAAAAACATTCCCAAAAGAAAAGGAAAAAAAACAACAAAGAACACAAAATACGAAGGCGGTGTAAAAAGTGTTAATTATATTATTCAAATCAAAAACACTCTATAATCATCGTAATCATTTTGCATCTGGTGTTTATATTTATTTTTCAACCATTTTTTTTTCTGTATATTTTGTGATTCTTTCTTTATATATTTTTTTTTCTTCTGTCCAATTTATTAATCAACTGACTCAAATTATAAGAGAAGAAGTGAAGTGGGTTTTTTTTTTGATTCCTTCTTTTTTCTTTATTGTTGTTGTTGGCTGTTGGTTGTATAAACATTAATATTTTTTTTGTAGTTCTGGGTATATATACGGGTCATCAGGTTTCAAGTAACCAAAAAAAAAAAAAAAATAAAACTAAAATATAAAACATGGGCCAATTATAACCTACCATTCCCGCCCTATTATTAAATAATGTTAAGAAGGAAACAGAACCAACAAAAAAAAAGAAAGAAAGAAAAAATAACCACAACATTGGTGTCTTCATTGCTTCTGTTAAAAGTTTAAAAATAAAAAAAAAAACACTTGCTAATTTACAAAAAGGTATCATTTATTAATAACATTTTTATTTTATTTTTTTTTTAGATGAAGATGGTAGTGTAATATAGGACCACGCCTTTTATATATACAAAAGTAATAACACCAGCAACAACAACAACAACAACAAAATCAAAATGTAAAAAAAAACTATACAAAAATTGACGTGAAAGACTAAAGCATATAAGAAGAGTATTAAATTGCGTGTATTATGGGGCCTTCTTGTATTTACCTTTTCTTTATATTTTTTTTTTTTATTCATAATATTTCGTCATAATAATATTTCATTCTTATAAGTTAGCTGTGGAGTGAATGGAACAATGGATGCGAAAATTAATTTTTAAAAGATTGAAAACGAATATAATATGGGTGCGTTTTATTCTTATTCTTATTATTATTATTATTTTCTGTTAAAATTAGAAATTATAATTTGCTTCTACATATAATATTGTCTGAGTATATATGTTTGTGTATGGCTTTAGATATTTCGTGTTTCATTTCGTTCGTTTTTTATGCTACTGCAAAACCCAAAAGATTATTGAAATTTATTAGTTTTAAATTGTTATAGTGGCTTAGGTTATAATTTGCCGTAATTTATAATAAAAAATACATATAATTTACAGATTTAGATGGCTTAACAACATGGAAGTGGTAATTGTTATTGGTATGGTAACACTTGAGAAAAAAAAACTATTTTCTTTGTAACAGTACGCACTGAATACAGAAACTTTTGTTGTATTCTCATTTTTTTTTCTTTTAATCCTTGTTGATTGTTCAAATTAAATTCTTAACTCTTGACTTTGAAATTTTTTTTTTGTGTTTGTTGTGAGTATTGAATTTAATTTAATTCGATCAAAACAATTATTTTTTAAATCCTTTTCTTTATTCATTTAATGTATAAAGTCTTGGTTATGATCTTAAGAGATTTATATGTGAAGTGATGCCACTTATTATAAGAACTTTTTATTTTAAGAACAAAGAAGATTAAATTATTTATAAAAAAAAGAAAAACCCTTTGAGGTTTTTCAATAAAACACAAGAAAAAGAAAAAAAAATGTCTTGAAATGAAAAGATGTAAAATGGATAAATATATTCCATCAAAATGTCTGACGGCTTCTTAAAATATGAAAATGGAAAATTATAGAGTTTATAGTCGTCAGTATATGTATTTATTAGCGCAACAAAATTATAATAATAATAATAATAATAATAATCTTATGTAATAAAAATTATTATTCAAAAAGATTACAAAGATATTTTACAATATTTCATTATTGATGGCATATCAAAAGCCATCAAAATTCTTTATTCCTCTGTTCTTTCCATCTTATTTTTCGTGAAAATAAGACAAAAAAAAAAGGCTTCTTCAGGCGAAAAATAATAATAATAAAAATTATAATTATATTTTATTTATTTTTTTATAACAAAAAAAAAATCACAAAAAGTATAAGAGAGAAACATGTAAAAGGAAACAATACAATGAAGTAAAAACAGTACAGTGAATAAAAGTCTAACAAACAGTATAACAACAAGAAAACGTCCAGTACTAATCCCTGGATAAATAAAAAATATATATAAGAAAAAAAAAGGTAAAATAATAATGTGCATAATAATAATAATAATGTACTGGCATATAAGAAATGGTCTTATGGGGGCATATGCATAATATTACATCTTTTCAAAAATTCTATAATTTTAACAACAAAAAAAGAAAACTTTAAACTAAATAACACCTTTTGATACAAAATGGCGACTCTTACATTTTTCATTCTTCCTTTTTTCTTTTTTCTTTGTTTTTCAATTTTCTCTTTAAGAACAAAAACTTTTTTTTCATATAAAAGGCAAAAATAAAATGGTAACGTAAAGAAAGAAAAGAATGGAATAAAATGGTTGGTGGAAGTATAAATATTGTCTATATAATTAAAAAATTTTTTTTGCCCCTTTTCTTGATTTTTAATTTTTATTTTTAAATATAAAAATATGCAAAGTAGGAGAGTACAAGCGGAACGACAATTTTTTTAATCCAATATAAAACATCAGATATTGAAGATGGAAAACCCAGAAGCAATAAAAGAAAAAAAAAATATATTGTTGATTCTCGTATGACAAAACAAAAAGCGTTAATAAATAATAAAAGAAGCAGTTTTAATTCTTTCAAAAGTATAAGAAGTAAACACACCACATATGTATATATGTTGGAAGTCCTCTGGCTAATTGTGATGTTATGTTCATAATGTTCATATGTATATATATATATATATATATATATATATATATATATATATATATATATGTAATAATGTAATATATGTAACGTACATGAATTCCAAATATAACTGGTGCAATTTCATATATATATATAAGTAAAACCATCCCAATCGTGTAAAAAGAGAGAAAATTTTTTTGTTTATAAGAATTCATGATTCTTCTTCTTTTTAACAAAAAAAAATTGTATGTATAAAAAAGTGTTGATGCTCCGCCCTATGTATAAATTCAGAAGAAGGAAATACCAACAACAACAACAACAACAAAACCGTTTATATCATCATCATCATCATCATAATCATGATAATAATAATCATCATCATCCGGCCTCTAGAAGCAATTCAATAATAAAAAAAAGAAGTAAATTGTAAGAAGTAAAGGAAAAAAAATTGCGTTTAAAAAAAAAGGTAAAATTGTGGCCACTGACGAAGACGATGGGCAATATATAATTATTATTATTATTTAATTTATACACACACACACACACACATTCACACACATTTCTCCTATAGTAAAATTGCTTTTTTTTTTCATTATTTTTAATTCAACCTTCTTTCGTACATTTTTTTATATATTTATTCGTGGTGTGTACCATTATTATCATCATCATCATCATCATCATCATCATCATCATCATCATCATCATCATTATTATGATCGTCATATACTCATGTAGGTACGTATAAATATGATACAAAATTTATTCTATATATGTACAAATGGACAGCCATATGTTTGCGTATATATGTACGTAAAATTTGCGTACTTGCATAATGGCGGAATCTTTCTATACATTTTTTTTTTCTTTTTAAAATTAAAATTTATTCATACCGCATCGTTATCATATTATGCGTGGATTCTTTTATAAGAACTACCCGATTTTTAGTTTATTTCATTCTCTTTTGATTAATGAATATTTATAGATTTTTTTTTTGTTATGAAACAAAAATAATAAGAAAAAATAAAATAAATTTTCCTTAGAAAAAACAAAAAAAAAATCACTCATATTGAAATATTTTTGTCCATTGTTTTAAAGCCGTCTTCTCTTTTACCGGACTATGCGAATAATTTTTAATATCGTGGAAATAAAATATAATACAATAACAACAAATACTTTAACGCTTTATCATAATATTATTATTGTTTTATTTTTTTATTCTTTTGATTTGAAAGCGCAAATTCTCTAACGCATCTAAAAGTGTATTTTTTTTTTCTTTTGATCTGAATTATAAATGTGATGGGAAAATAAATAACAAAATGAACATGTTTAAAATATACTCGATTTAAATAAAATATTTTCATTTTTTAGATAAACTAACAGAGTAAGAGAAAAATTAACGTTCTTTTGTACAAATCATTATTATTTTCCATCATCAGGCGTCTACATTTTTATATTTTATTTTTTTATTAAAAAAAAAACAACAACTAAAAATCGTGCACGTTAATAAATGAAATTTTTTTTCTTCTTTTAAATGGTAAATTATTGTGTAGACAGCAACCGAGTATATGAGTAAGGGAGAAAGAAAAATGTCAAAGTATTCTATGATATATAAAGGACATGAATTTAATTAATTTCATTTTATATTTTATTACCAAAAGGAAAATGAAAAATGTGACTACAGATTTAATTAAGAAATAACAAATTAAATTGAATTGATAAAGTACGAAACAGTGATGGTACGTGTATAACCCCAATCTTAGATGAAAATCAGAACTTCAATAAGGGTATGTGGAATTATTAAAAGCTAATCTTTAAATTGAAATTATAAAAGTAGTAAAGATCTTCTTTGACTCTTCTTTTACACTTTTTTCTTGAAAATAAATGAGTGAACAATTAATTTGTAGTTTTTCTTGTTTTGTTTTTTTATATACAAGTGATGGATGGCCAATTTTTTACAAAAAAAAAAAATTACATCTAACAAAAAAAAAAATCATATGTGAATGCATTTGGGTTTTGTGATGTTGATTGTCTTGTTTTTTTTTGGGGTAATGCAATTTTATTGCTTTATTATTCATATTCAATGTCATAAGTTTTTGTTTTGGTCATAAATCAATAGTTATGGGCTGAAGATTGTCTTGAGTAGTTTTTTTTTTCGTGGTTAATGTTGTTGTTGTAAAATACTATTAAGTAAACGTAAAATGCGAAGTCATTTTTTTTTCGTGTGCATTTTTTTTTTGCTGTTGTTGTTGTATTTTGAGGACAACATAATGAGATATCTGACACTTTTTACACGCCGGTATAATGCACGTTAAATGACGGGAGTTTTATTTTATTTTATTTTTTGAAAAAATGATTTTCGTTGAACAGAAAAAAAAAAATTATTCACACAAATTCAAATTGAGACAACAATCTGCGTATAAATGGTCATTGCATTATAAGATTCTGCATCGTAAGAGACGTAAATGGGTTAAAGATTTAATGTTTATAAAAATTTATACAGAAAAAGAAAGAGAATTTAAGCCGACGAACTCAAAGTTTTTTTTTTTAATTCCATCTTATGCATATGTTGGCTTGATGTTGTCCTTTTGCAATTCTTATATATTTTTTGGTGTTGTTATTGTAACTTCTTAAGAAACTCAACTGACTTTGACTTTATTTTTTTTAATTTTTCCTTATACTGAATTTTACGATTGCATATTTCTTGTGGTTTTGACTTTTATTCATTCATTGATGGTTGAAAGAACATTTAATGTCATTGAATTCAGCGAAAAAGGGGAAAAAAATAATAATAACAACAAATGTTACCATCGTCAGTCTTTTTGCAAACAGACAAGAAATTAATAATAATAAATTTTTTTTTTAACTTTCTGAATTAAATCAATTTGTTAATTTTCATTTTCTTGTAATTAAATATCTTTCGGTTTTTTCTTTTTGTAATTATGAATTTATTTTATTGATTTGAATATATATGATTTTGGGGTGCGTGTCTTTTGGTCAAATTATAATTGATATAAATTACTGTGAACGTAAAAGAATTGTTTTACAATTTAATTTATAATCATATTTATGTTAAATTCTTGTAAAGTCAATAAGTCACTTTATAAGTTTTGTTTTTCATAACCACTGTGATAAATATAACATAAACCACATTGCTATTTTAACGTCACCTCTTTTTTTTTTCTTCTACTTTTTTGTAATTCAACAGTCTAGCCATCATAAATCAATCATCATGTAAAGTTTAAATTGTACAATTATATGTATGGTTTTTTTTTGTTGTTACTTGAAATCTATATAAAAAGTGTTTTTATTTAGATGGTATAGAGAGAAGACTTTATATGAATCTGTCGCGCATTTATCACGACATTTTGACTAAACTGAAACACATTAATTTGTATATAAAATACACAATTTAATGGTTCATACCAATGATCTCTGGCATAATACTAAAAGCTTTACTTCACATCACAACAAACATTCATGTTTGAAAATTTAAACAATAAATATAATTCATTAAGGTGATTAAAAGAAGTAGTTAAGCGAATTAAATTGGTTTGTTTGTTACGATTTTTCGTTTTTTTTCCACTGCAACATTTTATTATGAACAGAACGATTTATTTGTTTTTCTGACACACCATTGACACAATATTATCATGTTTTAGTTCTAATAAAATGAGACAAATTAAAATGAATTTTTCTTTTTGTGAAATGAAACATCGTTTTTTCTCTTTCCTTCAAATAAAAAGTTCAAGAAGATTAAACGAACAAAGTAATGAATGGTTATTCTTTTAGAATGAATTGATCAATAAATTTGTAGTAAAATATAATTGCATGATGACAAGGAACATTATTTCAAGGAGTAAAACCTAAACCAATAAATTGACATTACTCAATTAATTCTTTTCTTTAAAGTCAAATGTTTTACTCAACAGATTTTCAATTACGATGATGTACGAATAAACATTGAAATGTATAAATTAAATGTTACGTTAAAATTGACTGAAAAGTAATGAATCATTTACATCAAACTTCACCTTAAATATAATTTATTTTCTTTAGTTTATTTTGTTTTGTAATAAATAAAATCAAAAAATAATTCACTCTTTCATGAATTTATATCTTTTAGTGCTAATTAACTAAAAAGATCTAAATTATGATTATGATTTAGGCGTTTTGTTAGCGCAAAAATAAAATCAATTATTAAAAAAAAAAATGTATATGGTTACTTCATAGATCATTCTTATAAGTTATTTGCGTTGGTGGATTAGTTAAATTCAATTGAGCATCTTTATCTTTTCTCTTTTGTATATTTTTTAGTTTTAGTAAAACAACAACAAGAAGATGAAACGACGATGACGATGATGAATAGGATTTTTTTTATTTTTCACATTTTTTGATTTATTTATTTATTTAATAAAAAAAAAAATAAAATGAATTCACTTACCTTTATTAAAAAGAAACAAAAAATTTTTTTTGTTATCTGTTGAAAATTATCTAAATCCTCACTTTGTTTAAAAAAAAAATAAACTATTTTTCCAATATTTATTCAATTTCACTTCCAATTCCAATTCCAAACTGATTAGAAAATAAAAAAAACAAACTTAAATCTATTTTTCATAATAAAAAATTCTTCATTTTTATTCTTTCCTTCATTTTTAATGTAGATAAAATATATAGAGGAACTTTGGGAAAGAGTGAGAACGAAATAGGGTGAGAGAGAGAGAGAGAGATAGAGAAAATTATGTCGATATAATAATAGTCAATAACCAAAAAGAAAAAAAAAAAAAGATTGAATAATATGAAGATGAAGATGAAGAAGAAGAAAAGAAGTAGAAAATAACAAAGGAAAATAAATACGATGATTAATGTCCATTCGATGGGTGTACGGTATTATATCTTTTAACGGCCCACAAACAAACACAGAAGATGAATAAGATGAGAATAGAAAAAAAATTAAGAACTTAAAAAAATATCCAAAAATAAAAAAAAATATAACAACAACAACAACAGCAACAACAAAAAGAAAAAAAATAAACTCCACATCACTAAAATCACAATCCAGAAGAGTATTAGAAGAGTAAGATGAAGAAACAAGAAATGAAAACAAAAAAAAAAGTATCATCTTACACCTTTTCTTATTCTTATTTTATTTTTTATTTTTTATTTTCATTCTTCTCTAAGTCTAAAGATACTCTCCACTTCTTCATATATTACTTCTTCTTCTTCTTCCTCTTCTCACTAAATCTCACTAAAATCAATTATTGTTAGTATTGGTATTATTTAAGATAATGTTTGGCTTTTTTCTTCTTTTTCTTCTTATTCTTCTTCTTTTTCATCTTCATCTTCAGTTCAGTTTATGATTTGTGATGAATGCATCAAAAATAGTTATACTTAACAACAACAACAATTGAATAAAGTTTAAAAAAAAAATCACTATGATGAGAGTAACAACAACAACAACATCAATGATCTCCACACACAACAAAAAAAAAAATGAAAAGAACAACACACGGTTAAGTTCCGTAGTTCAATTCATTTCGTATATTTTTTTTTCTTCAAAATTTCAGCGCAGAGATAAAGATAAAATCCGAACCTGTGGACGAACGAAGGCAGAAGTATAGAAGATGAACAAGTATAGAAGTTGAAGAGGAGGATTAAGAATGAAAGAAAACTATTTATGATTTTTATTTTTCAATTTTAAAAATTTCTAATAATTTATTTATAAATTTTCTGTGATTTGTATCAATTAAACCAAAAAAAAAAATCAAAGAACAATGGAAAATATTGTACAAATAATTTACGTTTTACAAAATAATTTTTATACAATTTTTTTTTTTGTTCAAAGACAAACAGTAAGAATGAAAGAAAGTTTGTTCTTCCCACTTCTTCTTCTTCTTCGTCTTCCTCTTTTCCTATATTACATAAATACTAACATTTTTTTTTGTTTATAGTTTTGTGAAGTCTTTTTATCTGTTTTTTTTTATTATCTAATTTTTTTAATTATGATTTTTCTTATTCCCAATTTTTCCATAATTTAAAATTTTTATTCTTTAATTTTTTTTTATTTCTGCCTTTTAATTTTTGCTTTTTTTTACATTTCTTGTCTGTTCTGGCAAAGAGTAACAGAAAGATAGAATAAGTAAGAGAGAGGGGATAGGGAAATACAAACCAAAAAAATGTTACAGAGATTTTTTTAATTGATTATTTTTTTTTTCAATCATCATCAAAGACTTTAAAAATATTCCAATTAAAAGAAAAGAAAAGAGAAAACGAAAAGTTCCTTTCGTTTCGTTTAATTTCAATTTCTTAATAATAATGACAATAATGACATTTTGTCTGTCTGACAAGAAGCCAAATGTTTTTGTAATTTTATAAATGAATATAAAAGAATAAAAAAGAATTTAATGAAAATGATAAACGAAGCGTACTGTGACATATGTCACATAATGAAGTTTAGGTATTTAATGTTATTTCGAACAACTGTCATTTCAAAGTGTGTTTAACAAACAAAAAATGTCTTACTAATAGCTAATTGTTTTATTTCGACAAATTAGAACATGAAATTTGTAAAATAAATGGAAAGGCGAAGGACACAAATTATTTTTATTAAGAAAATAATTCACTCTTTTTTTTTTGTGTTTATTTTAACTTTTCCTTTTTTAATTAATTTAATTAATAATTTTAATATAATTTAATGATTTGCACGGCACATAAAATGGATAGATTCTTACAGAACATATAACATTAATGAAAGGTCAAACTGTCAATGTATGAGTTACATGTTGTTTGCTCTTATTTAATTAAATATAAAACTGTGCCAATTGTTTTACTTGTTTAATTTGGCAAAATAATTGACTGACTTTTTTTATATAAAAAAAAACAAATATTTAAAATAACAGAGAAAGTTAACTTGTTACGAGAAGTTATCCTCTGAAAAAGTTTCACCCCATTACTTGTACAATTGTACAATGATTACATAATCCTTTCATAATGGTTGAACATATACTTGTGGATTAACCCCCTTTTGACTTTTATTAAAAATGTACAATAAACTCAGAAATATTAAAATGTTAAACATTAATTCAGACTCTTTTGGTTAACTAGATTATAGTAATTGACTAAACTAACATTATAAAAAAAAAACTGATATAAACTAACAATAAGAATAAACACATGCGATGACGTTAACACATTATCCATTTAACACAAAAAAAAAACACAGAATAAAGACAGAAATTAAATGGAAGAATAAGAAGAAAAACATGACTTAAAACTTCTTTTTTTTTGTCTATCTTTGTGGACGAAAAAAAAAAGAAATACAAGAATAAATCGTAAATAATAAGTAAAGTTTAAATTAATTTCAGTAAGAACAAAATTAATAGAATAAACATTAGAAAATGTCGTCGTCTTGTCGTCGTCGTTGGTAAAAAAAAAATCTTAATTTTTTTAAACAACAAATTATATTGTGTCTTGTTTTTTTTTTTGTTCATTTATTTAAATTTTAGTTTTCTCAAAAATTAACAACTTTTGGTTTTTGCGCCGTCAATTTAATAAAAAAAAAAACATGAAATGATTGAGAAAAAAAAAGAGAAAATCTTTAACGATTGATTAATACGACATACTTATGTCTGATGGATAATTATCCCGATATGCGAAATGATTTTAACCGAAATCATTAAATGATAGAAAGATATTGTCATTTTATTGATTTCTATTGAATCATTTCTGTGTTCTCATGGGACGTTTCCATTATCGTACAGTTCCATTATCGCAATGGATGACAAATCGATCCTCTTTTTATTTTAAGTATAAAAACAGAAACTGAGTCACGAAAGGGTTAACTTGTTGTCTTTTTTCTTTTTAGTTTTATTTTTTTATTGCAGTTCATAATTTTCAGTGTAGGTATTTTTTTTTTATAATCTCTTGTAAATATCCAGATTCATTTTAGACTTAAGACTTTTTGTTTTTTTGCGTCAAGTTTTTCGACTTGAACTTACCTCTTATATTCTTATATTTACGATTAAATAATAAAGAAATAATAAAAAAGAAATACTAACAATATCGTAAAATGAGAAAAAAAAAAGAAAAAAATAAATAAACCTGAGAAAAGCAAACAAACAAAAGAATTATATGATCGACAGTGATTGGAAAGTAAAAGGATTTCTTTATATTTCTTTTTATTTTTTTTATTTATTTCTTTATTGTGGTTACTGCAATAGCAACAACCAACAACAGGCTATTATTGAATAATTGATCTGGTTTTTATTTTCTTTTCTGTTTGTTTATTATTTTGTTGTAAAACGTCTTTTTTCATTTTGTGTCGTCTACAACACAGATTTAAATTGTTTTCTTTCTTTTTTTTTCCTCCTTCTTCTTTTTCTTCTTCTTCTTTTGCTTATATTGATTTTTTTCTATAAGTTGTTCTTCTATAGAAACAGAAGAGAAAAAAAATTATGTCACATCATTTATTTGCCTTGTTCTATAGACTTATAAAAGAAGAATATTATAGTTGAATGTACTCATAAAGAAAACACTTTTAAAATTCAAATAAAATCAAGAAAAAGGGGAAGAGAAAAATTTATAATTTTTTTTCTTCTTTTATTTGTAAAATTATTTCTTGTGATTAAAGAGTGATCTTTTAGAATTTAGAGGGGTTCCGAAGGACGTTGTCAATTTAAAATAATAAAAAATAAAAATAAATAAATGAAAAAAAAAAGATAAGAAAACAAGAAGAAAACAGAAAGGGAGAAAGAAATAAAAGGAAAGGAAGAAAAAAAAAAAACAAGATCTTAATTTCAAAAATGAAATGTTTCAATACAATTTAAAAGAAAATATACAAGACACGAACATTTACTATAAACAATAAATTCACAAAAATAATAAATTGACAGGAACAGAGACTTTTAATATTAATGTTTATTTCGTGCAAAACAACTAATTTATGTAAATCATCATATCGTTAAAATATTGTTGATATTAATTTTTTTTTCTTTCTTTAACCCCACTCTTTCACTCATCTTAACATTCTTTCTTTCTTCATTTTTTTTTTAACATTTCTTTTATTTCTGTTTCTGTTTTTCTTCATCTTTTGAATTAATATATTTTGTTACTAATTGATCGTCCATTTATAATTTGTTCTTTTTTAACAAAAGACAAATACATAGAAAATCTTTACACACAAAAAAAAAAACGAGAAAAAAAAGTAAGAGATGGTAAGAAAGCGAGTTTGATTTGATGAAAAAAGGCAACAACAAATTTAATTAATAAAAAAAAAAAAGAAATATTCTGATAATCTGATTGATTTTTAGTTCTTTCTTATTAGATATATTTTTGTCTCTTTTAAACCTTTTGCTTTTTATGATGAAAACCAAAAACAAAAATGATAAAATATGTAAATATTGACACTTCCGAAAAGATAAAAGTTTAATATTAAAAAATTATGATAACAATAAAAAAAAAACATTAATAAAAGAAGAAGAAAAGAGAAAAAGAAAACTTAGTTAGTTAAACAAAAAGCTTCGTTCATTTGTTTGTCTCTCTCTTTCACTCTCTGATCAGTAAAAAAAAAAATGGTAAAAATGTAAAAAAGAAAAGAATGAAAAGAAACAATGATTTCATCAGAAAATATGTCTGGCATGCCGAGTGTGTACCAAAAAATTGACGTTTTGATTAGAGAATTATGCTAATTTTTTGTCTTTTTTCCCAATCTTCTTCTTATTTTTTTTTTCTTCATGGGTTCGCTCACTTTATTATTAAGTTTTTATACCAAAAAAAAAAAAAAATAAATGAAGAAGAAAAAAAATGGTGTTGTTCTTTTTTGTCTCGTTCTCTCTCGTTCCTCATCTTCTTTTATTTTTATTTTTTTTATATATTTTGTGTACATAAATTTCAAAGAAGGAATGTAAAAATGGTGGAAGAATTAGACTGTGATTCTGAATCCCAAAAAGAAAAAAAAAATATAAACAAACAACAACAACAATATTTATAAAGAAAAAGAAACAGACGAAAAAAAAAAAACTCTAGAATGAAAGAAAGAAGAAGAAATCTATAATAAAAAAATATAAAAGGTGTCTTGTGTCTTGAAAATATGCCGTTTACGAGTGTCAGATCGGAATAGAATCGAATAAAATAACATAAATTAGATGAAGTATTGAAGTTAGCTTTAATTCGTTTGTCTATTAATGTGAAGTTATTACCGATTTAGTCTCTGAAACAAAATCTAATAATAATAAAGACATTTAAAGATTCAGGAATAAATTCTAGAATTGTATATTTATATGTTTTACGTTCGAGTGAAAGAGATAACATTTATAGTCTAAGAATTTTGTTTTATACCAAGAAAATTATGATCAGGGAAAATATGAAAGATTTCAATTCACAAACATTTTTCAACTTTAAACTCAAAGATTTTTATTTGGTTCAGAATAAAATGAAAATAAATTTCAATTGTGTGTGTTTTGATTTTTCTTATCTAAATCTTGAATCAAAATCATAAAATTAGTCAAATTTATTAAATGAAAAAGATTTATCATCCATAAAAATGTTTAAACAAAATTTAAACACAAACAATAGATACAATTTTTCTATCATCATCATCATCGCTCCATTTTTTTATTTTTATTCTAACTTTTCTATCCTTTTATAAAAACGCAATGAATAAACATAAAAAAAATGTCTGAATTAAAGAAAAGCACAGCTAACAACTATAAATAATAAATACATACGTATAACAACAACAATAACACGAACAAGAAAATAATAACAACAACGAACAGAAACTATAACTAATTCCAATAAAAACTTTCCAATCAGTACAATATTGACATTATGCTAATTAACCAAACACCCGAGATCAAATCTGATCTTATTATAAATTTAAATTAATTTGAATAATAAAAAAATATAAAAAATAAGAAAGAAAAGAAAAAAAAAAGAGTTTGTCTCTTCTTCTTCTTCTTCTTCATTTTATTTTTTTATAAAAAATAAAAATAAAAATAATACAATCTTTCTATATCGCCTTTGATTTCATGTAAAATTGTCTTTTTGGTGACATGTTTTTCCATTTCTCTTATCTTGAACAGTTATTCTTTTTCTTGTCTTTTACTTCATCTTTTTCTTTAGGTTTTGTTTTTCGGAATTTTTTGTCTTTTTTTTGGAGAATGAAAATTATGTTGAAATAAATAAAAGAAGAAGAAGAAGAAAAACTAGAAAACTATAGAAAAGAATCTAATAAGAAATAGAAGAGTTATATTTTGTGTGTGGAAGGCACGTGCTATAAAAAGGTATAAAATGAATGGACCAAGACCAACCAAAATTAATTCATTTATAAACAATCTTTCTAAATTTAATAATAATAATAATATCAAAGATTTTTATTTGCGTTTATACGACGATGAGAGATTTTTAAAGATGTAAAAATAAAAGAAAATCCAAAAATATAAGAAATTCAGAAGAAATAAGATTTTTGATTTCTTATTTAAGATAAAACTGCGTGCATCATTTCAGATTTAGATTGAATAAAGTTAATGTATGTTTTTTTTTTGGTTTTTCTTTATTTTGATTAAAATCAGTGACGACACGATACGGACATTACAAAGAAACACCAAACATTATATAAATGATGACGTTGACACTTTGCATGTCTTTTTTCTTTTTTATTTTATTTCTGTTTTACTTAACTTCAATGAAGAAAATCAATTTTAATTTCTTTCCTTTTTTTTTGCTTCAAAATTAAAGTCTTTCTTTTTTTTTATACAAAAGAAATAATTTTCAGTTTCTTTCCTTTCAAGTAAAAAAGTCATAACGATAAAGTCTTAGTGTCATTACAATTTGTCACTCTCGATCTTGGTCAATTGATTGTAGGAATATTTATTCTTCCGCGAAAAATGAACAAAAAAAAAGAATAAAAAATAAAGACAAAACAGACAAGAAGAAAGAAAGATTTCATTTTGACAGTGAAAAACATTACGCCGTTTTATTTTAATTCTACAAACATTAACGAAGTTTTCTACATCGCATGAAATACAAAACTTATAAGAAATGTTGCCATTTCTTATACGATTTCTTAAAACATAAAGGGCAACCACTTAATTACAACTCATCAATATTAAGAAACTTAAACAAGAGTTACAACATCCGCGACCACGTTGAAGGATTAAGAATATGCATTTGTATAAGAGGATGAAGAAGAAGAAGTAGAAGAAGGAAGAACTGACCATTTGTCGCAAGCAAATGAGTTTTTTTTTTATATAAAGATTTAACCGCGTGCACTTTGATTCATCGGTTAAAGTCATGTCGATTCGTGTTACATTTATATTTGTCTTTATAAGATGCAGCAGCTTCTTTCCTTTTTTGTTTTTTTTTTCTTTGCAATACTTTTGATGATGATGATGGTTATTTTTATTTTCGCGCTTTAAAATATCAACATTGAGAATCTTTTGCTAATGAGATGTTCGCCGATTGTGATGTTTACCAAAAAAAAAAAAAACAACAGATAATAGATTTAGGACAAGAAAATGTAGTTGATATTTTTATCCCATATAATAAGAGACGATAAGAATAAAAATAAAATCCTGTTTCACTTCAGTTCCTTTTTTTTTTCATTTAACCATTTTTTTCCTTGGTTCTTCTTAAAATTTGTATATTTTTTTTTCTCTGTTTGGGTAAAAATGTCGATTCGCTGATTTTGTTTTGTTGTTGTTATTTTTTAACCTTTTTTTTTCTTCGTTGCATTTTAACATTCACATTTAAGGTTTTTGTGTGTCGTTTGTGTTTCTGTTTTTTGTTCTTTTATTGTTGTTGCAGTTTCTGTTGAAACTGAAAATTTATGCAAATTGAATGCAACTTTTGTTATCGTTCCGGATCATAATTTAAATTTTAATTATCGAATATCGATATACAATAATGATGAGAACGGTCAGACATTTTCATACGAATAATTCTCACCTTTAAAAAAATCATTATATAGGAATATTGGTGAACTTAAAACATTCAAATTTTATACTAATCAGGAAAAATATAGTTTTGGTTTAAAAAATGAAAAGAATAAAAAAGAAATTGTGTCATTTGTATGGAAGATATGATTTTATAATTTTGTCCTTCTTTATATTTATAATGGCTGATATACAACAGATTAAATGGCATGGGGTTCGCGGTTAATTCCAGTTAACTAATTCAATGATCATTTCATTTTTATTCTTTGTATTTTTTACCGTCGTTTTATTTCTGTTTCTGTTTTTGTGTTTTTCATTCTTTATGCCTTATAATTCAATATGGTCAATTTTTGTTTGAAGTTAAATTAATTTTTAATTGCCAGAATTATCGATTTATTTTTTCTTGTCCTTGTTTTTATTTTTGTTTTAATGAAACAATTTGTCGCCAGTAAAAATTAATAAAATTAAACAAAATGATCATAACTTAGAAAGCCATGGTCGTATAATGAATACATTTTTTTTTTCTTAAATCTTGACTCACTTTAAAGTTTAACTTTTAAAAATCGATCGATAGAATCAGAACTGCGGATCAAAATTAAAAATAAAAAGGAACAAAAAACGAACGACAAAAACTGAAAACTTTTTCGAATTAAATCATTTAAAAAAAAAACTATGTAGATAAAAAATCTAATCAATTTAATTCGCGCAGTTCATCTCGAATAGTAATAAAAAAACAACGATAAAACAAGAAGCATAAAATTTTTGCTTCTTTCTCTTTTAAAAGAGAAAAAAAAAAGAAATGGACAAAATAAAAAAAGTTAACGAAGTTGCGGATCTAGAGATAATCAAATAAGAATATAATTTACAAATTGAACTACCGGTAGCTCTTAAGAGTTGAGTTAGATACTGTCAAAAATTTTAATTGCAAATTCAATTGGAGCATTACAAATTGAATTTGTTATACATCCGATTTGATCTTATTAAAACCGCAATTAAAAAGACATAAATAATTTTTTTTTTCTTCTCTATCTAAACGACTGATTGGAAAGTGCGAAATTCTTTTCATAATACACCATCAGTTTTCTCTCTCTCTCTCTCTCTCTCTCTCTTTCCTCTAACGTTTATTTATCACTTGATTTTTTGATTATAAATTTTTTTTTAATATTTTCTGAAAGAAGACTTTTAAGGATTCAACTGTGTTAATTTTCTATTGAAAACTATAAAAAAACTTTCAAATGCGAATATAAAACGCAAACGAAAGAAACGAACAATTAATTGATCTTTAAGGTTTATTTTTTTTATTTTTTTTGAACAGAATCAGCAATATAATCATAATAAACAGTCGGATAGTACTGTTGAATAGAAAACTTTTCAAAGTCGCGTGTCAAATAAATGGGGGATAAATAAAGTTTTAGAAAGAGAAAGTTTACGGATAGTCTCTAAGTGATCTTTTATAAATCTTGGGAACAAAAGCGACTTTAACTGACTTTATAAACAGACAGATATGGACAAACATTTATATAAGACATTATATCAATAATATTTTAAATTTAAGTAAAAATCAAAAATTATGTTTTTTTTTTCTTAAGAATAAGAAAAGATTGGCAAAGACAGTAAAGAAAAAAATTAAATATTGACAACACGTTTATTGTTTTAAAAACTCTTTTCAAAAAGAGTTTTGCCGTATTTTTTTTTTGCTATATAAATCTTTTTGTTTTGTTTTGTTTTCCCCTCTTGCTTTTAATTTTAATTTTGGTCAAGTCAAAAACAAAAAAAATAAAATAAAAGAAAAGAAGAAGAGATTCATTTGGTACTCAAACAATTAATTTACGAAAGATCTTATTGTGAATGTGACGTCACATTTTAGATGAACTTTTTTTTTTGTAAGAAAACACGTTCTCTCTTATGTAAAAATCAAGAAAGAAATAAAATAAAAGAGTTGAATTTTTTGGTTCTCCTTCTTTTTTAAAACTTTTTAAAAAAATTTGTGTGCTTTTTGTTGTTGTTGTTGTTGTTGTTAACTTTGTGTGTGTGTGTATGTTTGTAGTTTAGTTTGTGTTGTTGCTGCTGCATGAATTAAAACTATTTATCATACACTTTTGTGACATTTATTGTAAAAATAAAATTTTATTACGTTTATTCGTTTTTATAACGAATCTTGTTGTGGTTTCTTTTTTTCACTCTTTATTTTTTTTAAGTGACCACCACATTTGGCCAGTAAATACGATTTGTGAATTGTATTCTTATTCGTTTAATATAAGAACATTTTATAAAGAGGAAAGACAACAACAATAATAAATAAAAAAATAAACGCAAACGACGAAAAATAACAGCCGCGTCACATATTTTCTTTGCTGTTAAAAATTTTATCGTTTAAAAAGAATAAAAAAAAATCAAAGTTACAAAGAAGAAAAATAAAGAAAAATAAATAAATTAAATGATTTTTTGATTGCCGAAATAATAACTAATTAGATATTTTCGGATTGTGTCAAATTAAAGAACAAGAAGAAAAATGAAAGAGGAAAGAATTTTGTAAGCTGTGTGATCATGTTATGTCATTTTATATGAAACTTTTTGGAATGAAAGTAAAGGAATTATAAACGATTGGATGAATGGAAAATATTTCTGACGATTTTCATTAATTATTAACGAGGAGGTAACCAAATGAACTTTACACATTCTTTTAACTTATTCAATTTCATCATAATTCTAATTACGACGAAATCGTAACAGAAACTAATCGATATCTAACCAGAATCTGATATGAATTGTTTCAATATTTCACATTCAAATCTATAATATGAATATTCTTCAATTTTATATTCAACGCGTTGAAGATTTTATTGAGTAAATTTCACACGGTTACTCCCTCGCTAATATTTTATCAATGAATTTGGTGTGTGTGTGTGTGAATAACAAAAAAGAGTATTTTTTTTTTCATTTTAAATTTTGCATCAACAAAATAATATATTACAACATAATTTACATTTTACAACAAAAAGTGTACAAATCGTCAAGGACTAAAAATAATAAAAAGATTTTTTTTTTTTTTGTTTAATAAAAAATAAATAATAAAGAGTCTTATAAATTCTTTTACCATAAAAAAATAAAATAAAATAAAACAACAATTTAAATAAGAGAAAAAAAAAAGAGTGTTGTTGTTAAAATAAAACGGTCTTATCACACCTTTGATGCTATATAGGTTTTTTTTTCTGTTGTTGCCTTTGTTTGTCAAGCTTTTTTCTCGTAAAACTCTTTCAATTTTTTTTTTCTTTCGCTATTAAAAAAGAAATAAATAAAAATTCGTTAAATGTCAAAATTTGATTGACGTGAATTTCGTGACAATTTTTTAATAGTTGCAACAACAACAACATCATCATCATGATGAAAAAAAAAAAATTAAATTAAATTCTTTTGTTTTCTCTATACAATTTTTTTTTTCGTTTTATTTCTCTGTTATTATTGTTGTTGTTGTTGTTGTTGTTAAAAAATATTTCAAATGAATTTTACTTTACGTACTTTTGTATTTTTTTTTCAAAAGAGAAAAAACCTTGACATACCGTTGAACATGTAATAAGACCGTAAAAGGGTAATTTTACAGACCCTTAAAATACACAATCAACAACTTCTTTTTTTTTCTCCATATTTTCTCCTATTCTTAGTAAGGAAAAATACAAGATAAGAGTGAAGAAAAAGAAAAAGAAAAAACTTAATACATAAATCTCAAGGTTCTATTTTTCTTAACAATTTTTTTTTGTAATTGTTCTAAAGTCAAAGTCTCTTCTTTATTTTTATATTTCAAAGAAATGATGAGCGTTTCTTTTTTTAAATATTGCAGTTATTTTTTTTTTGTTAAAGCGAAAAGTTAATTTTACATTCTTCAATTATTAAATTATTAATTTGTCGATTGAATTTAATGATAATCGGGTTGTTTCTTCTTTTTGGTCTTTTCAGTAAAATTAAATAAAAATGTATAAGCAGTTTGCGCAATGAGTTCCAAAGACCATTATCTTCACTTCAAATGCAATTTTTTACAGAAATCAACAAATATTAGAACAACGCTTTAAATCCCGGTTTAAATTGAGATAAGATTTATCGACTCATTCACGCAAATGACTAATTCATTTTTATTTCACTGGATTATTGTATTGTATTTTTACAGATGAAAATCGTTATTCCCGTGAAATCACTTTAATTCAACCAATTTTTCAAATAATAAAACATTCCAATTAAATTACAATTTTTGGATTAACAAGACAATTGATAGAAATTAAAGAGTTTTCCCAAGAACATGGAAACGATTTATTACAACAACAAAAAAAAGAAAAAAAGAAAGAAAACAAATGATGATGATTATTATAAAATTCATTTAAATGACAGGAAATCGTTTCATTGTTATTATCCATTCATTTTTTGATTGAAGTAATTACAAAACAATTTAATAAAAATAATAATAATCATCGATAAAGAACCAATAACTTTTTTTTTATTTTATTTTCAAAAAAATCTACAAAAACAAAAACCAATATTAACTATGAACAAACAAGCATAACTCTCTTACGACAACAAACATTCTATGTATATAAAATGTAAGATGTTGTTACGGTAACAACAATAACAACTACAGAAATTATTAAATTTACAAAAGCAACAACAACAAGAAACAGCAAGTAAAAAAGAAAAAAATGGAGAATATTATGATCGAAACAATTGAATATACAGTTTAAAACAAATAATCATAGATCATGTGACCTTATAATAATGAAACATTCATGAAACAAAAAAAAAAAAAAAAGAAATACGAAATGTATAAGAAATATAGAAGTAGAGGAAGAAGAAGAAGAAAAAAAAAAGAATGAAGGAATAAAAATATGAAAGAAACAGAAGAAGAAGAAGAAAAAAAATAAAAATAAAAATCTATCATAAATCAATACAAAAATTGCCATAAATTTTTATATGATAAATCCACCTTCCATACAAGGCGCATAAATATACAACAAATACGTTAATATTAAAGAAACTCAAATAAAAATAAAACGGACATATTTTTTGGAGTAAATGAGATAAAAGGAAAAAATATACGAACAATCAAATATTAGAATATTTGTGTAATAAGAAAAGGGTGCTAGAAATTCTTTCATACGAAGTTTTATTTAAAATTATTATTTATACTTTTTCTATTTTTAATAACTTTTTTTTTTCTCTCAGTATTAATTCCTGTTTAGTGTTGTTGCTGTTTATTGTTGTTGCTGTTTGTTCTTATTGCTATATTTGTATGTGGTTGTTTAATAGTTAATATTATATGTTTCAGTTTATGCGGTTGTTGTTGTTAGTTTTTGGTTTGTTTTTTTTTTTTTTGTGGTTTTAAAAGAAGAAGAATAAAAATAGTTTTCAACTTATAAAAACTAAATTACTCTCTACAATACAAACAAAAAATAAGAAAAGAAAGAAAGACTGAATTTAATAAAAAAAAAAAAACAAAAAAATGAAATCAGGAATTTCTCACCATGTGTCTTCTCTGTCTCCTTTCATTCTTATACGAAATGGTAAATCTCTTTAAGAATGAAGTGTAAGACACACGGGATGATCCCATAAGAAAAATATAAATTAATCGTTTGTAATATTTTCTTTGTTTTTTTTTTGCTCTCTTGTGTTTTGTCTGTTTCGTTTGACTTTATTTTGTCTGTTAATGTTTTTTGTTTTACGTTTTTGTTTTTGCATTGAAATTTATGTATTAAGTTTTTCCATCCCAATTTATAAATAAAAAATTTTTCTATTTAGTTTTTCCGCTCTTATCTTTTGTTTTACTTTTTAGTTATCTTAACAATAAAAAAATTGATAGTATTTAGGCAGCATCCGAATATTTCACTAAACATTTTTACATCATTTCACCTTAAAGTTTTTATTAAACTTTATTTAGGGATGCAATTACACGTGATTTAATTTGACTGGTTTCGCTTGTATTATCATAAATGTGGTCCATATACAGGGATTGTTTTTGACAATAAATTTGACAATAGGAAGCAAGTGTAGTAAAATAGGAAGAGCTTTTTACGTTTTTCGATTACTTGATGAAGATAAATCTGTTTTAGACGAAGACAGATTTTGTTTAGTGAAACTTTCGGATAATGCCTAAATATTGAATATTAAAAATATTTATAAAAGAAAAAAAATATCAAATTACTCACAATATTTAATTATATTGCAAAAATATAATTACGTCACTTTTATTTTGTTAACAATATTTTTTGTTTAACATTTTTTTGTTCATTTTTTATTATTATTAAAATCATTTATATGAAGCCCTTCTGATGTTTGCTGATAAATTATAATCTGTAGGTATTCCTCTGTGGTCTGTTCATCCATTTGTGGTAAGGGATCACATATAATCAGATTTATAATAATAACAAAATGACAAACGTAAATTTATACTTTGATATTTTTTTTTATACTGTCGTCATACACAACGTCATTACTCCTTGTACACAATTTATTTTTCTTTTTTTTAATTATTTCTTTTTTTTTAAACAAATATTTTCAATGAATTTACAAAATATAAAATAATAAGATTTTTGGTACAATTTCTTAAAATTATTCTTAAATGAACTTTTTTTTTATATTTAATTTTTTCTTTTTTTCTTCAGTTGTTTATTTTTTTTATTAATTGTTGTTGTTTTCTATTTTTAATTTTTCTTTAAATTAGATCACAATTTATTGTCAAACAGTCATGGCTATAATAAGTATTTCTTTTCTTTTCATTTATAATTACATATAAATAATTTACAATTTAACCGCGAGGTTACACACATTTATACGTTGACACTCATACACACACATAAAAATTACAGATAGATTAATTATAAACACTAATGATCACTCATATCAATTAGACAATTTTCTTTCTTTATGCCTTTTTTTTTTTATACGCACTTATAGAAATACACATACACACAAGCACACAATTCACAATTTTCTTTTATATTTTGTTGCTGTAGTTTTTTGTATTTGTTTTTTTCACGACCATTTTTGTGTATTTATGTTTTCTTTATTAATTATTTAATTATTTATTGTAATTTATTTAACTGGCTATCTACTATTTGTAAATAATTCACGACACTTTTGCACTTGTCCTAAAACACGATCAATTCTATCATCTAATATTTTAATTGATTTATCTGGTAATGGTGGTAGAACATCACGTAAATTATTTGTTGTTGACTTTTCAAATAATTTTTGTAATTTTTTACCAACACCATCCGTTCGAATTTGTTGTAATGCTGTTATTGTTGGTTGACGAAAAACACATAAATTATCTAATAATAAACCATGGTATGCTTCGTATTTTTTAAGTAAACGATAACCATGTAGTAAACCTGATTCATTATCAAGAAATACTAAAAGTTCTGAATCACTTTGTTTAGCTAGATTATGTGCTGGTGCTGCCATTATATCAGCATTCCATTGAAAATTATATAAATTATTAACGACACGATCTAAATTTGCAATAAGATAGTCAAATACAATTAAATCTGACCACTGTGCAAGTTCAATTAGTCGTGATATCATTTGCTTGGTTAACGGAGCACCAGGAGGTCGTATTGGTTGTAGTTCAGCAGATTTAGCAGCACCAAGACGATCAAGTAGCCCTCGGGGCGGTTTAGGTATATCTAAGCCCAGCGTGATATTTTTGACATCCAATTTATTCAAATGTCTTTCTAAAGGTTGGAATGGCATCGGAATTCCAGCTGGTTCTAGGTCAGGTACCCATTTTGTGAGTACAACTGGTCGAGACGCTTTCCATTGTGCATTTGTTATATCTTGTGTTGCCGATGACCATAATTCCGTATTTAAATCGATTACCGATGCTGTACTTGGGGCCAAATTTGTTATATTTAATAATTGTCCAAGATAAAAACTGAACAATTCACCTTGTATTTGATCTGTATTTTGTCTGTAACGAGCACATGCACGTTTACCATCTTGAAAGATGACCATGCGATTTTGCATCCTGCCACAACCGGTCTCTAAACGTATAACAACACCATTATTTATATACGAATTCCATTCATCTGTTTGTTTATTTTCAAAGCCAACGGGTAATGCTGACTCAATTGTTGGTCCCCAAAAAATGTCATCCACAAGAACACCATCAGGATCTTTTTCTGATCTTAATTGTTCACCATGTTGAACAAATTCAACAGACACATGTTTTATGTTATTACTAATATTATCATTATTTATATCCAATTGTGTTAACATTTGTTCTGTTACAGATGGTTTTGATAATTTTATTTCTGGTCCTTTACGAAAATAACCATCAGATGTTCTTTGTACAGTAAACTCTTTAATACTACCATCTGATGGATCTAATTTTTTAACAATCATTGTATCATCACCTTCATTCTGTTCTAAATGAAATGCATTACGAAATACTTCATCGGCACGTAATTTTTCTTCTTTTACAAATGAAACAGGTGAATATTGATTTTTTATAATCACACTATTTGTATTTGTATTTGTGTTTATATTTGTATTTGTATTTTTTAAATTTATATCCTTACGATGAATATCATTAATTGATGGAAATGTTAAAGAATTTAATGTATTCTCATTTAATTTATATTTTATTTGTTGTAAATTAATAAATTCATCTGTTTTATTAATAATAATAATATTATTTAATTGTTTTGTCTCATCAGTAATAGCTGATGACATACCAATTAATGGTACAAATACACCAAGTGCTAGTCCAAGTGAGAAGGCGGCCATCACACTAAGTAGACACGCCTGCCGTTGAAATGAACGTCTTCTACGAGTTGACACCGACATTATATCACTATCACGATCTTGTTCACCAGATTCTATTGATTTCACGTCAAACATCTTTAATCCTTATTTTGATTATTATTTATTTTTCTTTTTCTTTAAGTTTCTTCTTTATTACTTTTTTTATGTTTTAATTTTCATTAAAAGAAAACACACTTTAAATTATAATTAATTTTAATGAACATCACTGAACAACCACTAAACAACTACCTTTTTTTTTTGACACTCAAACTATCTATAAATTCCCGTAAAAATATCCAAATCCAACAATCAATGGAATTTATATTTTAAGAATCAAAAAAAAAACGGACTTTTTTGTTTCTTTCTACTTTCTTGTGTGTGTGTGAGAGTGTATGTTGTTGTTGTTGTTTTTATTCTTTTTATTTATTTATTTATTATTATTTTTTTTTTATCCAATCTCTTCTGATTTCCACTTCACATCGTGAAATTTCAAAAGATTTCTTGTGTATTCTTTCACACCCACTGCTAAGATTATTTTATATAGAAAATATCGTTGTTGTTGTTGTTTTTTTTTCTCTTATTTTGTTTTTTTTTTTAATGGTATTGTAACAATTAAGTATCGATATTTATTACAAAACTTGAAATATTTGACGCATTTTTAAACACGAAACCTTTAACGTTAACCAAAAAAAAAAAAAAAATAACAACAAAACAACAAAACAAAAAAAAAAAAAACAGATACACAAAACAAAACAAAAATAAAAAGAGTTAAACACGAAACACTTGGATATTTTATAAAATTTTTTTCTTATGTTTTTATTGTAAAATTTTCTTCTCGACAAAAACACCAAAACATACAAAAAAAAAAACACAAAAACTTCTAAATTAAATAAATTAATAATCCAAATAAGAGAAAAAAAAGAAAAGAAAAAAAAAGAAAGAAAAACAGAGAAAAATATTAAGAAATTCACATTTTACTTTTCTTTTTATAATTTTTTATTTGTTTTTTTTTTTTTTTTCAAAATAAAACAAAACATAAACTTTTTTTGCTTCTTTAATATTTTTTTTTAATGTTCGCGAAAGACGACGCTTTTTTGTTTATTATGATTAAAGAGATTTCTTTTTCTTTAAAGTCCTTTTAGAACATTTTTAATTTCAATAATGAAAAATAAACTCTTGTTTTTTACAACAACAACAAAACAAAAAAAAAAATCTCGATAAAAAATTTAACTTTTTTTTTTTATTTTCTCGGCAAAAATCCAAAAAGAAAAATTACTAAAAAAATTCTTTTACTGAACTGATCGAAACGAGATCTAAAGTGAGACTAGTCGATCAGGCTGTCGTAAGTCGCACCTCGACGGTACGGTACGATACAAATACTAACGCATACAAAAATTTTATAATGTGATTGTTTTTTTTTTCTTTATTGAGAGGGTAATCTTTGTATTTGTGTTTGAAAAGAAAAGAAATAAAAAAGTATACATATATATATATATTTTTTTTTTGGAAGAAATCAAAAGAGAAAACAACTACAAACATTATATAAAATCCATGATCATTTTCATGGTGTAAAATAACACAAGTGTATTTGTGTGTAGATATACAACTAAAGAAAAAAAAAATCATACACACAAATACAAATACGATCGTGATCTTTTATATAAAAGTCTTGAAGAGCGAGCAACTTAAAAGTTTTTTTTTCTTCTTCTTCTTTTTAGTTCTTTCTTTTAGTTTTTTTTTTTAAATCTTATTCTTCTCTTTATAGAAAATTTTTTATCCATGGATATTTTTTTATTTTATTTTTGGTTAAATATAAAAATTCTCTTTTCATTTCGTTTATATTGTTGGTGTTGTATATTCTTGCATGATGGTGTAAGAAACGCGTCCAGTGTATACCTATATTGAGATGGACAATACATTGTTCTTGTAACGACATTTTCTATACGTATTGAGATTTTTGAGAGAATTAAAATTAAGGAAAAAAAAGAAAAAGAAAAAAGTACAAAATACACGATCGTACACGATCTTTGTCTGGCATTATATAAAATTGCCGTAGGGTAGAAAGAGATATTCAACTAACAACTTGACCAGCTGCTTTTGTATTGTAAAATATAAACGTATACGTATCTGCATTCCAGAAACAGAATCAACAGAACAATAGGACTAAAAGAGATGGTAGTACGAATTGTGATCGTATATGAATGAGAATAAAGAGAGGTTTATGTTAAAAAAATAAAAAATAAAAATATGATGATGACTGCTTTTTGTTAGTGTATTTGTGTGTTAATGTTTATATGTATTAGTGTCTGGTATGATAAGTTAAATAAAAGAGATGGAATTTCTTGTATGAAAAAAGTGGCAATATATTCTTAGTTAAGTTTGTGTATATGCATAATCATATAAAGACACATACGTGTATAAATTACACATATGTGAATACATAACATCTTCACATATACAAATAATACAAGAAGAATAAGAAAAAAAAAAACAAAACTGAAGAGTGCCAGTGGCTGGATTTTTGATTCTTGAACATAACTCAAACTATACACTCTACTAAATGTATTAGATATTTTCAGGTAGAGTTCATAAAATTCATGTCTGTTAGACTTTTTTCTTAATTCTTCTCCTTCTTCTTCTTTTTATTCATTCTGTTCTTTTTTTTTTTTATTGTTAAATATTGTTGTTTGTATGCATGGAAAACATTAGTTCTAGTTCGTGTTATTAAAGTGTGTTAATTTTTTTTGGTGTATATTATGTGACTGTATTTATGTACAGACATATTTGTGTTTGTGTTTATATATATGGGTTGGTGTGCATGTGTGTGTAAATATGTTTTAGGTTATCGATATAAATATATTGTAACAAATGAAATAATTATTCTCTTATTTTTTTTCTTCTGGTTAATGCTCGTTTTCACTGATTATCTGATTAAATGTAATTGTTGGTTAAATATGACGAAAGATTAAATAAATTTGTGAAAGAAAATTGACCAAAGAAAAAAAATTGGCCTTAAATTATCGTTTTAGTTGAATGATAACGAAATAAATCAAATGAAAATTTGTGTAAAAATAATAAAAAATTGGGGGAAAAAAGTTAAATCGAATATATTGAAATAATTATAATATTTTTGGTTGGTCCAAAAACAAAAATAATAAAATAATTCATAAATTGATTGAAGTTGTGTGTGTTTATATTCAATTATCTTGTTTAAAAACCATTCATCATCGGTTAACCCGTTGAGAAAAAAAAAAAAATGAAAAAATTTGTGCAAGACAATTTGCTGCGGCTGCTTTTTATTGATTTATTCATTTATCTGATCAATATATTTAGTACGCCCACGTTTCAATATTATTCCGATATTTTTGTTTTGTTTTTGTTGTTATTGTTCTGCTTTTTTTTATTTTTATTTTATTTTATTTTTTGTTTTCTTTTCTTTTATTTTTCTTCTTCATTTATTCGTATTTTTTATTATTTTTCATTTCATTTTAAAAGATTTGGCACATTAAATTATTTTTATCCATTTCACGATTCAACAGTAAAGAATTACTCTTCAGTACAAGTCAAATATTCAGACGAAAATCTTTGAACACAATATAGTTATTTAAAATTGGATCTGACCAGAATTGAACTTAAATATTTTTTTAAGATTATCCTTCACTTACAATTGTTCTCGATCTTTGAGTTTTTAAAGCCCTTGGACAATATTTTGAAACCAGGCTGTAAAAAAAGTCAGACTCCTTAATTATCTCATTCATTACTTAAAGATTGTAATATTTTACAGATGATTGAATGAAACTATAAGAACAACAAAAACAAACATGCCTAGACATTTAAATATTTTCTCAATATAATTTGACTGCGTCATCCTAGGATACCATTAATCTTCCTTTCAGACAAAACCAAAATAAAAAAAAATCCTATTGGATTATGTTCATTTGAGAATTGGAGAAAAGTAAACAAAATTAATATTCAAAGAATCTAATTCTGTCAATTTTGTTCCCAAAAATTTTTCTATAATTGAATTAGTTTTCTGTTTATGTTTTGAGGAATGTACGAAAGGGTCCTGTGTATTATTTTTATCTCTTATAATTTTTTTTGTATTTTTCATCAGTCAGTCTTTGATGTCTGAACATTTTTATAAAAATATTCTTTTCTTTTTTTCTTTTTTTTTTTATGATTTTACATTTTTTTTTAAAAACCTTTAAAAATGTGTCGCTTTTTTTTTCTTATTTATTAATCGAACAAGATGAAACAAAATGTTTTTCTCCTCATTTTTTTTTTATATGTTTCTTTCTGGTAAAAGTTTATTAAAAGGACAACAACAGCAATAACAACAGAAAATTATGAAAAAGGATTTTTTGGTTGTTTTTTTGTGTTTTTTGAGATTTAGAATTGAATTTATGAACAGCAAAAAAGTTGAAAAATATTCTTGAAAAATAACTCTTGTGTTTTTTTGAAGCTTGTTCTTTTAGAAACTAATAACAACAACAACAATAATAATACTAACATTAACAACAAAAAACAACAACAGAGAAGAAGATGAAGACTAAAATACCATATTTTGTAAGTAAAATACGAGCATTCATATCGATACTTCATGCCGTCGGCTACAAATCGATGCACTTACGCCGTCGAAATTTTTTTTTTTTTTACAATAACAACAATAACATTAACAACAATAACAACAACAACAACAACAAAAAACGATATAAAAATTGTATAAAAGAAACTCAAAAAAAAAAAATATATACAAATTTTTGATCTTCTTATTTTTTTTCTTCACTCTGGTGTTTTCTTTTTATTTCCCCATTTTTTATAAGACGTTCTTCTTTTTTCTTTTTTTTTATTATATTATATTATATTGAAGAGAGGGAGAGAAAGAGAGAAATATAGAGAGTGACATAGAGAGTGAGTGAGGTGAAAGAAAAAAAGTATAAGAAAAATATTTTGATTTTAAATAAAAAATATATAAAATTTGAATTTTGATTCTTTTGTCCTTTTGTAATAATTTCTTTAACTCAATATTATAATATTATTCGTGGTGATTCTGAATTCTAAATCTTTGTATACCTACTATAAATGATAGAAATAAGTTGAATATTTCAGAGAATGAAAAAACTATAGAAAACTATGTTTTTGTTAATTATTGAAAGATTTCTATTTCTTTCTTTATATAGAAAAATATTCTCGTCGTCGTTGTCGTGGTTGTCGTCCAAATTCAAAAATTTAAATTTAAAATCAAAATCAAAATAATAAAAAAAAAAAAATTATTACAAAACAATTTTATCTTTAAAATCCAATTTCTTTGAATTCTAATCTTGACTCTATAAATAATGTGTGTATAGAGATGATGTAGAAGAAGAAGTAAGAAGAAGTTGGAAGAAGAATAGACTGGAGTAGCGTCAATCTATGTATTAGAGAGGGGTAAGTTTATTTTTGGTTAGTTTAAAGTTTTTTTTTTCTTCTTATAAATGAGATGGAATTTAAACAATTTGATGTATGAGAGACGATCTAAAATACCAAACTATGTATAAGTATGCATGTTTATTTATATGAAAAATGTGTGTAGGACAGACTGTTGAAGAGCAGCCAAAAGGTTTTGATTTTTTCTTTTTTTTTTCTGTTTATGTTTTGTTTTCGATTCTTTGTTGTTTTTTTTTCTGTCTTCTTCTTAAATTTTTTTTGTTAAATGAATCGACTTTTATTTTGCTTAATAATGTGCAGTCACAAAAAAAAAGGGTTTTTTTTATTCTTGTTGTATTCCAAAGGACGAGATTGAAAATTTTTATAAGAAATAAATTAGCAAACGCGACCGGCACGATGTTTGTTTGATAAAAAAAAAACAGATGAAAATATTATTATTTTGTTTACGCTTTGCTTTGGTCACAAGTACAAACGGAAAAAGGTAAAAAGGAGAAGAAAAATATAAAATAAAATAAAAACGTAAATATTTTGCCGACAAAATGACCGGAGTCTGCCCCGGAGTCCTGGTGACAAACAACAAAAAAGAAAAAAGAAACGACATTCTGTAACAAAAAAAAAGAAATGGGAACAGAAAAAATGGAACAAAAATGGGAAAAAATATATAAAATTAAATGTTTTAATCTTAATATCCGGAGTTCACAATAAATAAAATAGTTAGAAAATATTTTGGACAAAGACTGAAGAAACTATACCTACAACAATATAATAAGTCATCATAGAATTTTTAGGGCCGCATAGAAAGTGAGTGAGTGAGTGTCTTTTTTCGAAAAAAAATTAATACCTGGAAATTCTGGGAGACATACTTCAGGAGATAAAGATAAAAATTACCCATTGATTCTTTTTTTTTCTCTCTTGTTATTCCTGTTGCTCATTTAGAATTTTATTTTGTTTGTTCTGCCGGTATAGACACGATGAGCTCATAATATTGCAACTAACATACTTAGAAGAAGTACATCAATTCTGTTGAAAAATTATTGTGAAATAACCACATATAGAAAAGTATGTGAGTTCTGTTTTATAATGATTTAGTGGTGTGTATTTTTTGTTTATAGAAGAAAAATAAAATAAAATCAAATAAAGTTGCTTAGGTCATTTCATGGTTTTTTTTTTCTTATATTTATTATTTACAAATAAATTCTCAATCTGTAACGATTTAGTAAAAACAAGAAATTAACTGTTATAGAAACTGACTTTAGTAGTTGGTACCTAACGCAACGAATTTAACTTAGATGCTGAATTTAAAATAGAAAAACTTACTTACGTCATGGGATAACAAATAAAAAATTTCATTTTCTATATTTTAAATATAAACCGTGACTTTATTTCGTGGTATGGTACATGATGGATTATAAAATTTTCGTATAATCGATTTTACAACAAAAGACTTTAAGCGATGAACCCGATTTTTTGACTCGATATTTTTCTTTGATCTCTGTGAATGGAAATAATAAAGGAAATTTTTTTGTAGAATTTTTTATTCTAGTAAGTTGTTTATTTTGTGCAAATTTTCTTTTACGTTTGCTAATTTTAAGGAAAATGTTCTTTGTTTGCATAATTTATTATTCCATAGACTGAAAGCGACGAACCCGAATTTATTTTTTGCTTTTTTATTTTAAGTTTACTTATATCAAATTTAATTGCAATAAATTTACTGAAATTACTCATTTTGACACAAAACATATAATATTACGGCATTTTAAAGTAAATTTTCTTATGTTTGAAAATTTTAAAAAAATCAAAAGACTTAAAGCGATGAACCTGACTTTTTCTTATTTTCTCTTCTCTTTATGCAATTCGTAAATTCTTTAAAATGCATAATATTATAATTTATTACTTCCGAAAATTACGTCTGTGTGTACTTATATATTATTTGTTGTTGTTTAAATTCCATTATATAGACTTCTTTGGCGATCGACCCATTTATTATTTTAGATAATTCTAAAAGGACCAATTTTAGCTGTCAAAAGACTAAGAAAAAGTTAAAGAAAAGATTTAAAAAAAGGTCTAAAGGAATGAAAAAAAACACAATAACTCAATATGATAACAGCAAAACCATGTTTTTTAAAAGTTGTTGTTGTTCATTTTTTCTTTCTTACTTTTTTTTTATTCCTTCTTTTTCTTTGATTTTTTTTTCTTTTTATATATTTTTTCATTTTCAGTTTTGGTGAAAAATAAATTCCAATTGAGATTCAAATACGTGGAATAAATGTTTATTTAATGAAGTATTTAAAGTCAAATTAAATATTTATTGCATTATATGAGCTGAATATTATATCTACATTTATACGCGTGTATATTTTCTCTGTGTTTATTATTTGGTGTAAAATTATTTATTAATAGAAAAAATTATTTTTTTTTTGTTGTTGGCTTAGTAATTTAATTAGTATTCTTCACAAGTATTGTCTTTCCTTAAATTGGGATAAATCTTCATTCTAGTAAATAATAGTAATTTAATTGTTTATATTGTTTTTGATTGCATAATCACGTGTCTAAGTAGATTTTTTGAGGTCATAAGACAATGTGTTAAGATAATCTTAACCATCTGTTATACCATGCCGATATTTTCCCTAACAATAATGAATGAGAATCGTACGTGTCACAACGTTCCTGTTAATATTTATATTCATAAAGTATAAGTGTAAAGTTTCGACCGGATATCAAAAGTTCTACCGTGTACAATATTTGGTTGTAACAGAAATATTTTAATCAAATTAAATATTTATCAATCATTAATATCAACTGAACAATGTCACAAATAAAATTCCTTCAGTTGAAAAATGTGGTCATATCGATGAGAACTTATAGTTCATCAAAACCTTTAGATATTTTAAAATAAAATTTCTAAGACTAAAAGTTGTTATGATTTTTTCTTATAAACCACACATTAACAAATAGTCGTTATTAATCATGTTAATTAATAGGAAAACTAAAGGTAATTATTGCGTTTAATGTAAACAAACTCTATTTTATTGATAAGTAAACATATAATTTTTTAATACGACAAATTATTAAACAACAACAATAATTAAGATAAATATTTGATCATTTAAAGGTGTTATTGGTAAAAGTCTTACCCAATAGAGTCAAACACTTGTTGATGTTTTTGTTAGTTTTATTTCGTGATTAATTTTTTTCTATATATATTTTTCTCCACATTTAATTAGACGTTTGTGATTGCAAGTACAAATATGGGTGTGTTTGTGTGCACTAGTTTTTTTGTTTGATTTGTTTTTATAAGAAAAAAAATATTTAATAAAAACGTATTTTATCAATTAAGAAAAAAAAAATATACTAATGTGATTTAACTACAACATTTTTTTTCTACTGATTTTTAATTTATTCTTTAAACAGAAATTAGTTTTAATGCAATTATGGATAATATTTTGATAGATATGTGGAGTCGTAAGTAATTTGTTATTGCATTTTATATCGCGTTTATTTTCTGTTTTTCTTTTCTTTTTCTTTTTGTTTTTTTGCATTTATTTTATATAAAACGCCACTTGTGGTTTTTTATACTTGATCATGAATTCCAGTTATCAAGATCAATTTTTTTCTTTCTTTCTTTCTTCCTTTCTTTCTTTCTTCATTTTTTACTTTGTTTATAATTTAAACTATCTTTTTTGTTGTTGTTGTTATTGTTGTTGTTTTTACATCTATTTTGTTTATGTTTTTTTATTTATTTTATTTTATTTTATTTTATTTTTAATTCATTCTTTAAAATAATTTTTGTGGTATAGAAGTAAGAAAATATTTTACATTGAATTGAAACAAAACCAAAATAAATCTTATAATTTCACTGATAATATTCACAAAATCGCTTATTTTTTCTTTTTTTTTCTCTTCTAACTTTAAATTAATAAATGGAATTTTTATCGGTTTCTTTTCTCAACTCTTTCGAAGTGTATATGAATGGACCCAGAACAGAAATTAAAACAGAAATAAAAACAGAAAAAAAAAAACAAAAACAAAATCAAAAATAAAAGAAGTAAAAAAGATCAAGAAGAAGAAAAAAAAATTAAGTAAAACAAAATAAAAAGAGTAAAAATAAAGAAAAACAGAGCGAGAGAGAGAATAAAAAAATTGACATAAAATAAATCACTTATTTGGATATTTTTATCGTCAATTCATTGACTCCATTTCGTGGACAGATACGGTTTATAATATATTATATAGTCTGTTTTATTATGAAGTGTAACCTCTTTGGTCTAAAATATTCACATAAAATGGAATTATATTGAAAAAAAATGAAAATTCCATCAATCTGATTAATTTTTTGTTGTTATTGTATGTTTTGTTGTTCTTTTTTGTTGCTGTTGAATGAATGAATGATATAATTACCTTCGAGCAATATTTCTTTTTACAGCGTCACTTATTATTTCTTTTGTAAATCAACTTTTTTAATAAAACAAAAACAAAATAAAAAGAAAAGACGAAAGGAAAAAAAATTATTACATTTCCTCTTATATTCGCTTAAAGTCGTTCTACATTCTATGTGTTTTCTTATGGGTTGCTTATGTGTAGCTTATGATCGCTGTATTAAAAAATATGTCAATCGTTTCACCAATTTAATCATCATAACAGAACATCCGAGAAGATATTAAAATATGGAACAATAAAGGGCCGTTTTCTATCAGATCTTTAGAACTACTACTGACAACATGAGGAAATGTATTTCTGTTAATATTGCGCTAATATCTAATCTTTAGAAGTACTTAAAGAAAATAAATTCGAATTTTATTACACTCAGAAATGTAATATTGCAGCTGACCCTCAAGTACAGAAGTCATCCACATAATGAATTATAAGAAAAAAATCATAAAATGTAGAACAGTCTTTAACACATAATTTACCTACATTATAAGAATCTCAAATATTTACCTTATGATTGTGGTCATGCAATAGAATACATTGTATCGTTTCTTGTCTCATGTTTTTATATAAAAAAAAAGAAGCAAACCGATACTTTTTTTCTTCTTCTTATAATATTTATTGATTGCGCTTTAAAACTATTGTGACCACTTTTCAATGAGGAATAATAGAAAAAAAAGCTCTTCGCTTTAAAAGAAAAACAAAACTAAACAAAACAAAACCAAAATACAAAATTAATAATAATAATATTGACTGAAAATCAAATGTAAGATCAAAATGAAAAAAAAACGTAACGAAATGTATTAAAAAGGAGAAGAAGAAGAAAGAAAGATGTACAAAAAAAAAGTACCACGAAACAAAATTCTTCATACCATGCGCATGCGCATTACCGTTAAACTTTTATATAATAAGAAGAAGAAAAACGAACTATTCATGCGGACAAAACATTGCTGTTGTTGTTTTTGTTCTTTTTTTTTTTTCGTCGATTTTTATTAAACATTTTTGCTTACATATTCATGATTTTAATGATGGCTAATGATACACATTCAAATTTATATAGAAGATTAAGTGAAGAATTGAGGCATTGTGATTGATTTGTCAAAATATTTTTTTTTTCAAATAATATAAATTGATTGGGAAAAAGATGAATATTAACAAAAAAAAAAGGGGGTTCAAACTTTTAGACGTTTTTTTTTAACCTTGTTCACGAGTTAGATGCAATTTTTTGTTTGGTCTTCTTTTAAATTTTGCCACAAGAAAGAATTTTTATTTTGAATAAATGAACAATTTATTATGTTCGTTATTATTGGCAATTTCTTGTTGACAATTTCAATAAAATACAACTGTGCAATTATTTTTATTTTCTAAATTGTGTCTAAGGTTATTGAATTTATTAAAATGTGAGAGTAATGGATCATTTCTTGTACCACTATTGAAAATTTTTCATTGAAATTTATGAATAATTTGATCTAATTTATATAAATAATTCATCTTAAGTGCATTCGCTTTTACTTGCAAAATGGCCCACGTTATCCATGGACTTTAAATACATTTAAATTAGTATGCTTCATAATTACAATTCATAATTGTTGTTGCGTATTTAGATTTGACAGAAAAATGGAAATAGAAAAAAAAAAAACAAAATATGAAAAGAAGAAAAAGTGGCGGCTTTTAGAAGGTACATTAGAAACGTATAAAATTTAACGCCAATCACATGGGCAATGGCCATAATTTTTTTTTTGTTTGGCTGTTATTATTTTATTTAAAAGGAAAAAAAAACAAAACAAAACAAAAAATTTAAATGAAAACAATTCATACATTACAATGAAACAAATGTCTAACATAACACTATATATTTTTTTTTTCTTCTTGAAACAATTTAATCAGAATAAAGTTCTCACAATTTACATAAATTTTTCTCTTCTTGTTATAATTTTGATCCAGAAAAGATTCTACTGTACACTTAGTTCAGTGGTATCCTTATAAATTATTAAAATGTTGACAGTGAATAATGTCCACTATTTTCTGTTTATTCTTTAAGGATTTTTTGTTCATTGAATTAAGAGAATTTAGTAATAAAATTCAAAAATCTTTAATATAAAAGTAGCTGTACAAATTTTATCTCTATGGATTGGATAGACAACAAAATTTTTAAAGTTAAAATATATTTTCTAAACCGAGTTCCATTAGATAAGTTTTACTTATGCAAATACAAATATCTGCAGTTGATTGTTTGTAATGGAAAGATCTTCGTCTCTTATCAAAGTAAAATAAAATGTGAAATTAATCAAAAATGACCGGTTTGTCATGCACACTGCGTGGAACTTCCCATTTTCGACACACTGAAAAATTCTAAATATTTTGCTAGAAGGGACGCCACTGTTACTAAAAGAAAAAAAACGTATAACGTAAAAGAAGTGAAACAAACCATGATAATTTATGTATTTTCTGGATTGGTTTAGGAAACAATAATTGTATCTTGTTTTCATTTCTCTATTTTTTTTTTTCTCTTTTATTATTTTACTGTAGGTAATTGGAATTTAGAAAGAAATTGGTGGCGCATAAAATTGATTTAATTAGAGTTGTATATAGTCATTTGTACTAATAATTTAATAAAATTGACATGAAATGGGGAAAGATTAAACAGAAGAATACGATGAAATGATTATTTTAAAATTACTTTTTATTGTTGTTCTTGTTCTTGTAAAATTTTTGTTGTTATTTTTTTTTTCTATTTTCGTTTAAAGTCGTAAAATTATGACCGTAGAATTTTTCTCTAAATTATCAAGAAAAAAAAAATATAGTTTAGGAATTGTGTTGTCACATTAATTTATTATTTTTAGGGTTGGGATCTGGACGGTTAATTTCCTTATAAAGAATATCAAAAAAAAAAAACACACAACCATAGGAAATAGGGAAATAAAATTGCAATTAAATTATAGAAATAAATTTAGCTTATCATCATAATTTTGATTTATGAGCAATAATTTATATCAATTTGATTTGGAGAAAGAAATTATATACACCATAATTGGCGGTGTATTTTACCAAGTGGAGGCGCCATAAACAATCATTGATTTCTTTTTTTCTTGTATTTTATAAAATTTATAAAATGCATGAAATTTTTAATGGTTTATTATTTTGATTTATCAATTCCTTTAATTTTTTGTTTTGCTCTGAGTTGTCAAAAATTCGTTTTTTTCTTTATATTTTCATTCACATTTTTCTTTAATTGGATTGAAAACGAATGGTACATATTTGAGTGTTTTATTTGAATTTTTTAGTTTCATTGAAGATAAATTATTGATTATTTATAATTACACTTAAGTATATTTAAATCAGTGGTTCAAATTAGTTTATGTTGATCCCTTACATTGGTAAAATAAGTACCATCAGTGCAAGTTAATAATTTTGTCTTTTAAACGTGAGTAAAAAATTTTAGAACAGAATTTTGTTCAACAAAATAAAATTATGGTAAAATCCATAACTGAAATCTTGCTCGTGTTGGTGTAGTTGAGCCTTTATATATAATAACTCATTGATTAATATCCATTTTAAATAAACACAAATAATCGTCTTAAAGTCTTTTAAATATGACTTCCATTTTTCTTATTCTTTCTTCTTTTTTCTCATTATTATTATTTTTGTTCTATAAAACACCTATAATGGAATTACATTTTCCAGTAAAATATCATCCGGATTAAAGTCATCTATATTATCCTTGTCCATATGTATATAGAGAAGTAAAAAAAAAAAAACAAATGTTCACACAGAATTATAAATGAAAGAAACAATATATTCTGATAATTATAATTAAAACATAAAAATAATGTTTAAGTTTAAAGTCATGATGATGGCGTAGGTTAACGCATGTCGTAGTTTATACGTAACATATGTTTTTAACTACCATTTTTTTTTAAAGTTTAGTTTATTTTGTTGTCTTTTTCTCTATAAAGGTAAACATATTTTATCTAGAATATAAATTCAGAAAAGGTAAAAGAGGCAAAATGTAAATTACGCAAGAAAGTAAAACGTGTTTTATTTTATAACAAAAAAAAACTACAAATTACTTTTTTTTTGTAAATAAGGAATGAGGAAAAAAAAAATAAGAAACGATATGCAGATTATTATTTTTGTTGTTGTTATTGTTGTTGTTATTGTTATAATGTGGATGAAGGGGTAAGAAAAATAAAAATGTTAAATCGCAAACGTTGTGATATTATTTTCTTTCTTATATATTTTTTTGATGTTCTTTATAATATTTGTCATTTTCTGCTGTCTTTTTTTTTCTTCTTCCTTATACACACTAATTTTTTCCTTGTTGCAATATTGTATTGTTGTATTGTTTGTGATAATTGTGTGTGTATCAGTGTATATATGTTTGTGTGCATGTATTAGCTGTTATGATGTTCATGTTAATGTCAAAAAATTAAGAAATTCTTGATGAAATTTTCCAAACCATAATAATATTACATTATTTTATAATATAATAAATATGAGACTGATGTGGCGGCTGCACGTTGTTTATAATATACTTTTTTGTGAAATTTTTGTTGTACGAAGGTACAACAAATGAAGTAAAAAAAAAAATCTCTCCTTCAACTTTTATATTAAATAAAATATTTATAATTATAACACGGAGTAGGTTGTAGTTTTTTACATCATGTTGTTGTTGTTGTTGTACATAATATACATATATAACGTAAGTATATAAAGAAAAAAGATTGTAATCAGTGCAATTCATGTTATATAGAAGTCAATGTGGTATATCACAATTACAGTGACTTGTAATAAATCATATTATTCTTTCTTTTTTTTTTGTAAACAAAAAAACAAGAAACAAAATTGTCATAGTTAAAGCGTAGATGTCGCCTTCCTTCCATTTATTTTTTTTTTAAATAAAAATTAAATAAATAAACGGCTTATATAAGATGGAATGTTTTCCTGAATGTACAATTTCTTCTATAATTTTGTTACAGTAATTTTCTGTTTTATTTATTTTTTTTTTTTTTTTAAACTTACTGCAAATCAGAAATTGATACATGGACCACATGAGATAAACTCTTGAACAATATAACAGTTAGATTCTTGAGACAATTTTAAATCCAAAAAAATAAATGAATAAAAAGTAGAACCATGTTTTGGATAATCTCTAAGAAAGTCATCTTTGCTATTTTTATAAGAGGTCACCTTCACCTGTTCAATAGTTTTTTTTTTATAAAAAATGACTACCCTGGTGAGTATATATATTTTATAATAACTAAAAAATAAACCAATTGGTAGATCATATATTTCTCTGCTGTGTAAGAGTGAGATGAATAATGTTTAAAATATTTTATTTATTTATACGAGAAAATAAAATATTTTCTTGTATTTTTACTTATGCACTTTTATTGTTGAAAATAAATCTCAAATACCATAATTATTATGGAATAATGAAGGAAAAACAAAATCTGGAAAGAATGGTAGGCACTTATTGGTTGCGGCGGGTTTTGGCACGTTACTGTAACATTTTTATATTTGATAATTTAAATCAAAACAAGTGAAATTATATTCTTTAAAATCTGAAATATTTATGCCATTAATTTTGTTTTTAACTTTATTACATCTAATTAAGAAATTTTATTATCAATTTGAAGAAAGGAATAAGTATCGGTGTTTTGATTCTGTTGATTTAGTAACAATTTTTTTATCACATATGAAATAATTTTAGCTTGTTGTTAGGAATTACATCTGTTTGAAATTTTTTATCAAAGCTTCTAACGAATTTCAAACAAAAATTGTTGTAATGTTTAATGTCCACACCTCTGAGATTTCTCATCACATTTTTCTTATCAACCGTAACTCATCTGAAAGCTTCATTTCTTTTCTCTCACTCGATTAATTTAATAAAATTCATTTCTTTTACTCTATGTTGAACTTTCATAGTTTTATTTTGAACGAAGTTTAACTATTTCAGTTGCGTTAAAGTCTCTTTTATAAGGAAATATTTTAACGTATAAAGAAATCTAGTTAATTAATATTGAGTCAAAGAATTATAAATTTATGTCAATGTTATTTAAATATGTATAAACCGTTCATCAAATATACATTAAAAGACAAGTTTGATCTGAAAAAAAAAAATCATAGAAAAAAGACAACTGAACATAAATTAGAAGATTATAAATGAAGAAGGATAAAAATACTGAAACTTATATTTAATAATAAAATAAATATTAAGGAGAGAGAGAGAGAAAGAGAGAGAGAGAGAGAGAAAAAAAATGAAATTGAATGAAAATCGATAATAAATTCATGTCACTCATGACTTCAATTATATAAAACTATTTTATGCATAATCCACACAACTATAAGAAATGAAAATAAAACAACAAAAGTTAAAGGAAAGAAAAATAGATTATGAGGAGTTACCATTTACATTATCTTTTCTTTTTGTATCCTCTTTACTATCTGTGTATATCTGTGTGTGTGTGTGTGCACCTTTTAAACTGAATTCAAGTTTTCACAGTTGCAGTTCCAACTTTGATCACAGCATGTGTTTTATTTGCTTTGTGAATATTTTTCAAATGTAAAGAAAAAAAAAACAGATAAAAACAAAAACAACACAAATGTTTTTCTTGCAATTTGTAAAGAGTCCTGAAAATTATTTATTTAACCATTTTTTTCTTCTTCTTCTTCTTTCTTACTTTTTGATTATTTTTTTATTCTTCTTCTTCTTATTTTTTTCATTTTAATTCAAGTTCAACAAGATAAAATAGAAATAATAATTTTTTTTTTACTTTATAGAAAATTAAAGGAAAAAAGTGGAAAAAATAGTTGAATTATTTATTATTTATAAAAGATGTTTTCTATAATTTGAATAAATGAGTGTGATAAGATATTAGACAAAATTTATTAAATTTGATTTGTTTATCGTATCGAAATGGATGAATTGAAAAAATAAACAGTGCACACGCAATCTGTAAGAAAATGTGAAGAAGTTAGTCAGAGTTAGTTCAATTAATTTTATGAAATACCGAGGAATTTACAATATTTTGAGTTTACAAAAATATTTATTTTGGCGAAGTATATTCGTTTACATAAATTTTGAATTTAATTCCTGAGGTGAAGTCAAATTTTTATCTTAAATTTTAAGGATTATTTGTCACATGCATCCACCCACGACAACAATATAATTACATTCTGATGAAATAATCTTTAAGTCGTCTCATGTTACCAAAAATTTATCCTAGTCAAATAATCCTTCTGTATTTAAATTTTATACAGTAAAAAAAATTACTACACGTTTTTATTATGATGATCAAAGCCGAACACAGCTTCCCTTCTACCGATGTATGAGTCATCAGAGAATTTAAAGTGAACAACAAATAAATGCACAAATAAAATAAAAATATTAAAAATTAACAAGAATTTCAATAATAAACTCATTTGTCTGATTTTAAAAATATTTCTTTGAAAGGAGAAAAAAAAAGGAGAAGATATTTTATTTAACATCATTTTTTGTGATGATTAATTTGACCATATACCTTTTTTTTATAAGTGGGTGAAGAGCCCCTGAATTTTATTTTTATTCACAGTGACTACAATAGTTCAAGTGAATTAATAATAAAATAACGATAAAAATGAAATAAAAATTATTTGTTAAATTTTACCTACCACCATCATCATCATCTACTGTCCTCTGGTGACCTTGTAATCATCTATATTGACCAGTTAAATTATGGTCAATTTCTTTTATCATTTTATTTGTTTCTGTCATTTATTTATTTCTTTTTTTTCTTTTGCACTGATGATAAAATACAAAGATTTATCATATCAAACTGTTCCGCTCTTTTTTTTTTTGCATTGCAAAAAGACTGCACAGTTTTTTTTCTTTTTTACTTCTTCTGTGTTCTTGCTGCATATTTTGCATCCAATATTTTTGTGTTTCTTTATTATTATTTTTTTTCCTACATAAATAAATATAACTCTTTTTTGTTGTTGTTGTTGTTGTTCTTTTTTCTTTACCTTACCTTACACATTTAATATTCTTCTTCTTATTATTATTATTTCCTATACCATCATAGAGTTTAATTTAAAGACTTTTTACAGTTGTTGTTGTTGTGATTTTTGCATAAACACAATGAAGTGGAAAATAATAATAATAAGAAGAAAACGAATATAAAGAAGAAGAAGAAGGAAAATAAAAAACGATGAAGAGGAAGAGTCTGCATTATATATAGAAAAGAATCAAACCACATCCACCAATGTATTATAGAGTGGACATTGGTATATATACACAACTATACATTATTTAGCCACATGGTGTGAGAATTTCTTTTTTTTCATCATCTTTTCGTCTGTTTTTTTTTATTGATCAAAAAATGAGAAGAAGAGCAGATAAAAAAAATAGCAACTAAAAATAAGAAAAGAGTTAAAAAGGAAAAAAAAAAATTGGGAATATGAATAAATATTCTATACTGATGTCCCACCGATATCCTTTTATCTCCTTTATATTTTGAGGAAATTTATAACCTTTTACTGTCCTCTCTTTCTCTCTCAATGAAATTCTTTTTAAACTATTTTTCCATTTCATTATATTATTCTTCATCATTCTTAAAGACGTTACCATTTTTTTTCAATCTTGTGTTCATTATTTTGACATTTTATTTTAAATTTATATTTTTTAAACATGCTTTTTATTTATTAAAATTTAAATTTTCTTCTTTGAAAAAAAAAAAGGATAAAATTGTGGACGAAAGAATTTTTGTTTATTAAATGAATAAATTAATAAATTAATTAATTGACAGTTTTATTTGAATGAACCTTAAAACAGTAAATCTAAAAATTATTTTAAGAGATCAGAAGTAAATCATCAGAGATTTGGAATAATATTTATGGAATTTTTAGGACACGTATTTAGTAGGGATTTTGGATCAATTCTGATTTCTAATAGTTCTGTAAAAAATTCTTTAATTATAAAATTAGTTGACTGTTGCAAACTGGCTTAATATATCGCCTTGATTTTGATCAATAAACTACAGAGGTGTGCACCCGTCCATGTCGTATTCGAACATTTAGAAAATAATATCGGTGACAATATTCATAATTTTCAGACCATATTCATGAAAGTTTACAGCTCTGATAAATAAAACTTCAGGAATTATTGTTATTAATTTATAATCGCAGATTAAATGCACAATTTTTAAAAATCAACTAAAAGAATATTAATTTGATTGCAATGGTTTGTCGTATTTCGAATAAATTTATTACCGGAAGATTAAAAATTTAAGTTTATGGTTTGATAATTTTTGTGTGAATGTGAAATTTAAGATTTCTTGTGAATTATACTTTGACCTAAATTTATTCTTAGGTTTTTTATATAAATAATTGGATTTACGAACAAAAATATTGTAAAATATTTAATTTACTGATTGACAAAATCAGACATCCAATATTTAAATTCCGCTCTTTTTACCTTTCACAAGAAGTCTATTTTTATTAATTATTTGACAAAAAAAAAATGTATATCCAAATAATCTTTTTTTAATTAAAAGAAAAAGGAAATGACAACACACAGAAAAAAAAGGTAAAGAGATTAAATTAAATTTACACAATAATTTACTGTTTCATTCGCTACTTAAGATTAAAAAATTCATAATTAAATTTGACAAAAATCAGATGCAACTGCCAAATTAAATTTATTTTACTTGTAAAATAAATTTTGATATGAAATAAATTTTGACAGTGAACTTCCACAGCAAAATGCTTCTCTATATCGTCTCTATAAAAAAATTAAAAAAAAAAGAAAAGAAAAGAAAAAAAAAACAACAAGAACCTAAAATTAATATACGGAAGATACACATAATATATTGGTACACACAGCATCACATCACACTTTAAAAAGTATCACCATATACAGAATAATATATATAAACTCTAAATGTAAGTTATGTCAGTTTCTGACTTCAGTCATCAACACTAGTTTATTTTTTTTTATATTTTTTTTTCATCTAAGAAAAGAAAGAAAGAAAGAAAAGTAAAAAGAGAAAAAAAAAACACTCATCACTTGAAGAATATCTATAAAAAGATTTACAACCAACAAAATAATTTCTTGTATTTATACATAACGTAGGTAAAGGTATAATAAACACTTTTGCTATAATATTATTTTTTTGTTTTTGTTTTTCTGCTTTTTTTTTGACTTGTCTGGTAATATTATGTATTTCTGATGTTATTTGTAGAGTATCACTGCTTCCAGGTTCACACTTAGGTACAGAAAGTATGTGTCACTTATTGTTTGTCGTCGTAATTTTTGGTATACGTAGATGTAAAATCCTTTATATAAAATATTATTATTCCTTGAATGAAGGACGTTAGGAAAGTTTTAGGGAATTTGCTATGCAGGAAGCTAATTGAAGTTTCAGGTACTTATAGTTTGGCACTGTCTACTTTATTTATTTTCTATTCTGGAGGTATATAAAACGTGCGACAAATAATATAATTTAAATACTCTTTAAAATTGAATAACCAAAAGAAAAAGAGACTACCTTGAACATTTATTCATCTTCATCTTTAAGATTTTCATTTTTATATTTTAAATGTATATATGAAGACAATAAAACTGTCGCTTAGGGACGCATATATCATACAAAATAATATAAATACGCGGTTTGAGAGACAGCGTGACGTACAACTATTATAGTTTTGTTTTTTTTTTTTTTTGTTTTTTCTTTGTAAAGAGTTAAAATTATATTTTTTAATATTTATTATCGCAGTATTTGTAATCTATTGGTATATGGATGTTATTATTGGTATTTTTGTTCTTGATGATGGTATACGGTTGGAGAGGATGTTTGGGAGGGGTCAAGAGAAAAAAACAGATATTTGTATACACATGTTTAATAATATATTTACAGAATTTATGTGAGTACATTTATTTATTTGTTTATGTTTGTTTGTTTAAATCAACAAATAATTAATGTCAATTTTTATTTGATTTTTAAGGTGTTGAAAAAAAAAACTGAATGATTATTTTAAATAAAGAAAATTATTAATTGATAACTAATTGTTTTGGATTTTAGTCTACTGGGTAGAATTACAAGGTAATAATTTCTAGACAATTAAATACTGAAGAATTTGACTGTTTAAATTGCATGTGAAATACCGACCCTCATATCAAAATATTAAATTAAATGCATAAACTAACGTGACGTTTATAATGCTCACATAAAACAGAGTTTTACTTATAACTTTACTTAATTGTCACCCGACACAAGATTTGTGAAAATCTGTTCTATGTTAACTCATGCGTTTTAATTTTAAATTTAAATTTTTTTATCCAAGACAATAATAACAGAATAGACCAAAGATCGTACCGAATGTAGTCTAATACGCTTTTGATTAATCCTAATAATTCAGATTCAATGTCATCATAATTAAATCAAACGTAAACATTTTATTCAATGCTAATGAATTCAATGTGAAAAAGCTCTTTTATATTTATTCATTTATAAAAAATTACATTTATAAATATTTTTAAGTATATAAGTAAAAAAGTAAAAGAATTAACCGAATTTATATTCTATTCTATAAGATCAAAACAATTATAGTTAAAATATATTCAATTGATCTTTTGTCATAATATATAAATATATAAAATGTAAAATAAATGAAAAGCTTATCAAACTGTAAATATAAAAATATAAATTTCTACTTGATTATGTCTTATTGTAATATTATTATAATATTCAAGTACATAAAGCAGTTCAAAAGTGATCAAGATTTGTGTCAAAATCATTTAAGATTTTTTTTTTTTTTTGGTTCTTATATGATGTTTTATTATTATTGTAGATGCTGATTACAGTTCATTCTTTATATATATAAATATTTTTTTTTTACATACATTCACAAGATCAACGGGCTTTATTATTATTTTTCCTATACCTCCGTTCTTCTCCTCGTACATCGCTTCATCAGAGGTTCTCTTTTTTTTAGCTTCAAATTGAATATCTTATAAATAAAGAATTCACTTAACATTATTTTAAGAATAAATAAATAAATAAAATATACTTTGAGTCTTTTCAATATTATTATTATTATGAAGTGAATTTTTATGTACGTTATAAATACTGATATTATTGTTAGCAATTCTTTTATTAAAGAATATACAAGAAAATCAAATAAATAATAATATTAAGCTTTTGAGTATTATTTGAACAAATTAAATAATGAATATTTTTTTTTGTTAATAAACATGTCGAGAAAGAGAAAAAAAAAATATGATTCATTTCAATTGTTTGTAATTTTATATTTTTGTTTAAATTTATAAAATATTCTTGTGTAATGTCACAAAAGACAAAAAGCAAAAAATGTTTAACATTTTACTGAAGGTCGGACTTGTCGCTTAAAAAGGAAACATTTTCTCTTAATTATTTTTTGGTTATGGTTTCAAATAAGTTTGCAATCAAATAATCATCGTTTAAACTTTAAAGGATTTCATACACGTTACTGATTTATTGTCGTTGATTCCGTTACTTCATAATTTTCACAAGAGAAAAATTATTCTAATCAGAATATAATTTAACAATCTTTTGATTCGCATATAATTTATTTGAATTTCAGGTAAAAATCTAAACTTTACAAACAGTTTTATCAGAATTAACATTATAAAAATATTATCCAAGAAATTCTAACTTTAATGTTTTCATGGTTTTTTTTTATGTTTATGATTTAAGATTTTCTCTAACTGATGGAGTGAAAAATAGAAATTCACAATATGAAATTAATTTTGTAACATTGTAACATCAGATATAAAAATTAAAGTTCTAAAGGTAATTGCAACTTAAATGCTTAAGGCTCTATAAAATCTAGGTTTAGTTGAAAACGATTTGATCCGTCTTACATTAAATTGCATTGCATTGCATTGCATGTACATAAAATATTTAATTGAGTTTTTGCACATGTACATTAAGTATACATAGAAAGTATATTTATTAATGAAATTTTGACCGCATTTTAAAACATTGTATGTTAACTTCGAGGCTAATTTTGACAACACTTTTGATTGTAAAAGATTTTTTAATGCGCTTGAAGGACTAACAAAATTTTGTGGTATACTTTTAAGATGCATGACAGTTAAAAAAGCCTTAAATATTAAATATTCATTCATCATCATCATCGTCATATATTGCCCATACCACAAATGACATAGTTTTTTTTTGTTTTTATAAACAAAAATATTATCCAAAAATTAAATCTCATCAACGAAAAAAAGAAAAATGAGAAAAGAAACTCTACGGGATTTTAGTTCTTTTTTTTTGTTTTATTTTTTTTTTGGTGGAATCTCTGATGTGAGATTCACTCAATAAGTTCTTATGGAAACAATAACACAATAACCGACTTATTCCTATATTCTAACGGTCACTTGTCGAATATTGAAAAATAAAATCATTAAACTGTTTTTATAAATTTTTTTTTTAAAGAGCTTAAATTTTATTTTCATATGATTTATGACCAAACAATCAATTATTTTTACGACAACAATCTTTCTAATAAAAAAAAAAAAAACGAAGAATATATGGAAACAAATTATATATAAAATTGAAGATGCACTTATCATTGTATTAGATTTTTTTATTTTAAACATTTTTCATTGATTTGTTATTGGTGTTAACATTTTCTTCTTCTTCTTCTTTTTTTTGATCTCCCATTTGAATATATCGATTTATATGTATGCCAAATATGAAACTATCAAACCATCTTTAGAAAATTTAATCTTTAACAAAAGTTCAGAAATTTCAAACCTAAAAAAAAAAAAAAAGAATATGAAAAAAGTTCAATGTAATTATTATGCGCATCAAAAAATTTATGTTTGATTGGATCTTTTTAATTTTCGCAATATTTTTATTCGTATATTTTTATTTTACCACTCTTCCCCTCTGTCATGTAATTAACAGATTAAAATCAAAAATTTCCATATATTTTTCCCGTTCCTATTAAGATGCAGATAATGAACCATATTTTCCTCTATCTCCTAACTGATATTCGTCCATTTAAATATCAAACACAAAAAATCTTGTACAGCCATCTTGTCGCATTTTTTCTCTGTTTTAATTTATATCGATTATTAGGTACATATTTTTATTCATTTTCATTTTGTCCCTCTCCCCAACCATTTGACTTTTTTTGTTGTTTTACGCATTTTTTTTTCTGTTTTGGATTCTTAATTTTTTGTTAAATATTTTATATTTTGTATACGCAGCAACAGCAACAACAGCAACAACAAGAACAACAACAACAACTAATAATAATAATAATAAAAATAAGTAAAGTAAAGTAAAGAAGAAGGATTTATATTATTTTTATTATTCTGGAATGTGTACGCCTTGGAAACATATTATTATCTTTGAGTTTTCAAGCTTAAAATAAGAAGAAGAAGAAAAAAAAGAAGCATTTCATAACATAAAAATATGGAGTGAAGAAAAAAAAAAGACGACATGTTTAAAGGGGGAAAAACGAGACGAGATGTATTTTTTTTTTTGCTTTTATTAAAGATCAAGTTGACGAGAAGAAAATATAAAAATAATAATAAATATCAGCGTGCGGATACTTGATTTTTGTTCGATATGCAAAATATACCAATTTTTTTTTCCTCTTTTTTTTCTCTGGTTTTACTAAAAATTTATTCGAGAGCAAAAAAATGGATGAAAAATACAGAAAAGATGTAAGGCAATCCGGTAAACGATTCACTGATGTTTCCGTAGATAATCTAAAATAAAAACGTATACATAAAATATATTATTATTTTATTATGAAGACTTTTCCAATTTTTTTTTGTGGCAGAAACTTAAGAGAGAGAGCAAAAAAAAAAGTGTATTATTAAAAATTATGGCTGACGTTTTTTTCTTTTTTTTTTCGTAAATTTTGTTGTTCTTGTTTGATGGCTTAAAGGTAAGGATAATATGATTTTTGTGTCGCCGTATATACATTTTTTTGTCTTCTTGTATATTTCTTTTTTTTTTTTTTGTATTTCTTTTAATTATCTATGCGCGCGTACTTGAACTATAATTTTCAACAAACAACAATTTTTTATTTTTTTTTAATAAAGAAAAATTGTTTTTTTTTTCCATTGAACTTCCTTTTCACTGTATTCAAAAGTTATAACAACAGATTATACGTATTTTATCAAAACTAAAAAGCCGCAGGTTTATGTTTAAGTTGAGAACTTTATATAATCAAAATTTTTTAATCTAGATTTAATGATTAAGAAAAATGTTAGAACTTAAGTAATTTGCTTAGCATAACTTTATATAAAAGTGTAATAAATTTTGTTGTGTTGTTTAGTTGTTGTTCTTTTTTTTTCCTTCTTTTGATAAATTGATCAATCGATAATTTTAAGTGGTTTTTTTTTTGTTTCAAAATCAATTTAATTTACTTTTTCAACTTTCATACAATGAAACAATAAAACATAACTTTATTAATTTCCGCAAAACAAAAAAAAAAAAAAACCGAAAAAAAAAAGAAACAAACAAAAGACAATTCCTCTAAATATTCAAAATATTTCTTGTACATTGATTAATATCTTTCTTCTAACATTCATAAAATTCTCATGAACAAGAGAATAATAAAAAAAAAAAAAAAAATAAGAAAAGAAGAAAATCAAAAAAAATCTCTATACTGATGTACTTTTATGTTAGTCCGCGCTGTGATTTGTTTTTTTTTCATTCTCTATGAAAGAAAAAAAAACAAAAACAAAAACTAAATATCCAGTAGAGAGAATGAAGAACGATAAAAATTAAAACAATTTCAATTATGCATTAAAAAAAGTGAAGAAGAAAAATGTTTAGTTAAAGGAAAAACCCTTTGTGATTGGTGCTACATTCCATATTAATGCAAAACACAATGAAATGAAAAATTATGAAAATAAATCGAATAAAATTAAATGAAAAGAAAAGAATTTCTTAATCTCAACAGTTTTTGACATGCGTTAAAGAAATTATTTCTAAACGTTTGGATGAGGATCATTTTATATTAGATCTTCTGAATTTTTAATTGTCTTGTAAATGATATAATTTCTTTGTTGTTGTTTTTGGTGTGAATCAAATTTTCGAATATTAATATGACTAATTATTATGCGCATAGAAATTAATGCATTTTTACGGTTTTTTATGAAGAACATTTTGCCGCAACTTAATGGAAGAATAGAATGAAGCGTCTGATGGAACATAACAATAAGACGATTTGGGAAATTGCGTATATCTTGTAAGACACATTGGGGGGTATAAAATTATTATCATTATTAGATTTAACCCATAAACAATCAGAACAACCAACCAAAAATTGATATTTGACAAATTGACATTACATGATTAGACAACAGTTTAAATTTATTTAGAAAAAAAAAATGTTGAGATGAAATAAATCAAATTAATAAAATTAAGAAGAGGAGGAAGACGAAGAAGATGAAGAAGAAGAAGAAGAATGGTAGAACAAAAAAAAAAGAAATGTTACAAAAATAAATCAAAACTAAAAGGAGGAGAAAGAAAAAAAAACATACAACAAATTGTATATAGACAAACAGAGTATCGTATAACAAAATGTTAAATTAAAAAAAGAAAGAAAGAAAAAAAAACAACGACTTTTTCAACAGAGAAGAAGAAACATCTAAGAATATTCTAAGAAGATAAATTTATAAAGTATTTCGGAATGAATGAGGAAGAACGAAAAATACAAACAACAACTACAAAAAATTGATATTGAATTCAATGTTTTAAAAAAAAAGTTTCTATATTCGTTTGTTTCTTCTTTTCGTTTCTTTTTAATAATTTTTAATTTTTAATTTTTATTTGAAGTTTTATAAAAATGAATAAGAAGAAGTATTGAAGAATCAACACTAAAAATAAAAAATGAAGAAGTTCAATGAACGTTCATTTTGATTACCTTTAAACGTTTTTATTAGATTGTTTTTAGGTATTTCTTTTTTTTTTTTTTTTATCTGGTACCTATAGACAACAAAAGATTATTTTTTTAAAAAATATTTTCTCATACGCACGCATTAGAGATCAATTGGATTTAAAATTCATAATATAAATAATGTAATAATTCATCTATTTAGTTAATAAGAATAACATTTATTTTATTACAACAACAACAGCCAACAACTGCAACAACAAAATAAAATACATTTAAAGGAACATCAGAAATAATATAAATGTTATTAAAACTATTCGATGTATCATTTTCTTTAAAACATGATTAATTCAATCGTGCAAATCTTGTAATTAATATAATTAATGTACATAAGCGGTGAACACATGATGATTATGATGATGATGACGATGACGATGATGATGATGATCATGCTTTTCTATATGGTTCGATCTTAAATTTTTCAACATGTGTCTATATACGTTGTGTTCTTGTACTATGTAGAAGTAAAAAAACGAATCCTAAGGGATTTCTGTAAAAGAATACAAAAAAAAAAAACAAAAAGCTATAAAAAAAATATGCAAATTTTTCTGTTTTTATAAAATTTAAATTTCTAATATCAAAAGTATAATAATCATGATCAAATTATAATAAAAAAAAGGGCGATCGCGATCACAATATACACACACATATACACAAAACACAGCCGATCGCCAAACATACAGATTTATGTATAAAATCGAACGCATTCTCTCCCCTTTATGATTATAAAAGATCAACTTTTGATCGACAGTTTTTCTTCCTTCTTTCATCTTCATCTTTTCTTTTGTTTTTTTTTTAATGTCTTATATAAACGCGCTTTAAATTTTCGTATCCTAACTTTAAGTTATGAAAAAAAAAAAAAACGAACAACAACAGAACAAAAAAAAAATTATAAATGAACCTCGAGTGCCAGTTCGAGTGCGCGCGGCTATTGGACGGTTTCATAATATGTTTCTGTTTTGAGACAAAACGTTCTTTATAGATAGTGATCGATAAAAGATTATTGTTGTTGTTCTTATTTTCTTCTTCTTTCTTCATCTTTATACTCTGTTATAGAATATATAAATTGTGTATTGCTTCAGGGAAATTTTTTGGTTGGATTCTACTGTGTTTTGTAATACAGAGAACATAACGTAACGTAATAAACAGAAGAGGGACGAATGTATTTTTATTTTTATTTTTAAAACATTCTTTAAAGACATCATATATCAGAAAAGTGGCATAAGAAGAGACAAGTGGATTGTTTTGTTTTTTTTTCTTTTTCCACTCTTTTATATATATATATTATTTTTTTTGTTTTTTGTTTTGAATGCGTTTTATTATGTGTGTTCCCACGGATTATGCCTTTTGTTGCGTGTGCATATTTATATTTTTATTTTATTTTTCATCTTCTTAATTTAAATCCTTAAGGTGATCCTTTTTAATATTAATATGATTTGTACATACTTAAATTAACACACAAAATCATAAATTATAATTTTATTATTTTGATCTCACTTTACGTTCATTAAAAAACAGATCTATACAAACAATTTTTATTTTAACCAAAAATTGAGATTTTCTTTAATATTTAAAACAAAAGAAAAGAATGCAAACTCAGCTGGAACTCTATGGTTTAACAAGAATTTTTTTTTGACATTGAATCAAACTACTTTTGCATTTTAGTTAATATTTTTTATTCTTATTCTTATTCTCTGTTTTGACATATGAATATAGAATTTCTATTTGGGTAACATCAATTTGAACTATAGAATTTCATTGATCGATGTCTTATAGAAAAACACTTGACAAAAAATGCCCTACGGTAGAAAACAAACGAAAATAAAATAATATAAATTCGTGAACTTCAGTCAAAAATCTATGTCATCTCTACTTCGGATGTGTACTTTTAAGAGATCTCTATTAATACACAAAATTTTGTCTGACACAGAGAACACGAATTAAACAGCTATAACAAACTATATAATAATATAACAAGGTAAAATGAATATAAACTAACACAACAGCAACAATAATAACAAAAACAATAACAACAACAAAATAAAAGTCTTTAGTGAGTCGGTGATGATAACACAGAAGAACTTTGATCTCATATATATATATATATATATATACTATCTTCCCCTACCCCACCCCACTTCACTCCCGCACATTCATTCAATCAATGGAACATAATTTCTTAAAATGTAATAACTTCAGTGTTTTTTTTTTTCTGTTCTTTTATAAATATTCAAGCCTAAGAAAATTTTGAAAGAAAAAAAAAAAAAGAAGAAAAAGAAAAAAAACAAAAACAAAAACAAAAAAAAAACAGAAACAATAAAACAAAACATCTTGATTTCTTTGGTTTTTACATCGAAAATACACTTGTAAATTGAATCAAGATATTCGTTTTGTTGTTTCTGTTATTTTTCTTCTTCTTGGGGTCTCTCTCTCGTTTTTCTGTTATGTTTCTTCTTTTTTTTTTTTTTTGTTTTTCTTTCTTCGAGCAACCGTAAATTTCTTGTCACTTACGTGAATGATGGATCACCTTAAATCGGTATTTTGGTTATATTCTGTTGTTTTTTTTTCTGATGATTTCAATTTTTTTTTTACATTTTGTTTTTGTGAGGAGAGAGGAGACATATACGCATACACAACACAAGGAAATAAAAACACACAGAAAAAAAAAAACAAAACTAGGAACAAAAAATAAAACAACAACAACAACAGAAAGAACAAAACATTTATTAATTCTTCTTAAATCTGAAACTAAACCATGAGACATGAGAACGGATAGTTTTTGTTTTTAATAACTTAATTTTTACATCTTGTCTTTAGTTTTTCATTTCTTTAAAAATTTCTTTCTCTCTCTCTCTCTCTCATCTTCTCCTCTTCTTATGACTTCTCATCAATAACAAAACCATCAAAAAAAAAAATATATATATAAATGAAGTTCTTTGGTCTACTAAGAGAAAACTAAAATAATCATTGAATTAAAGAGGCATGAGAAGATGATTATTAAGAAATTCAATTGTGCCAAAAAAACAAAAAAGAAAACAAAAACAAAAACAAATTGTTTAAGAAAATAGAATAAAAAAAAAAAAAAAACTCTAAAAACATTTAACATTATTTTCATTATTGTTTCATTTACTCTTCCATGATTTTTCTTTTTCTTTCATTTTTCTGTTGTTGTTGTTGTTGTTGTTTGTTGTTTTTGTTTTTTTTAATAAATTAAAATTAATATTTTATTTCAATTTGTAACATTAATAAATTATAATCGTGTCGGTTGGACTAATAGAAATGTTTCGACGTTAATTTTTCAATTTACTAAAGAAGTAAAATGTTAGGAGGAGATATATAAGAAGAGACGTTAAGGTATAAGATGATGTAAAAAAAAAATATATATAAATGAAAAAGATGAAGAAGATGAAGAAGAAGAATTTTTATAAATGATTTATATATAATAATGGGTATAAATGTAATATGAAAAATGATGTTTGTAGTGACTGTGCAATTTAAATTTAGAGAATAATTTTCATCTTATTCTTAGTGTTATTTTTTTATCTCTTCTTTTTTCTTCTTCTTCTTCCACTATAGTTTATAATGAATGAACTCGTTAACATGAACAAAAAAAAATAGTCTTCTTTTTTTTTTTTTGGGTATCATCGGTAGCACTTTTTTCCCATTCTTTCTGTTCTTTCGTCTCTTATATAAGAGATTCTCTTACAATTTCTACTTCTTCTTCTTTTTCTTTTTCTTCAATCTTTCTATACTATTGAGAATTTTCTTTTTCTTTCTTTATTTATTTTGTACAGAAATCAAATCAAAGAAAAAGTCTTTAAGTCAATGATTATGTGGTGTTTGTGTGTATGTCAGTTTAATTAAATTAAAAGAAGCCGAAAATTTGAGTGCGTTGAATTATAAATGAAATCCAAAATAAAAATTAACTAACTGATTTATTTTGCCTGAGGTACCAAAAAAAATAATAACAGACAAAAGACATTCATTTTTTTTTCTCTCTCAATATTTTCAAAGTTAACTATTTTTTGAGTAGAGGCGAAAGGAATAGAAATAGAAAAAAAAAATCATTATTGAAATGACCTTCAGAATTTCCATACTTATGTGCGGGTGGATTGATTTTTAAGACCTCACAACAATTCAATAACTAAATTGTCTATATAGAATAAATAGCGATTAACTAAATTAGAATGCACACATAAATAAATCAAGACTTTTCAAGTTAATTCTGATATTCTGAAACATAGAAAAAGTCAAGTTTAATTAATAATTTATAAATAAGGATAATAGAACGCACCTTTAAACATATCATAAAATGTTTACCTTCATAATAAGTAAAATCAAAGAAAATGATAAAAAAAGAAAAAATTAATTTCTGGTAATAGAGATCATTGAATATAAAATTGTTTTGTAAAAGTAAACATCAATTCATATAAAATTTAATACAATTTGATATGAACTTATGTAGAGAGAAAATAATAGTAAATGATTTATTACAATAACAATATTAACAACATATAGCAACATATACAATATACATAAAATTTACAACAGACACACACATATGTATAACCATAACCATACAGTATATGATATGAAGTCATGTCAGTACTATAAACATTTATGTATTTTGAAAAAAAAAAATTAATAAAGTATAAAAAATAAAATATTTTAATTGTCAATCGTGTCTATAAATATTTAATAATTATTTAGTTGATGTGTTTTTAACTATAACTTAGTTAATGTTACTCTTGTTGCTTGTTTGTTGCTATATTTGTATGTCGAGTAAAAATTGTGCAAAATTATTGTAGATACATATAAAATTAATAAACCACACACAGTATCAATTTTTTTTATAATTTCTCATTTTTTTTATTTAATTGAAAATTAAAAAGTTGAGAAAAAGAAACAAACAGAAACAAACAAAACATTAATAAATTGAATAAAAATATTAAATAGGAATTCTTCACGATGGACTCTTAAATTTTTTTAAATAAACAATTATTTTGATTTATTAAGTTTACACATTTAAGTTTGGGATGACCACAAAAATTATTCCACTCCTTAGATTTAAAACATTGGAGATTTTTTGTTTTTTTGCTTTTATTGAAATGAGAAAAATTAAGGTGTGGGGTTAATAAGCTTCATAGTCTTAGTTTTTGATCTTATAAATTTGATGCAACTTTAAAACATGACAAATTGATAAATTATTAGCAAATAGTTAGAATAGAAGGAGTAGGATGTGAACTGCAATCTTCAATGACGGATTTTATATAGTTTTTTTTTTGTTTCGCTATAAAAACTGTTCCTTTATTATTTATTTTTTTGTGGTTTTTTATATTTTTTTATTGCATTTTTTTTTTTTTTGTTTCCGTTAAGACAGAATTGAAAAGTATAAAATATAAAAAGCATGCATTTTATTGCATTTTTATATACCACAAGAGAGAAAGAAAGAAGAAGAAAAAAAAAGGAATGATATAAATTATCTATAAATGATATGTGAGAATTATAGTGTTTGTATGTCCGTAAATATATACATATATATATGTTGTCTCATTCTCTCTGTCACTCTTTCTCTTTCTTTGTACTAAAATGAAAACTAATAAAAATATCAATATATAAAATAAGGAAAATATAAGATGAAGGATCAATAACAAAAGATGTGATCATTCGTGAAAGAAATGAGGTAAAAAAAAAAAAAGAACTGAATTAAAAAGAAGAAATGATTCTTTTTTTATTATGCAAAAATTTTATAAAGATGCATTTAAAGATGGTTTAACAGAGGCGTTCAATAAAATACAACAGCAACAACAACAATAATAACAACAGCAACTACAACAAAAATATCAATATACTTAACACATTTCAGAAACGTCCATAATCGGTTATAGTTGAGTTTTTATAAATAATTTTTTCCTTTTTTTTATTTCCTTTGCAACCACTCGTCCTCTCTCACTCTATCTTGTATTTATACAAAAAGTGCAATGGATAAATATTATTATTATTATTATTATTATTATTATTATTATTATTATTATTATGATTCTTGAATGGATTCACACATACGTGAATGGTAAACTGCATCAAGATGACAATTTGATTGCATTGAAAAAAAAATAAAAATAAATAAATAAATGAAAAGAAATTATACGACGTGTCACATTTTTGACTATTAAAAATTCTTAATTATCTATAGGTGTGTGTTGATGCGGGCAGTTGAATATTGTATAAAAAGTCCATAATATTAGTTTAGTTTTTGTATTAAATAGATTCAACAAAATATATATTCACTGTTTGATGACGCCAATTGCCAATAAAATGAATAATAGTTTCCTTACAAAAAAAAAATAAAAAAACAGAACAAACAGCAAAATTTATAAATACCAAATGACATTTATTGGATTAACATATTAAAATATTCTCTTTCAAGATACACCACTGTAATGATTATCATTTTATTTTTATTTACCAAAAGAATGAATATTAAAAAAATTTATATACATTTTATATACGATAATCGCACAAATTAAATTCCCATTATTTCATAAATAAAAACCTAATTAACTTTTCGGGTCAAATAATGTGATCAAAAATATAAAATTAAATTAAGTTTAATTTAATTTTATATTTTTGATTGTTTTTTTTTCGTTTTACTTTTTGGGGTATGGCACTTGATCTATAAAATTATAAAAGGATCATCAAATATAACATTTCCTTTTTAAGTGTTTTATAGAAATGCAAGAAGTCATATTAATTTTATAAGATAAGCTAAATGCTAAATGATATTGATGCAGTCAACACAAACACACACACGCGGATACATTTAAAGTGAAGACTTTAAGCATTTTAACGTATTCAGTTTTGTGTTCATATAACAATTTTTATTTGCCAACAAATAAATATAAATTCAATCAAAAACTATAAAATTTGGTAATAATAATTCGCATAAACAAAAATAAAAAAAAAACACACACACACAAAAATTGAATAAGAAAAAATGATGCGACAGAAAATGTAGAAGAAGAATTAAAAAGAAAAAATAAAAAAATTATTGAAAATAATCATAAAATATGTATAAATTTGACTTAGTGTCTTCGATAATCATTTGAAAATAAATACAACAACTAAAAATGAAATAAAAAAAAAAAAAATAAAAAATACATGACTAAATTTATACGCAACAAGAATAAAGGAATATTGGTGTTGGCCTTTTTTTCTGCTTTGACTTTATAGGATAACAAAAAAAAAAGAACAACAACAACAACAACAACGATAGATGAAGAAGAAGAAGAAAATGTTAAATAAATTTTAATATTAAATTAATTTTTTTTTCTTTTATGCGTTGCGCGCAAAAAAAAACCACAACAATATTATTATTTTTAAATTTAAGTTTAAGCTTTAAGTTTAACTTAAGTTAAGTTAAGTTATTTTTTTTATAACGTTAATATATTATCTCCAATAATAGTTATAAATATAATAAGGTAAGAAGGCATAAGGATGATGGTAAAAGTTTTAAAAAATAAAGAGTGTGAAGAACGTAAGACAAGAACAAAAAAAAAAAAAAATTATATATAAAACAAAATTATTATAGACGCACATAAGAAGTTTTGACGCGGTGGGTCTCTTCGCTCATTTTATTATTTAAATTAAATTATTATTATTATAATTTTTATTTGTTTTTTCTCTTCTTTTTTTTTTGTTTTTTTCTTGTGTTGTCATCAATAAAAAACTTAATTTTATTGATAAAATACACTTTTAAGACATTATATATTTTGTTTAATGTTAAAGATGATAATTATTATTATTGTTATTATTGCTAAGAAAATATTTGAATTTTATAAAATCAAATTTGTATGTTTTTTCACGCTATGATAAAAAATGTATAACTTGTCTCATTTATGGCTTCTTAAGTTTAATTCCTGCTGTGGTCCAATCCCTACCGTTATTAGAAAAAAAAATAGTTTGAATATTATATGACACAATATGGGAGATCCCGTGTTCTACTAGAAAATGGCAATGGTAGTTGATTGACGAGTGAAAATTTGTAATAAAATTATTAGTTTACCTTGATCTAATATGAGGTTGATGGTTGCTTCATTTAAGTTTTGTTTGATATTTTATCACAAATAATCAAATCAATTAGATTAATTTGAACAGATGGTACGATTATGCTGGGCTATATTAGACAGGTTTTTCAGTTTTCGTTAACTATTGTTGGTGTTGGGCTAATGACTATTTATTTATTTTTTATTAAATGAATCCATTTGATATAAATTAAGGGATGAAAGACTTTGCTTGAATATATTCATTCCTAATTATATGGTTGTGTGTTTATCCTTTTTTTTTCGTCTTATGAAGGTGTTTCTTGTCTCTCATCAAATAATGTTTACCGACACTGTTTAAGTGCGTTCACGATCAAAACATAAACTATTTTTATTCTGTTCTTTGCGTGTAGTGTAAATTAAGACCTACAGAGAAGAAGGAATTTTGATGAAGACTTTTTTTTTGTAGTTTTATTTTTAGTTTTTTTTTTTGCAATTTATTCCCTAGTTAAAAGTTGACAGCTTTTTTTTTCTTCTTCTTTTTCTTAAAAGTGTCATTTTAATTTCATTATGGTGACTTTAGTCTAATAAAGCCGCTGTTTCGGTAAGCGCGCGCACCCAGCATCACCAGGCACAAATTGAATATTTAATCTTTTTTTTTGTTGCTTCACTCTTTCTTTCTCACTCTACAGGTTTCTTCAGGTTGCTTTATTCTTCTTAATTTTTTTTTTCTTTTAGTGTGAAACAAACTTGACTAATTGGGAGTTATTTATTAAAGAATAAAAAAAAATATAATTCCTGATTTCAATCAATTTAGAAGATTTTTGGTTGGTGGGAATTCTAAAACCGAAAATATAAAAAAAAACACTCAGATTCAATACGCGGGAAATTTAATATTTTTAAGATATTTTTTTTTCTTATGTATTTTTTCTTTTCTTTCGTTTCAAAACTATATAGTAATAAATACAAAATTTTATGTCTTGATCAATGTCCTCGATGAATTGATAATATAAATTGATTTTTGCTAAATCTAGTAAACATATTTTGTTTTTGTTATTTTTGATTTCCTGTTAAATTAAGTAAAGACAGAAGAAGGTTTAATGTGTGACATTAATAAAATAATTCTGAAAAGAATATTGTTGTCAATTTATATTTATAAATATTATGATTTACGTGATGTTACTTTTCATGTGGTTTTTTATTTCATTCTTTACGATTTTAATTCGAGAAACATAAATTGACGCCTCCTTATAGATTAATAACAATTTAGTATAGGATATTCGTCAATTTATGGTGTAATGAATTTATCAGACCGAATTGTTTTTATATATGAAAAGACGACTTAAATGCTGATCATTACAAGTTAAATGTCAGACTTCATAACAAAAATTATGTCTTGAATAATTTCAATATTAAATGATAGTACCTTTACTTAATCTATTACGGGAATCAGACTCCGTTTTTCAAACGGATATTTCTATATTTACCTTATTTGAGGCATTGTTCACAATAAGTTAGTTAGGATCAACTGTAATTTAAGCCTGCGTCCAGATATCTATAGACATGCCAAAATTATTGAATATCATCGTTTTAAACTTCTCCCTGTTGTATGTCAAAGCTTCGAATGAACGATAAATCTATATATAAAGCTTCAGTTTGTATTTCTTGTAACTAAATATATTGTGCACAAACATACTAAATCCATAAGTTAAAATGTTTGTATTGACTTGACTTGACTTGACTAACGTAAACGTATAACATTTTAATAAACTAATTGAATTGAATAAATAAATATTATTTTTAACCCGTAGGCTCTAGTTTATCAGAAAACTTTTGTCTTATCTTAAATAACTCAATTTATTACTTTTTTTTATAAAAGAAAACGAGAGAAGAAGAATCTTAAAATTAAAAAAAAAGGTTAAAATGTCAACAATTTCTTGTACTTTACTTATATTGATTTCCTTTAATACTTTTTCAATAGTTTTTTTTATAGAAAATAAATTAATAAAATGAATATTACAAGTGGGTGGGTGTACAAATGTGATAGGATTATAAATTGTTTTGTATAAGTTTTTACATTTAGGTAAAAGAATAAATTATATTGTGTAATTTATAGAAATAAAAACTTTAAACATCGGACATATAGACATATGTGTAATGGTGTGATATCAATTTCTTATTAATATCTATTTTGTTTTGTACCCATTATTAGATTTATATAAATGGAAAATCGTAATAAAATTCTTTTCATCTCCAGGTAATTCATTTTTTTATTTGTTCATATTTAATTATTACAAGATAGAGAACGTCATTGCTTATTAATATATCTTTGGATCAATTACCATAATGTAATTGTAGAGATAAAAATATTTTATTGGTTAGATCGACACATTTTATGATGTTAAAGTATTTTGCATTTTATTCTGCATTTAATGTTTCTCAACTTGTCTTGTATGGAAGAAACTTTATTCTTGACCCACACTGAATATCCTCCAAGCAATTTTAAATCACATCAAAATCCAGTTCAAAAGAAGATTATTTCCTTTGACTAAACTTCAAATATTTTCCCCAATCCAAATAATAAAACGAAATACTTTAAAAAGAACAATACATTCACGCATACACACACTAGCGTCTTCTAAGTTAAAAATTACAACGAAGTAGAAATATTTTGATATGCATTTTGATTGTTTTGTAATCAAAGAAAAGAAGAGAAAAAAAATGTCAATGGCCGTTCGTTTCTTTCTTAATAAAAAGAAAAAAGAAGAAAAATTATGGCAATAATTTAACGAATAAAAAAAAAGAGAAAAAGAAAAGAAAAAGAAAATTTTACAAAAGAAAAGAAAGATGAAATTAACGGAAGATAAATTCGAAGTAATTAGAATGGTTATTTTTTTTTGTCAACTTTTTATTATTAAGGTTAAAGAACTTTTAGACTTTATCTAATAAATTCTGGTGAATATAAAATATCGGTATATGACCTTTATTTTAATTGAATTCTTTTACCAATATTATTTAAATGCATATTTTTCTTATGTCTTTTCAGAAAATTGCTAAAGTAACAGAAAGAGAGAAGAAAGAATGAATCTAACGATTTTTATTTATAAAGAAAAAAATTTATATGAAAATATCGACATTCCATCCGATTGGAATTTTTATATTTCAAGGAGTAACATACACAGATGCATATAGATATACATACACAGATGCATACACACACACACACATCTATATAAGACAATATAAATATTATAAGATGAAAGACGAAGACGGAGACGCCACACGAATATCGTGTCAATAAAAATTATTGGATATTGCCAATGACAACCACGCAAAAATTAACAAAAATGTCAAAAGGAGGAGTTTCTTTTATAACTTTGTTGTTCTTGTTGTTGGTATTTTTTTTTTCTTTTTCTTAACGACGATTTTTTTTTTCTCTCTCTCTTCTCTTTCATAATATTTTTTAATATACTCCTGGAATATAATATTTGCATAAAATATGCCAATATTATAAAATCTGTATACGTATTGACCCTGCCTCAATCGAATTAAAAATAAAATTGATTCTTTTTTATTTTATAAAGAAAATCTTAAACGCCATTCGCTTTGCCTGATTTAATTTAATTTTTTTGTTCTTCTTTTATTTATAAAATTCTTATAAGAAGTCATCACCCACACAACATACACCACTAACAATACACAACAACAACAATAACAACCACAAAGAAAATAAACCATACGCTCTAATTCTATATAAAGACAAGATTTGTTGTTTTTGTTGTTGTTGTTTCTGTGTTTCCTTTCAATTGCGTCTAGATTTTTTTTTTAATTTTGTTCAATAGAAGAACAAAATATGGGTACACAGAGCATAAAAATAAAAAAAAAATAGTTGAGAGTTTTCTTATTTATTTTGTAAATAAAATATTGTTAAATCTTTAAACATCACCATTGAATATATCCATCTAAAATACATACTGTACGGATATACAAGAAAACATAAAATACGAGTGAAATAAAAGAAATGACGCGCAAAGACAACATTTGACACTCTTATGGGTTTTCTTTTGTAAAAAGAAAAAAAAGAAGGGATAAATGGAAGAAACAATAATCCAGTGTGTTACATTAAGCTTATGTTAACAATCGAAAGAAATAACAGCAATGAAAATAATGTACATACAGTTGGACAAGGCGGCAGTCATGACATTTGACATTAGATTTGTTTATTAGATTTTACATAAATATGACGCATAGATTTTCGTCACAGTTAAATAATTTTCTATTACAAATTTTCTTCTCTTCATAATATTTTCTATAAATGTCTTTTACAGAAGTATAGTGACATCAATCAATACAATTTAATGGTTAATTTTAAAGAATAAGACGTACAAACAAAATTACTAAAGTTGTATGGAATTGCTTTAGGATATTTACCCATTTTAGTTCAACAATATAAAAAAATTATGATTTTCATTCTGACAATATTTTTAGTGCCAATAATATTTAAATTAGTGCCACTTCAAATGTTACAATAAGCGTAAATAATTTCTTTAGCCATACATTTCACATAAATGCTTTAGTTTTTCTTTTATAATGACAAAAAAAAAACAGAAGGAATATTGTACTTCCTGGTTCATAGATCAAATGTAAATCCCAATGATTTATAATCTAGTCACTCAAATAAACAGAATGCAAAAAATGAATAAATTTATTTCGTTCAGATTCAATTAGAATTCATAATTAAACGCTAAAAATTAAATATTTTCATAATTAAATTTTTGTATTGAAAATGTTAAATTTGTTCAAATAATAAAATACAGACAAGAGACAGGAAGAAGACATTATTATTCGTTTTGTATAAAATCTAAATTACTTCAACCTATGATTTTATGCTCATTTTATAGATAGTTTCTCTCTTTCTCACTCACTATCATTTTCACCATAACAAAAGTATATAGATTGAGTCTATAATTAATTAATTACCAAAATAGCCATTAAAAACGATAATAATACATTTCTAACGATATAAATGTGTTATGCTTAAATATTATAACGACCATGACTTAACATACTTGTTTCGGATATTTTTAATCAACAAACGAACAAACAAACAAACAAACAAAAAAGAGAATAAAAAAAAAAAACAAACAGAAAAAAGGCAACAACTATAATTTCGTTGTAGGTATTATAAATTTTAATATTATGATGATTATGACAAATTAATTAGGATAAACAATCAAAAAATATCTTATAATTATATTGAACATTTTTACACCAAGTAGGATGAGGAGGAGGAGTAGGAGGAGAATGAGGTGGTGGCAAAGGCACTATTTAATGTTGAGTGAGCGTGTATGTGTGTTTTGTGCTCATAAAAATTATAACTTTAATTAATTATCATCCAAACCAAATTATAATATAATTAATAATATTATTATAAAAAGTAAACATTTACCGTAATCATTTTACGGTAATAAAATGCAGCATAGAAAGTTTGTTTTTATTCTTATTTTTTTTTCTCTAAATTCTTCTTCTTTTTTTCTTGTTCAATTTTTTTTCTTTAAGTTTATATAAATCTTTACAAAGTTAACTTTTTTATGTACTATGAAAGTGTATAGCAGTCTCTCTAAACTCTTTTTTTCTGAATCTTTTGAAAATACAAAATACAAATTAAATAATGACTTAAAAATGTTATTTAACTATTTCATTTTTATTGCACGTGATGAACACAATATTTGCGAATAATTTCTTTTCATTTTTTATTCTCAATCATCTTATTCTTCTTCTTCATCTTCTCATTTTAATGGATGATTATTTTTTTTTTGTTTAATTTGATTAATGTTCATGAATATTGAAATGATTAAGAAAGTACAAAAGCCAAGGAAAAAAAAATTGAAATTCATTCCCACACAATATTCTAATTGTATTTATGTCAAAATTTAACAAATTTAAAGCAAATCAATTTTTTTTTCTTCTCTTTTATACTTTCACATTTTTAGAACACGCGTTCAATTGATTTTTTTTTTATTGTATAAATAAAATATTCTCTTATTTATTCTGTTTAACCCTTTCAGTACATCGTTCGATTTCTATAACAATTTAACATCATTTTGAAATTTACGATCATTCTCGGAAAATGTTAGAATATATTTTCTTATGTCCTCTCTTTTGTTCTTTACTAAACTCAATTTAAAATGGTTGTGAAATCGCACAAATGTAGAATTTACATTCATGGATTACTGTGTATTGGTTGCTTTATCTATTGAACTTAAATATAATAATAAAAATTATACACTTAAGAGTTAAGACTATAAGAGGTGAAATGTGAATAAAGATTTTATGATTGATGATTATTACAAATAAAACAAAAATTTGTCTCAAACAATATTCAACCATACATTACGATAATTTCAAATGATGAGTGCGGACAAAAAATAAAGAATGGCGCCAAATACCAAATTAAAGTTAATTACATTCTCTCTGTTACAATTTTATCAAACAATATTATAATAGTTCTAGTTTTTCATTATTTTGTTATATTTTTAATGGTTTTCTATAGCTTTTTTTTCAATACAAGAAAATTGCAACATTTTATATTTTATGTAAAATAATTTTTAATGTGTAATTAATATAATTCATTTCATCAGATAGAAATGATACAAAGACACATTATTATTATCAGTGTTTTAAAAGAAAAACAATAAAGAAATAAACATAAAATGAAAAAAGTCATTAATAAATGAGATTTATGTTATTTATGTAGATGATAGAATAACAGAACAAAATTTCTATAAAAACTCAACACTATTTATTCGTAATTGTTTAATTAAAATGGAAATTGTAGATAGATGAAGATCATAAGAGAAATCAAATTGAAATTGTCTTATATATTTATTATATTGAAAAAGGAATAATAAAAAAATATTACAGATTAAGTACTTTAAGAAATTATCTGACTTAAATGGTTAATACCGCAATATATAATATATATTGATTAGAATAAATTACAAGTTTTCTTTGAATTATTTATATAAAGACATAAAGTTCTTAATTGAAAGTTTATGAACACAACAATGTTTATTATTATGATGTTGATATAAAATATTCTTTAAAACAATTTCAGATAATGTAATTCATTTTGTGAACAGATTTTAAAAAGCTTCAAATTTTCAAGTTAAGTGTCACGCATGTGTTTCGAGAAACGTCAAAATTTATCATAATTAAAATCTCTTTATTCCAATTTTCGTTTTTAAATTTTTAACAAAGTTCAAAATCTCATCTTAAAACCACAAAATTAATCTGACCCGATAAAAAGTGTTAAAATTAAATTCAAGCAAAAAAACAACAACAACAAACAACAACAAAGAGAATGAAGCATCCCTGAATGATAATCGTTTAATTTTCTTCTTCTTTTTAATGTTTGGTCTGTGAAATTTGTTCGAAAAAATATTCAGTGTTTACCCTTTGGCAATCGGGAATATTATAATAATTTTTTGTTTTATATTTTTTTTGCTTTGAGTCCAAAAACCTTTTATGAAAGCGCTTATTGGAAATTATATTTTCTTCTTTTTATATTTCGTATATGGTTAAATGTATCAATTCTTTTACAAAAAAAAAAAAAAATTATAAAGAAGAAGAAAACAAAGGAAAAGGAGCCATTTACCAATATGTTCCACCACTCTTAAGCTTTAGGGTATTTAGAAAGAAGAACCAAAAAAAGAAAAAAGAAAAAGAAAAGAAAAACAAGAAAAAGAAAAGAAGAAACAATTATAATCTCCGTTAGTTTCTTTTTTTTTGGTTATTTATGATTTCATTGAATGCATTTTGTGTGTTTCTTTTTTCTTCTGGAAAAAAAAGAAATGCAATTTTTTTCTTCCACCGATCTGAAGAATAAATTCTACTAAAGCTTATAACACAATTTTATTGGTATTGATCAGGAAAAGAAAGAAAGAAAAAAAATATTGAATGAAAAACGAGAAAATGAAAGAAAGAAAATATTAAACAATTTTTCAATTGATAATTACTAGTCTCTGCGCATATATAAAGAACATTAAAAATATCCGCGTTCTTGTACAATAACGGAATATTTTCTTATATATTTATTTTTGTTTTTTTTTTTTTTGATATCAAAAGAATAATTGGGATATTAAAGATTCCTTCGAGGTATTGATTTTTTTACAATTTTTAATATTGTGCAATAAATCCTTTTCATATATTCAAATTTATAATTAGGCGAATAATATTGACCGTTTTTATATATTTTTTAAGGCAATATTAAGTGTAGGTACGTGTGTGATTATATTTATCCTTTTTCTTTTATAGAATGACATAAACTAATTGATTTTTATTTCAGCATAACAATATTTTATCTGTACGCAAAAAATTATTTCAATTGAAGTTTAGCGCTTTTTACACAATATATTTATGTAAATATTTTTCGTAGTTTGGCAATTTGCTAAAAATATCAATTTTTATATTTCTCAGGTTTAAAAATATAAATTTAAATTTTTAGTTAATGATTGGCAAATGTATTGCTGTAGCATGTATTGTTCAATTAATTGAAGAAACTTGATAGCCTTATGTCAGTTCAGTGTTCCAATTATATCAGTGTTGTATCATGAATTTTAATTGAGTTTAATTTTGGAATAATAGTAATCATTATCATCATTATACATGAGCTTAAGGCTCTTTGATACAATAGAAATGATGACCCAATAAACTTTTAATTTGATTTGATTTATTTACACCTCAATCAGGTTCATGTTATTCAGTTATAATTAAAGTTGATGTTGTAGTTGTAACTAAAAAAAGTGTTAACAGATAACAGTTTAATTTCTTTGTTTAAATTCCATTTCTTTTATTTTTATAATTTGTCTCCAAAAAGTGTTAAAATTATTCATAGCAATTTTATGTTAATTATTTTATCATTTTCTCTATTAATTGAATTGTTTAATTTCTTGTGTTGTTAATTAATTATTTAATTAATAATTTATATATTATTATTTCAAAGACACAATTATTAATTGTAATTTAAGATTAGGAATATTTTAAATTTTCATAAAAACTGTCAAAAGAAATCATTCCTTTAGAATTTTAGAATTTTAAATTTTAAATTAAAGAAAATATCATCATCACATTCAGTGTTGTTGGTGTGTGTGTCTATAAAAGTAATCTGTTCCAGTTTATAAATTTCCAGAATGTATAGATAAAAGTAATAAAAATTAGAAGACGGTTCCACTAAACACAACAAAAACAAAAATTTGTACACTAAAAAATCAATTTAAAATTTTTGTGTTTTTTTTTTTCAAATGAAGAAAAAAAAACAAATGTCGGCCACCCATTTAATATTTTCTTAAAATTTGACTTTTATATTCCTAATATTATTATTATTATTATTATTCTAGTCTCTAGTGATTTCTTCTTCTTTTCTTTGATGATTTTATTTTTAAAGATTTTTTTTTTCTTATTTTATTTTTGTTTTCTTTAAATCTGATTTTTATTTGATTCTGATTCTTTATTCTGTTGCATAAATTTTATATAAAATATATTCGATTTTTATAAGACACAAAAAAAATTGCTATATAAATCTGGTCTTTGGTGTCATAAAAATTGTTTTATATTAAAGAGGAAGAAGAAGAAGATGAAAAAAAAAAAGAATTTAAATAAAACGCATTCCTCGGCGGATTCAACGGTTTTGATATTCTTATTAATATTTTTTTTTTCTTTATCTTTTAATTTTAATAAAACTTAACAATAATTTATTAGATAATTTCTTAAGCAAAAATTAAAATTTTCAAGATACTAAATTAGCGTATGTAAATTTTCAATAGAGACAACTTTTTTCGTTTTTGTTTCTAACTTCAATGGAAGTTCTGCCCGCGTATAAGATTGGTCACAAATTCAATTAAAAGAAATTGCTCTGTGGAAAAGATTCTAATAATGAACCCATGATTTCACAACCAAATTAAATATTAAAACTTAATTCCAATTGTTCCCTTGTAAATTCTTTCTTATTTGGTCAGAATATCCGTATAATTTACCAACCAATTAAATTTATCATGCATCTAAAGCTTAAACAATTCCTTAAATTTATATTTCTCAATCCATTATTTGTAAAGAAGTTTAATATTTACAAATTAATTAAAAATTCTACAATTAATTAGAATTACAAAATAACTTGTAATTCATTTTTGTTTGGGTGGTCTGTTTCATAGAAATTAAATTTTATCTGACTCATTGATTTTTATATAAGGAAAAACTTGTCTATATTTTATTAATTCTCGTATTTTGTTTGTATTAAAGTTTCCATTTTTTTTTTCTTTTTTTATGGAACTTCTTATTTCCAAATTTTTTTATCAATCCATACTTCCTTCAAAAGACATCAAAAAATTTCAAATATTTTTCTTAATAAAGAAAAAAAAACATAATGTTGCATTTAAAACGGAGTACTAAGTAGTAATCTTTTACTTATAAATTTCATCTTACCGTGTTTGTGTTCTTTTTTTTTTCTCTCTGTTTTAACCATTTTTAGCAAAAACAACATTATAATAAACTACACAATTTAATAGTTTTCATAAAGAAAAGACTTAAACAAAATGGCGACAATTCCATGAATATCAAGAAACATTTTCTGTTAATCTTTTTTTGGTTAGTGATAATTTCTGTCTTAAAGATTTTTTTTTTCCTCTTGTGTATTGAATTTTTTTTTTTTCGTTTCAATTTTGTACATTTATAATAATGGAAGTTAAGAGACCTCTATACGACTATGTTAGGTCTTGGAATGATTAAATGTGATTTAATGTGAGTGATAATGCATCATTCTATATTTTATAAGAGATTCAAAATAAAGTAAATTCAATTAGTACAAATTATGAAAGTTTTGTGTTCGAGATATTAAAAGATTTGATTTGAAATTAGAGTATAAAATATGAATAAATATTATTACAACTAACAAATCATTTTGTTGTTGAATTTGAACAACTTCAGAAAATATTATTATTATTATTATTGTTTTTTTTTTTTATAAATCTAAGGTAAATAAAAATCTTAAACGTCATTCAAAATACTTGAATCAAGACAAATCATAAGAAAAATAAATATAAAAAAAAAGAGAAGACGTAAAAATAATAAAATTCATTTTAACTCGATCTCAATCTCAATCTCATCTCATCCAATTTTCATGATCCAATTAAATATGTATTCTGACTTATTTCCTTGAATAAATATAAAATTTTTATATTATAAAAGTTTTTATTTTTTCTTAACACTTGACGACCCTTCAAGAAAATATAAGAAAAAAAAAATAAGAAAACAGAAAACAGAAAAAAAAAAAAAAATGAAAAACGAATTTCAAACATCAACACCCACAGTCTTGAGAACGAAAAAAAAAAATAAAGAAGACAACAACACTTGAAGAATTATTCTAAAATATAAGACGATATAAAAATGTTGATGATGTTTTTTTTTAAAAAAAATTCTTATTTGCTCCAATCTGATGTTGAGTGAATCTCATGTTAATGTGATGAGATAAAGTGCATAATTGAGTTTCATATTTTATTTTATTTTTTGATCTTCATTTATTTCTTTTATTTAACTTCTTTTTTTTTTCAAATTGTAAACAATTAATTTAATTTCAATTGATGAAATATATATTTTCTTATAAATTAGAGAGAAGAAGAAGAAGAAATAGAGAAAAAATTGTAATATTGATAAATAAATAAAACTTTAAGTTTTATAAGTTCCTTATGGATTATCTATCTATATAAAGATTTTATATGTACGCACAAACCGCACACGAGTTTTCTTATAAATAAAAAGAAAAAAGAAAAAAAAAAAACAAAAGTCTTGTTAATAAATCAAATGATTTATTAATTAATCACGCAAGTTTTTGTTTTTGTTTTTTTACTACTTCTACAACAACAATAACAACAAAAAATAATGAAACTAAAGAGAGAGAATATTAATATCTACTTTATTTAATATATTGATTATGACGACATTTAAAATGACAGAATTGAAAACTTATTTAATATACAAAATGGACATTTTATAGAAATGACAGCACGCGGTACAATTACTTATAATATTATTTTTTTTCAGTTAAAAAAAACATCCACTGTTGGTGGGCATATAAAATGCATACTTATTATTATTTGTAATATGAGAATTGATACACGATTATTTCCTAAGTAATACGCATAAAGGTTAAATAATTGCTGGAAAAATATATTTTTTATTTCTATAAATAAACATTTTTTCTTCTTTTTTTTTTTAATTCAAACAATTAACATTGTTGATTCTCTGATTATCTTCTAAAAATAACATTTTTAACACTTTTAAGTGTTTTATGGCTTATTATTATATTATTTGTTGCATTTGCATATATATGAAATCATTTTTTAATTTCTAATTTCCTTAAGGCTAAGATAATATTCCAAACGTGTATAGATTGACCCTTTGTATACTTTAGGTTTGAACTAAGAATTATATTTTTGCTCAACCTGTCTTTTATTTATCTAAATTTGTCAATTACTTCTCATCGGTTCAAGTAAGAGTCACATTGCTGATTGTATATAGTTAGTACAACATGCAGAATAGACACTCAGTTTATTTTAAAAGAATCATAATCAAAGACCATAAGTATACCCAGTCCCAATTCGTTTATATGCACCTTTACATATTTACATTAAAATTAAAGATTGAATGTAACTTTTTTATAGATTTTTACTCTAGAAATTCCTTTTTTTTTATCAATTATTTGTTAATCAATAAAATATCACAAAATGTTGTTAAAGAAACGTGAGAATTATAAAATATTAAATCGGTGATCAGCGGTGGACAATTATCTTCTTCCAAATATCGATTCAGTCTTAGTCGTTGATTCTAATTTTCAATCGATTTCGATAGACCCAAAGATATTATCGGTTTTAATTTTAATTTGGCAGATTAAACCTATTAAAGTACTGCGTCGATTAGATTTAGCCCGCGGCCTGTTATTTACCAATCACTGATATATCTTGGTTACAGAGATGATCATATTCATTACATTATCGTATATTATTATGATAATTTATAATTAATATTTTTAATATTAAAAAAAAAATGACTTTATTCTAGTGTGACACAAATGAAAAACAATAAATATAAAATAATACGGATTAAATTTGTTTCTTGCAAACTTGTGATGTTTAAGTATTCTGACTGCAGAGGGGGCGAAAAGGGAATGAAAATATTTTGTTAAGCGTGTGTAAATATATATAACTACAAATTGTCGCAATTGACTCTTCTCATTTTCTTCTTATTTTTTTTTTTAAATATAATTTATAGAAATTCATACAACTTCATCTATACAAAGTTTATTTTGTTTTCGTTTAGTTATTTGAGATGTCTGCAGAACACTAACTTTTCTTTTTTCTTTTTATTTTATAGTTTTTCATACAATTTTTTTTTTCTAAATTATTTATGTGACAAATTAATTTTGTCGTTTTTTTTTTTGTTGCAATAAGAAGTAAAAAAAGGAGAAGGTGTCTACAAGATTTCAAGAAATAACGCAGAAATAAAACAAAAAAAAAAAACGATGCGAATAAAAATTACAGAAAAAGAAACGGAAAGGAGGAAAAAAAAATTTGAAGGGAACAACGGGGACCATTTTTTTTTAAACGTGAATATAAATTTATCATGAATTGATAAAATGGACATTTTTAGAAAAAGGAAATATGACACCTTCGTCAGTTAATTTTTTTTTCCTTCTTCACCTTAACATCATCCTCTTCTTTGTTACCTTCAGTTACTCTTGTGGGTTTTTTTTTTGTCACAATGTGTTAATTTTTGTATTCGATACATTAAAAAAAAAGTCTATACTTGGCATCTATTGGATTATAGAAGATAATATCATCATCGTTTGTCCATTCTTGTGCATATACAAGTTTCTTAAGTTAAATATTTAAATTTTTCCATTTGTTTCAGGATGTTCATATATACATATTGTTAATTTATATTTAAATGAATTTGCATCTTCATCGTGTTTGTAACAAGGGGTAAACTCAACTAATACACAACTACATACACACACATATTTTATTGTTTGAACAAAAAAATCCATTAAGATTTTTGTACCTTTATATAAGGTGAAAATAATTTTTATATCAAATGCAAATGTCTTATAATTTCATTAAATTACTAAAGGAGGAATTTTAAGAATGTGAACGGATGAATAACATGATAAGAATTAAGAATAACGAGGAAAAAAAATAGTAATAATAAAGATAAAAAACCTCTCTAAAAAAAGAAAAGTTTTATATCAATTTTTTTTTTGTAACAAAAACAGAAAAATTTAAATTAAATCATCGATCAAAAAAAGTGTAATCCGTCTCTTTCCGTAAAGAAAATCAACCATGGATTCATTACTTTTAACCGGTACAAACGATTTATTGGTAAAAGCAAATAAATAATAAATAAATTTAATAAAAAAAAAATAACTACAACAAACAAACGAGTTACAAATCCATTTTTACTTATTGAATTGTCTTTGATGAGAGAATTTGAATTTTGTTTTCGATTCAAAATTCTTCTTCTTCTTTTACTTCTTCATATAAAAAAAAAATACTAAAAGGAATAAGACGAATAACAAAAAAAAAAAAGTGTACAAGATTTAAGACCGCCCAAGTAAACATTCAAATATGTGATAGAGTCGGATACTTCCAAAAGGTAGAATTTTTTCTTTGTTTTTATTTTTTTTATTTATAATTTTTATTTTTGAAAAAAAAAAATAAAGTCAAAACCATTGTTTGAGGACAGATTAGGCATTGCTTCTGGCACTATATCACAATTTGATTGCATTTTATATTTTGCCTCCTTCTACTTTATACTTTAAGATATCAACATTTTTCTTTTTCTTTCTTTCTTATTTTAATTTTATTTATTATTTTAGCAACTTTTTATTTATTTGACAATTGATTCATGATTCAGTTCAATTCTTTATGTTGCTGTTGGTATTTTTGTTTTTTTTTTTTTTTGTTGTATTTTATTTTTAAGTAATGTGATTTATGAAAGTTCCTCTTTATCCATTTTGGTTAACCTTCGAGAACAGACAAAATAAAAAAAAAAACATTGTTCAATTGTCTTTTATTATTTTTGTTTTTTGCGGATTTGAAATTTTTTAATTTATTTATTATTTTCTTTGAAGGAACAAAAAATATGTCATTTTATTGTCGTCAAATTGAAATTATGTAGGTAAGAAATGTATATGAAACGTGCCCAGTTAACGTTAATTTTCATTAAACAAAAATAAAAAATATATTTATTGAAAACAACAACAACAACAACAACAACAAAAACAACAAAATATTCAAAAGTGATTTATGAGTTTCTGTTTCACGTGTTTTTGTTTTTTGTTTTTTTTTTTCATTATGGATTACAGTTTTTATGAAAACCAGGAACTGTACCAAAACGTACAGAAGAAAAAAATGGGATGTTAAACATATACTCCAGATACTTTTGTTTTTTTTTTCCATTCTTATATATAAAACATCACCATCCAATTTATATGGGAACCGCACGCGGGAAATCAGAATCATTAAAAGCTTTTAGAGAGTCTAAAATCAAATTGAAAAAAAAAAAAAAAAAACAAAAATAAACCAGAAACAGAAACAGAAAAAAAAGACAAAAACAAGAAGAAAGAATTAAAGATACAGTGAGTGAGAAAGAGATAGAGAATATTAAAAGGTAAAGGAAAATCATGCAAAAGTATTCTTGTGTCTGTAAGAAGAAGATATATTTTTTAAATTGAATTTCACTGTAACATGTGTTATTTATATAATGCTCAGCCCCATCATTTACACATTATCTTATTCACTCCATTATCCACCGAATTGTCAAGGTCTCATTTGAAGTTTTTTCTTCTACTTCATCTTCTTCTTCTTTTTTTTTCCTCTCAAAAAACATACAAAATTTTGTGTTTGGCGTTTGCATTTTTTTTTTCTTCTTTTCTTTCTTGTTTTGTGCTTTCGTTTTGGTTGTTGGTTTTTTTTTTTTTTTGGTTTGACTCCCATTCGTAATATATACTTTGAATGCCCGATTACCAAATTCTGCATGCATATCCAAACATTTATCAGGTATCAAAGGATTTGTTGTTGTTCAAACAATTTTTTTTTTATTTGTTCTTTCTCCGCGCGGTATATTTTTTTTTCTTTTTATTTATTTTATTTCGTTGACTTGCCAGGGAATTTGTCTTCAATTCGGCAACTATACATAATGAGACAGGATACAAAAGAATACAAAATATTTGTAATTTTTCACAATTTGTTTGGTTTGAATGCTGATCAGAGATCAGTGAATGTTTATTTTATTGATGAAATCAATTTTATAAAGAAAATTGAAGATCATTTTTTATTGTGGTTTTATTTTATTTTTTTATGTGTTCTTTTTTCTGGTGGCTCAATTAAAGAACAACAATTTATTGTATGAAAATAATATGTATCATTTTTCTTAGTATTTATAATTAAATGTAATTAACAATAGTTAACTATAATTGCTTATAGCATTACTCAGACTAAAGTTTATTAAATATATAAACTTAATATATGCGCCACGATTTGTCATGTCAATCATTTAGTCTCAAGAATTTAGTTGGATTGGAGAATCTTTATATTAGTAAATAATAAGATTGAATAACGTATTGGATTGTGGACCAATTATGTTATTCAGAAAAATTCTATAAGAGTTCAGGTAAATCATTCTGCTTGTAATTTAATTCATTTTAACTTGTGGTGTGTGAATTCTTTTAATTATTTAAAGTTAAAATATCAAAAATTAACTTAAGGTTATACCAGTCACCTATTTAAAATTTAAACACGAAAGTTTAAATCTTCAAAAATAACTTAAATCTTTACGAATATTTTTCTGTATTTTGTTGTTAGTTCTGGTTCTGGTAAATATATCCGAAACACAAAGGTCAAAAATTAAGATAGAATTATAGAAACCATGCCAAAAGTGTTTTAAGTTTTGCCCAGCACGCTTCCACTGGCCGCTACTCTGTTCTATGTCAAATTATTGATCATAAATTAAGTTTTGTTTATATTTTTATTTTTATTTTGTCGTTTTGGCGGAGCTTTAACCATTAATAAATCAATATTTTTCGGCTTAAAATTTATAGTCCTTTCACAGTTATACGAGTTTCTCACAAAAATCAAGAAATATAAACTTGTTTTATAATGATAAACTAATTAAAATTATTTGATGATTAATATTTTGGTTCCGTTTATTAGTCACATTTGAAAATACATGATTTAAGAGCAAAATTAACTTTTTTTTTGTTTTTGAAATGATCAAAAATTCTTAAACTTTTATCTGGAAATATAAAGAAGGTAGCTTCGTTCTATTGATTTGGTACCTAAGGTATATTTATTAAATATTCTCATCTCTTCCAAGAATTAGCTTAATTCAGACATTTTCTTTTTCAATAAATAAATTTACAAATAAATCGTTATTACTTCATCTCTATAACTTCAAATAATATTCAATAAAAAGTGTGAGGTCCAATTCCGAAAATAGTTCTAGAAAATTAACTTGTCATGTCAAATTGTCTGACCAAGCCCAAGGTCGTATCAACCTCCGTCTTTATTTATTTCATTTTTATTTTTTTTCCAAAAGAAAAAAATATATTAAAGTGTAAAATTACACCTGTTAACTATACACCTTTTATTACATTGAACAAATAAATACACATTTTTTTTGTTGTTGTTGTAAAAGATTAATATATAAAATTTTATGGGTTAAAAGAAATCAGAAACTAGAGAAAAATATAGGTAATTGAATTTGACATTACGGTGGGCTTTATATTCTTATGAAGAAGAAAAAAAAAACCTACAGCTATATATAATCAGTGAATGTTGAAGAAAGCGCGGTCAGTTACCACACCTTTTAACCACTTTATTTAATAAAGTTATTCAGTGTAAGGTAAGGTCATAATAAAACTACTTTTCGATGGAATTTTTTTTTTAACACGAAATTCCTACAACACTATCGTCCCCGTACATTTTTTGATAAACAAAAATTTAAATAGAAATCATCTAAAGAATAAAAACTATAATAAAAAAAAAATTTAGTCTTTTTTGACGTCATTTTACGATTCATTTTGATTGGCTGATAAATCATTAAAAAATATATATATCCGAAAGACTTAAAATAAACTTGAGCAGGCCTAAACCAAAGGATTTGTTCACATTCGATAGTCAATTGCTTTGAGTCCGGGTGACATTTATTTTTATTGATTTAATAAAATCTTGGAATTTACTTTAAAGATTTCAATAAAAATCAAAGATGGCTTTAACTACAATTGAGTACAGTAGTTATAATAATTACACAATTACAATTTTATTTAAACATTATATGATTGAATAAAATGGATTTTATAATTGTATCCCATTTTAATCATCAAAAAACAATATGGTCGATAGATAATACTTCGCCATATTAGTTAATGTAAACGCTTCTTAAATTTATTGGAGACAAATCAAATCATTTTTTTTTCCTAAGCTAAGCTGTCTTTAGCATTATGAATTATGTTCTTCTCTAAAATATAAATTTATATTCTTTCACTGAATTTTTTAATATTATTATTATTTTGTTTGAAGAAAAAAAAAAAGAAATATAATAATAACTTCATCTTAGTTTTTCATTTAACCAATGAATAATAATATTATTACAAAAAAAAAAAAACAAAGAGAGACAAAGAAGAAACTTAAAAAACCATGACGAAAAAAAACAGCAGACCTCATAAGAGAAGAGTGCGGTTTCTTCTGATTAATATCGATTATTAAATTATGATTTTATTTATTAATATTAAATTTCTTGATCGTAAAAACGATATAACTTGATATAAATTTGATCAGTTTTATGTTTAATTGCCTCGTAACTATTTTATTAGTTCGTCTTGTAAATATAAATATGTCTTCTTTTTTTACTTGAAGTTTAGTTTTATATTCTTCTTCAATTTTTTCTAATTTGATTTGAAACTTTTTTCTCTGGTTTGATTTTTCATGGTTTACTTTATTGTTTTTAATTATAATTCTCATTAAAAAAAAACATTTAAATTTAAAAAGAATTTAAATAAAGGAATATATGAATTTCCGGATTAAGTCAATTATGTACGTCTTCAGTTTTTAATTAATTATGAATTTATTAAAGATTAGTCATTTTGATTCATATGAACTTCAAATAAGAAAAACATTGTAAAAAGTTAACACTTCATGGAGTTGTATTTCCATCTGTCAAAAATTAAAAAAATACAATTGGTTAATATATTAAGTAATTTATTTGGTTAAAACATTTGATTTGGGTTTACAATAACATTTGTATTGTTCCATGATATTCTAGTTAAAATTCATTTCCATAAAACTTACATTTATAAAGTTTTAATAGATATATTTATCAAATCCAATTAACAATGGATGATTTAGGTAAAAATTCATTTGTTTTAAAATTACGTTCTTACGTAAATAAAATCTATTAACACTAATATAATAACAATTCGCTTTTAAATCTAGTTTAATTTTCAACAACTTATATAACTTTTTAATTAATAATAATTAATTACAATCTTCAACTGTTATAGAAAGATTTTTTCCTAATACTGATAATTCTCTAATTAAAATTCTTCGATTATAAACAGCTTCACGATGATTACGATAAGAAATCTTAACCAATTTTATTTGGCCAATGACTTGAAATTCAATCTAGAAAAAAGATAAGATTTTAATAGTTAAGTATTTTTGATTATACAATTTATATACATAAATTATAATTTATTGGGTTTAATTAACTAACTGATTTCGGGGATGTTCTCTCACAAATAAACTTTGCAATAAATCCATTATAAATTTTAATTTCGATATTTTGTAAAACGATAAAATTATTGTTATTACTTAAACATGCAAATAAATGTTTTCCAGAAATAACAACTTTATTTATGCTAGAGAAAAAGGCAAAAAATAAAATGATAAATAATGAATTTTCAAATAAAAACAAACACACACTTTGCAACAATCAAATCATAATTTTCAACATTTTTAAATGAAATATAACCAAATTTACGGGTGAATCCTGTAGTTGACATCATCAATCTTAATTTAATTATATCACCGATATCGGATAATTTCTCTATAATTTCATTCTCACATACACTTTCTTCCAAATTCGCAAAAAATATCTAAGAAAATAAAATCTTTATATAGATACATTGAATTCTCTGTATTCATTTTCATTTTCACTTATACTATTTATTACTTTTCAAACATAATAACAAACCTCTTTTATTTCCGTCTTATTATTATCAATATTTTCCTTTAGCATTATTATTCTTTGTCCATTTATCTGAAAAATGTTCCAAATTTTATTAGCGATGATGATATCCATTGTTTATATTTTATTTAATAGAGCGTAGATGTTAAGAGAAAAATATATCGATTAGATAAATTTAATTAAAATTTTCAGTAACGAAGCAAAACTCGAGAACCTTTTGAAAATTGCATATGCATATAATAAAAAAAATGAAATGAAATATATAATGCCGTGGAGAATGGAGAACATGTAGACTTTTGCATGGAGACCAAATCACTAAAAAGTGAAGTTAGCCGCAAGTTTTTTAATAATTAATTCAGAGATGGCGGCATGTTTTTTTTTAAATTATTATTTTTAGTGGTTTTATAATCTTAAAATTAAAATGGAAACCTATTTTTAAAACATATTCTGGAATTTTTGGGCAATAATTTTAATGAAATTTAAAATATAAATTTATTTTTCTTGACATTTATGGATTATGTATAGTAATTATTATATTTAAATGCATTTTGATATTAATTTTAATCTTATTTTTAACCGATTCTAAATTATTAAAGTCTAGGAACGTATACATTTTAAGACTTTTACCTATTTATAATAAATCCACAAAATAATATAGATACTTAATTTATGGCATAGAAAATAGTAGGATAATAAACTATAAACGAAAAGTTTTTGTTTATTGTGAAAAAGGTAGTAATGAAGCTATTACATGTCATAAAATTCAAGTTAATTCTATACGATTAAACGTTTTTTTTTTATTCGTTTTATTACATAAGATGTAACATAAAATTAGTTTTTAATGTCAATTAACAGAACATAAAACAATAAAGAATATATACACATAAAAAAAAAACAATCGGATTTTACATTGTACCTTCAGTTAGTATAACTTTGACTACATTTTTTTTTTTGTTTGTTTGTTTATTTATTTTTTATTTGTAAATTCCATAAAAATGTTTATGATTAAAAGAAGTTTGTAACTAATTTTCAATGTTAATAGTGTGATGTATGATAATGAAAATAGTCATCTGGTTGATACATACAAACTATGAATGTCTCTCTATATAATAAAAAATTTAATTGACAATATTAAAATAAATTCCCATGATGGTGTTAATATAATTGCTTTTTAAAAGCTTCCATTTTGACTATCATCATCAGAATTATATATATGTTTTTGGTTGTTAAATTATATAAATATAAAAGATATATCTGACTTGTTTTTATATCATTATTTGACGCTTTTTAAAATTAACAGTTTAAAAATAAGTTATAAAAAAAAATACAATTTAATGAAAGTTTTTTTTTTTTCATTTTATTTTATTTTTAATTATTTGAATAAAGAAGAAAATGTGACTACCTATTATTGGCGCTTGTAAAATGGAAAGCGAATAACATCTGTATTACAAGGTAAAGAATTTTTTTTTATTCATTGTTTAATTGCTTTGTCTTATTTCTGTATACAAATAAATTAAAGGGAGGAAAAATGCAGATAGAATTAAATTTATTTTTTATTAAAGACGCAAAAATATTTTTAAAGAAATAAATTATTTCTCTGAAAAAAACATCTGGATTTACAATAACTTAATTAAGTTTATCCTTTTATATAAAAATTTTTTTATTACCTCCTTGATTTATATTTGACTTTAGTGGGTTTTTTTTTTCTTTATAAGAATAAAGGTTTTGGTCGGATGATCCTCTTTACTTCATGTTTTCTTTTTTTCTAATAATTTCTATATAAAAACTAATAAGAAGAAAACCTCAAGAAAGATGAGTAAAAGAACAAAAATAAAAACATTGAACTGTGACAAAATCGTTGTGATCATCGTTTTGTTCAACAGTAGACACAAGATTCTTCTATAAAAATTAAAAGGTAAAAATTTAATGCATCAATGAATTTTAAAAGAATGAAAAAAAAAAGTTTGTATTTTTTTTATTATTAATTGTTTGTGGTCTACATACATACTACACTGACACTTACATACTCAACAACAGTGTGCTTCTTCGTCTTATTCTTTGATTTTTAATTGTTGTTGTTGTTTTATTCTTTTTTCTCTCGTGTTCAATTTGAATTTTTCTTTTCTTTATCAATGGTTGAGTCATTTCCTTGATTTGTTAGTGATGCCATTTAAAAACTAAAGAAATAATAAAATTATATGTTTAAATTAGTAAAACAATAATACTTTAGTACTTTAGTACATAGGTTGATTGTATATATTGACTTTTAATTTTCTTTTTTTTTTTTTTTCAAACAACACAACAACAACAACAACAACAACAACGAAAACAAAAAACCCAAACAAAACAAAACATAAATGAAAGACAATAAATTGAATTGAATTGAATTGAATTGAATTTTCTATTCTAATATTGTGGATAACTTTTTTTTATTCAAATTTAATTTTTTTTTTGTTTTTCTAAATAAAGAAAAAAAGAAAAAAAAATGAATAACTTCAACAATATAATAATGAATAGCACAAAAAAATTATAAAGTTTAAATTGATCGTTTTTTGTTGTTATTATTATTATTATTGTTGTTGTTGTTGTTATTATAATATAACAAAGACAAGTTTCTACAACAGTCCAGATTTTTAATATACTTTATGATACATTGTGTACCTACAATATAATTAAATTAACAATAAGACGTGGGTTGTTTTATATAGTTTATACCAGTGCTGATTATTATTATGAGTAACGCGCATATATTTTATATTATTATTTCAATTTCTCATGTATTTTTGGTAACAACAATAATCAGATATGAATAATAATATATGTAAACATTTACCATATATACATATAAATTCCACTGTAATTTATCCTAATTTAATGACACCCTCCTAATTTTCTATAAAGAAAAAAAAAATAAACACCGATCACAAAAAAAAAGGGTTGAACGAACATAAGTTCTATAAAATGGTTAGGTGTTTTTTTTCTTTATTCTTCTTTCGAATAAAATTATATTCAATGGGTCCCAAACAGCAAGAGGTTTCACTTGATTTTAATAATTTATGAAGTAAAACTCCACATTTTTTTTTCTACTCTTCTTCTGATTCTTCAATGTGTGCATGTGTGTGTGTGTGTGCATTTTTTTCCTTTCAAAATATTTATAATTTTTTAAAAAAAGAAGAAATTCAAACACAGGATGGTAACTTTAGAAATTCTTCCTCTTTCTATTGAAATATAAAATGCATTCAAAAACAGTTCAATGTTAACCATGAAATTGTCTCCCCTGAACATTTCTATATTTATGAATTGTGTATGATTTTGTTTTTCTATTTATATATTCTCTTTCATTTATTCCTGATCACCTTGTAGAATATTATACAAAAATCTTATATTTCATAATACAGAATAATAATAATAATAATAATAAGAAAGAAAAAAAAAACCAAAAATTATATTCTTGTTTATACGCGCGTTAGACACAACAATTGATATTTGTGTCCCTTTTTTATTCATAAATTTAATATTAATGCTTTATTTTTTTCTTCCTCTGTTATTTTTATTTTTTTTATATTTTAAACGCCTTTTTATTAACAAAATAACGAAAGAGAAAAAAAAAAATTATGTACATTTTTGTATTAAATTTATGACACATTGTCCACTATTTATGGTAAAAAGAAAGTAAAACGTTAAGAAAAGAAAAAAAAATCACTTCCTTTAATTCAATTATTCTTTTCTTTATTTAAATTTTTAAATAAAAAACATTTTTATATGATTTTTGTCGTTTGTCAATTCAACATAAATATTTATGACAACTCAAAAGTTTTACTGAATTTCTTGAAGAATAGATTTTTGTGGTCTATTATTTGTTGGTTTATTTTGCGCTCATTATTTTCCATTATTTTCTAAAAAGTTAAATTTAATAATAATTTATTTCAATGAACTTATGAAATAAAAATTTCATCAAGAGATGATATTTAGATTGCTTGAAGGACTATAATCGTGAGTCAAAAACAAAAAATTTATTTTGGATCTAAAAGTCAACAATAAATTTTGTTTAATTTTGAATTTCCTTATCATACAATTTTTGAATTTCAGGTTATTGTGAACATTGAAAAAAACTCTCCTAATTGGAAAGCTGAAATTTATTCTTATAAATTTGAAAACCCTTTTGAAGCATATTTGTTCAACAGAAACAGAAGATCAATAAATATTTCATAATTTGATAAGAATTTTTTTCTGTTGAATCCAAATAGAAAAGAATTTGAATCAATTTTGCTTCTTCTTTTTTTCTTTATATGGAATTGATCGATTAATCCTTCTGTTTCTATATAAACTACAAAGTCGGACATCAAACTCAACCATTATACAAATGTCTCTATGAAAACAAAGTTAAATAAATGAATTCATTTTTTTTTTTATGTCATCCCTTTTTTTTTTTTTTTATTATTTTTACGTTAAGCAATAACAAAGAAAAAGAAATCAATGATCGTGCGTAGTCGTCTAAATGGAATTTCATCTTTATAATAAATACCTTTTAAATCCTGATTAACTTCTTGTACCAAAAAAAAAAAAAAAATAATAATAAAAATAAAAATAAAAGAGAAAAAAAAGTGAAGAAGTGAAAAAAAAGTTGTTTCATTTTTTTTTTTTTTTTGTTCACAAGGACTCTGAGGCCATTTTTACGTTTCTTAAAATTAATACATTTCACTGTATAATCTTCAGCGACAGTTTGTTTATAGATTTTTTTTTTGTTCGGTATCATAGCAGGAGGTCTACTTTTTTTTCTCTTACATATTCCCTTTTTTTTTTTAGATCAGAAAAAAGAAACTGGTAAATTTAGGGCTTGTTGGGTTCAGACTAAACTACAAATATATTTTTTTTTTTTTTTTGGTTGAATCGCAATGAATCACCTGATAGTTTTTTAAAAATTGAATTTTATATAAAAGTGTATTCGTGAGACACATTTATAAATGTATAACAATAAAAATATGGTTCTAAAACACAGAAAATTTAATGTGAAAATATAAAATATTCAATAGAAAAAAAATAACAACCGAATTACATAACTAAAATTGATGTTGAACAATCACTGGAATAAAAGATGTCCTGTTGCTGGCAAACTTTTTTTTTTGTTTTTGTTTCTGTTTTTGTTTCTTTTTTTTTTTAATTCTAATTGGCGGCCAATTTATTACCAAAGACAAAATACAGGTAAAGTTGTCAGTTTATAGTTTTTTTTTTATCCATTTTAAAACATCCTTGAATGGTTTATATACCAATATTTATATTGGGGTGGGTCAGTTCAGAAATTTTGTTGTTGTTATTGGGTTTTTTTTTTTGTGTGTTAAGGTAAGAAAGGTACGTAAATATTGACCAAAATTGTATTATAAATAATTTATCTTTCTTATGTGACTTCTTGTCTATACACACACACACACACACACGCACATATATAATTCAATAATAAACAGAAGTGAAAACAAAGAATTTGAGACGATTTACTTCTTTATTTTCTTTTTTTTTTTTTTTGTTTCCTTTCTTTATTGATAATTTTTTGTTTTTGTAATACGGTCTGCTCTGTGTGTGTGTGTTTTTATTCGACTACAGTTCCACTGTCTTTTGTTGTTTTTTATTTTTTTTTTGATATCTTAACTCGCGATGTTTTTCAACACAAAATCAAAGAATACAATAACGAAAAAAAAAAAAAAAAAAACAAAAAAAAAAAACGTTCGGACAGAAAAAAAAAATCATTGAAAAACAAGAAGAAGAAGAAGAAGAAAAAAAAAAACAGAAATCAATATTTTATTTCAACGCATCAAGTAATGTTTGCGTGCGTCGTACAAAAATATAAAAAGGTAAAGATATTCAATTATCCATCTATCATTAAATATTTTATATAAGAAATAATATTTTCAATTTTTAATTTATAATTTTTTTTAGCATTTAAAGATTATCGCATATAAACTGTTTGTTTGAAGGTCGATCTTCATCTTTTAACATAAATATCTTCTTCGTCTATTTTTTTTTTTTTTTTGCTTTTCATATTTCTACATATTTTCTATCATTATATAAATACCGTAAACAATTCAAGCGCATCATTTATTGTTTTGCCTTTAATTTTTTTTTCTTTTGTATTATTTTTTAAATGTTTTTTTTTCATACAATTTTTTTTTTCGGCGTTCATACACACACACACTCACACACACACACGTAGAGAGAGGAAAATAAAAAAATAACTTAAGCAATGTTGAATTATCTGTCAAAATAATAAAACGCTATTCTTTATAATGAATTATAGATGAAGAAGAAGAAGAAGAAGAAGAAGAAGAAGAAGAAGAAGAAGAAGAAGAAGAAGAAGAAGAAGAAGAAGAAGAAGAAGAAGAAGAAGAAGAAGAAGAAGAAGAAGAAGAAGAAGAAGAAGAAGAAGAAGAAGAAGAAGAAGAAGAAGAAGAAACTGAAGACGAAGAAGAAGAAGAAGAAACTGAAGACGAAGAAAAAAAGAAACAAAAAGCAAAAAGCAAAAAAAAAAAAGTAAATGAAACAGAATTAAACAATTGAACAAAAACAAAAAAAAAATTTAAAAATAAAATTCAAAGCCAAATCTAATTTGAAATCAAAAATTATTTCATAGATGATGAAGAATTATCGTATTGGTATGTAACAAGACTTAAACATTACGTTTCATTCGACAATTTTCAGTAAAACAGAACCAAATAGCAAACTCTTGGTAATAAGTACAAAAAAAAATACCTTCACCATCTCTTGTGTTAATCGATTATAAACTTGCAAATATTGTTATTGTTGGTTTCAAAACTGTAACGTAATTGCACAATATGCAATGAAACTTATTTTCAAACTGATAAATTAACTTATTTAGAAATTTTGGCGTTTATATGAAGCTGTCTCGAATGTTTGACAACATTCAAGAGTTTCATATTGTGATTTAGTCAGTTTTGACGATTTGTCAAATTTAAAGAGAGAAACATTGATTATGTTTGATTTAACAGACTGATTCGATTATATTCTAAAAATATTTAATTTTAATATAGAAACTTATTTGCATCACATAATGTTGCCATTCTTAAATCATCACGTTGACCATATATTTAAAATATACAACTGCAGGTATATTCTCTTGTATATTGTTAAGAAGTAAGGTCAATGTTGCAAATCAGTTTAATCAGTATGGATCGTAAATTATAATAAATAAATAAATAAAACCTTTTATTTTATAACAAAATTATTTCAGTTACACCCAAAGAAATCCATAGGTAGATTTGTGAGTTTTTGTGGGTAAAATCTCACAAAATATTCGTGGATTTCATCCAAATTGAGATTTTGTTAGGTTTTGTGAGATTTTGTAAAAAAATTTTGTAAAATAAAAATTAACAAAACTGTTGTTTAATATACGAATAGTAGGGTAAAAAACTACAAAATTATTTCGTAGATCTTATGATTAAATAAACAAAATAGTTGTAGTATTTATACAATATTATGTAATAAAATTACAAAATACTGTGAAAAAAATACAAATAATGTATGTACTACAATATTTTGTTTTATTTTTACAATATTATTGTAAAAAAAAAAACATAATTGTAAAAAATTACAAAATAATCGTATTTAATTAGAAATATACAAAATTATTGTACTTACCTTACGATATTTTTGTTAACTTATTTTACGATATTTTTGTCACTTTTTTAAGGAATATTTGTATAATATAAAAATCAATATTTTAATTTTAATTTCATTTATTGAATTATTATATTTCATTATTGAAATAAAAACTTAAACTAAATATACATACTACTAGTTAATTCATTTGACCAAAAAAAAAATTAAAAAAACTTTCTTATTTTATTATATAATGTTAATTCTAAGTTTATATATAAGTAAGATAAATTCAAATAATATAAGTTCCATTTTTATTCATTTCAAATCAGAAATTAAGCTTGAAATTTTTGAAGTATTTTTATCAAATTTTGTTTTTAATTGGTAAAAATATTTTTGAATAAACTCCCATACAATTTCTGATTGCGTAGGGTATTTTAAATTAAAAACTTGGTATAATTTAAAGCAAGTGTCTATTGCTTTCAATAAAGTAAATAACTTATAAGTTATTTTATCAAAATTAACATAAAACTCAGAAATTGTATTGGAGTCTAAATCTCCAACTACTATAATAATTGGCTGAGACGTTGAATTATTTTTGAAGCATTCTTCTTTTAATGCAGCAATTTTTGATGAAATTTCCGAAGAGTCACTCACTAACATCACAAAAGATTCTTGTGAATTCTTTGCTGTGTATTTTTTGGTCTTTTTTGCTGAGATTGTTGGGAGAAGAAAAACGTGCAACAATTGTATTATCAAGTAATTTGTCTAATCTATAACAAAGAAAAGTAAATTAAACAAATATTTATGCCTAAATTGAAACGCTTAAAATCATATTTACCATTCATGGGATCACTTTGACATTTTTGTAACATCGTACGATGAACAGGATCCTTAATACGATTAAATACTAATTGTACCTTACTCTGGAAATGAGCCCAATTGATAAGGATGTCACAGTCAGCGATGCCAATTAATTTGTAGTCGATGTCAATCTAGAATTGTAAAAATACGATAAATTATTATAATTATAATAATTAATATGTAAGTATTCTTGTTTTTTTATTACCAATGAATGTCCAAGACTATGATTATAAATAGGCCATTTAAGCAAAATTCCAACCGTATTGGCATCCTCATTTTTTAAAATATTATCACGCCTGTATATCATTGTCCTTTCCCATTTACTTATGACCTCCGACCAAGGCTCGCTGTGATTTTTTAACCATGCACAATCTTTTTCCAAATCTATATAAGTTAAGAAATTAATTAATTACAATTAAACATTTAATTTAATAATATTATTTTCCTTCGAGACTGATGAGTTCTAGTTTATCTATAGTCGTATTTAATGATGTAAACGTTTCAGTTTTGGAATTGGTAGAAGCACGCTTTGATATCCTTTTTTTACGGTTCTGATTTTGAAAGCGATCCCACAACTGGCCTAAGGGAGCTTTTTTAATCCTCCAAAGATAGTATGTTTCCTATTTAACAAAAATAAAATTTATAACTAATAATAATAATAATAATAATAATAATAATAATAATAATAATAATAATACAATTTCTTATTACAACCTTCTGTTCTTTGGGAAACAATGCAACTATGTCGTCACTTATTTTATCACACAAATCTGATGTTAATGTCTTTTCGTTTGTCATAAAATAGTCGACAATGGTGTGGATTAAAATCTTTCTCTTCTGCTCTTCTAAATTGCCAAAAGTCTCATATTGCTGTAGTACACTTTCGCCAGTGGGCGATGATTTTAGAATATCTTCTACACTCTGAAATTATATTTAATATAACATTAATTTTAATATTCATCTTTTGTTATACTAATAGCATACAAATAAATTCACAGTTGGTGTAGTCATTGGTTGAATATCAACACGGTCAAGCCAGCCAATTACTTTTTCGGTGGGAAGTTCTTTCTGTAATTATAAAAAAGCTAACGTTTACAGTAGTTGTGCAGCGCAAGTTCCAAACGTACTTTATATGCCAGATCCTTATCTGGCACTATGGATTTACAAAGAACACCTAAATCACACGTTTTTAACTGCTTTACGCTAATATTAAAATCTAATTAAAGAATATTACATGTTATTACATAAAAATTTAAATCGAACTTAAATTTATATTCACCCAAACACTTTTTTATAACAAACACACGAGTAACCTTATCGAGGCTCAAACCTTTAATAAATTTTTTAATATTTTTCTTTTTTATTATTTTTCCGCTTTTATTTTTCATAGCACTTGTTACCTCGAACATTTCAATTGAACTGATTACCGCTTTAAAAAAATGCGAAATTTTCTTATAGAACCTTTACAAGATTTTGTGAAATAAATACAAAATTTTGTAAAATTAATACAACATTTTGTGATATAATACAAGATTTTGTGAAAGAAATACAAAATTTTGTAAAATTTATACAATATTTTGTGAAATAATACAAAGTTTTGTGAAATAATACCATATTTTGTGAAACAATACAATATTTTGTGAAATAATACAAAGTTTTGTGAAATAATACAATATTTTGTGAAATAATACAAAGTTTTGTAAAATTTATACAATATTTTGTGAAATAATACAATATTTTGTGAAATAAAACAAAATTTTGTTAAAGAAAAATAAAACGTTCGTGAAATAAATGCACATGATTTTTCATGAAAAAATATTGAAAGTTTTTAACGGTCAAATCTTATGATTCGAGTAAATAAAATATATGATTTCAGAACCAGCTAAACATGCATTTTTTAGAGCTAGGTAAACAGGAACCAATTTTTACTAAATTAAAACTCAAATCTATAGATACTCCTGCGTGGATAAGAATTTCAGAAATGTTCAATGTTAAGAATTGTTTTCTTATTCCACAAAACCGTAACCTAATGCCGCAACTTAAACGAACAGATAAATTAGAAAAGCCAACATGTGACATCTATAGAAAATAATTTTATTAAGATACTGATTTTGTTTGAATTTACAAAATTTAACAAAATCTACTTATACAGTATTTTTTTGTTTAATTTACAAAAAGAATGTTGTTTTAGTTCAAAAATAAGGACAATATTCGTAAATATTCGTAAAAACTGACAAAACCTTTGTATTTTTCACAAAATTTTCGTATAAAATAATTAACAAAATTATTGTAGCCAATTTTACCTATGGATTTCTTTGGGTGTATGTGAATAAATAATAATAAAAAGTTAAGAATATTAATCTAATCTATAAATGTAGGTACGGACTACATATTTTCCATAGTCCATCTGTTTTTTTTTTTTTATAAAATACAAAAAAAAAATTCAAAGTCACGAAAAACTATTTTTGTTTTCTTATATACTAAAAGAAAGATACCGAAATCTAAAATAAAATGCAATAAAACAAAATCGATATTTATAGATTAAAATAGAATTTGACAAAAGAAACCATACACATTTTCTATTATGTTATTTTTCTATTTCTTTATTTCTTTTTTTTTTTTTTGTATTTTCAATACACATTTCCGATTCACATTAGTCGTGGTTTTAGAGAACAAAAGATATGAAAAAGCGAGAAACCCGGAATCAGATTCAAATATTTATTTGATGATATTTTTTCTCTTTGCACCAACTAAGGGTAAAAAATGTTAGATCAATTTTTAATTAAAAAATACAAGAATCTTACTGAAGTCTTTTCGTTTATCGCCAAAACAGAAATTATTGACATACAGGAAATGACGTTTGTGTATGTAGGTAAAGTCCAGGATGTTAGCACTATCAAGGGTGCTATCAATATATTTAAATTGTTTTTGTGTTTTTATTTTTTTATTTTGTCTTTGTATGCTAATTGATTTTATTTAACTATTGTTTTTTTTATTTATTTACATTTTTATCTTGTTAATAATTTAAAGAAGAATTCTTGTAAAATGTAAAATGTTTTTGACGTGCGTATCTGAGGGTATGAATTTAAATATTTTTTGGTTGTCCTTATTTGACATTCCCTCACTGTTCTAGAGATTTAATCAAATAGAATTAAATAGTATTAGAACTCTAAGTAGATTATATCCGATTATTTGCATTTTAAGGATTAAGTCAGACGTGCCATGAAGGATGGAAATACAAATAAATTGTGTGTGTTCTGGACAAATTTAAATATAAACACAATAGGAACATATTGAGGGAAATTATCATATAAATTACATGAATTCATTAATTAAATTATTGTCTTTTTTCCTAGATAAATAAAGATAATTTTCTTTTCAAATAAACACATTTCAAAGGAACCACACGAAACAGATGGATAAAAAAAAATTTAACGTATTTTGTATTGACAAACACTCTGAACTCCCTTTATTGTTAATTTATCGATATCCTGATTTTTGTGTTAATTCCATTTAATCAAATAAAATCATAAATAGAATCAATTTCGAAAATAGTCTTTCTGAACGTCTAAACTAAACGCAGTGCTTCTTTCTATAACTTTGTGTTATTATTGAATTTCCTATAATAGAAATTATGTAACAATGGTGATCTATCATTGCAATAAATTTTCTTATCTTAAACTAAGTTCTTGTAATATGTTTAGCTTCAGATTTATAATGAATAATATAGATAAACAAAGATCTTTGTTCTTTAAAAATGAGGTGCTTAGTGCCAAAATATAATAAATAAAATCTTAATAATTTTAAGAAATAAATTTAACAATATATTTTCTTATTGAAAGAACATTTTGTCAATATAAACTCAATTAATCTCTATCTCCTTTTTTGTTTGTTCGTTTGTTGTTGTATTTTATTTCTCTTTCTTATGAAAAATAAATTAAAATTAAAATCAAATATATTTTATTAGACCACCAAAAGTGATTTTAAAAACACCTCTAATAAAACACACACAAATCTGTAATATTTTATCCAATATAACATCATCACTAAATATCATATACACTTCTTCTTTTTCTTCTTCATAATTCTAATATGTGTTTTAATCATAACCAAACAGAAAAAAAAAATAGATAAATAAAAAGAAGAAGAAAAACAAAAAAATTAGAATCAAAAACCTATTCTTTAACTTCTCACCTTTTTTTATTTTTACTTCTTTACCTTGAAACAACAAAAGTCTAAAAATAAATATATTTCGTAGATAAAAAAAATAATAATAACAAGAAAAGCAACAACAACAACATCAAATAAATAAAAAAAAAAAAAACAAAAAACCGAAAAAACCGAAAAAAAAAAAATTAAAATATTAAGACGCGGCAAATGTTCGTCTGCAAACACTTAATCAAATAAATAATTGCAGGCTTTGATGTAGGTAAATATATGCAAATTAAATTTAAAGATTTTTCCAAATTTATAAAATCATGATGCTTGATCGCCTTTTATTTATTTTATTATTTATTTATTTTTTTCTTTTAAATTACAAAAAAAATATTATCTTTTCTGTAACACAAAAATGACAAAAAATAAAACCTATACAACAAAATATTAAATTATTACTAGAAGAGATAATTAGTGAGATGATTCTTGTCGAATTTATCGTTCCAATAAAAATTGAGTCTATATTCTATTGGATATTTGTATCTTTATATGGTAAAACCCAGTAGCATTAAATATTTTACCTCCCTCACACATCTTACATACGTTTTTATACTTTTGTTCTCTTTTTTGTTCATCACTAAACATCACTTAAATATTGTGTGAAACCTGGATTTGTATTTTAAGACCAAATTGATTATTGTAACAAATTTTGTTGGCTTTATTGTTGTTGTTGTTGTTGTTCTTTTTTTTTAAATTTATTTGAAATTTTTTCTTCAAATAAAAGAATCGTTTTTCTTTTATTTTATTTCGTAACGATATTATTAAAATTCTTCTTTATTGTTTCCTTCTTCTTTAAATACCAAAATTAATTTTATTTAATTAATTATCGATTATTAATTTATCTTAATTTATCATAATGTTTTGTTTTCTTTTCTTTTCTATTTTGTTCTTTTCTTTTTTTTCTTTTTTTTCAAGAACCTAAATGAAAGAATAAAATTTCCACTTTTAAAATATTAAAGAAAAAATAACAGAAAATAATAATAATAATAAAAATAATGGTAATCGTACAAACACACACACACACACATACACATTTACACAATTCTATTTGGGTGTCTCTTATTTGTCTCATATTTATCATAAAACATAAATGGTGGTCCAATATCCAATATCTAGTGTCTTGAGTAATATATTTGTGTGAAGTCTTAAAATCCATAAAGACCAATAAATAAAGTTTTTATAAAATAAATTTCATCTTCATCTTCTTCGTTCTCTTTTCTATTCATCTTTCTATTTTTTTTATTTTTTCTAGTTTGGTTTCTTATAGGCGATGAAAATAATGATTAAAAATTAGGAAAACAACTAAAATTCAATGTGTTGTATATCTCTGTGTATATTATGTTTGTTAGATATTTAAAAGAAATATATGTTGTTTAGATGTTAGAAAGAAAGTGAAGAAAGAAACCATCTGCTTTTTTTTTCTTTCGTTCTTTTTTTTCCAAATATACATAAAAGTCATTTAAATGGTGTGGGTCTTTCTTTATATCTGATTACAATTTTTATTAGGAAACCGTTAAAAAATATATATAAATATTAAAGCAGAGAGATGAAGTAAAACTTTTAAAGAAATAAAACCATGAAAATTATTCTTCTTAACATTTTTTTTTCCCTTCATTTCTTCCTCCTTTCAATATTTCTACAACGAAGATTTCTTTCTTTTTTCATTATTTATAATTCATTTGTTTCAAATTCTTATTGGTATCAAATTTCATTGTTGTGTTTTTTTTTTGCCCTAAAATTTAACACCTTTTTCTTTACATTTTTACTTCTTCTTTTTTTTTTTTTCTTTTTCTTTTCAATAAACAAAAATAAGAAAACAAAATAGAATGTAAATCCATGAGACTCGCTTAAACGTTTTATATATTTTTTCTTCTTCTTATATTTAATATAAGAACGTCAAAAGTTCCGCAAATAAAAAAAAAAGAAGAAAACTTCAGTGAATTGATGAAGAAGAAAAGAAAAGGACTGAACATTGAATAGACATTTTTTCAAGGATAATATCTTCTTATATAGGACATGACTGACTAATATATAAAGTTCTTACAATTCTGTTCTATTTAAAAAAGATTTTTAAATAATATAATACAAAGATATTTCGACGGAAATCGCCTAATCCAAATTACTTTTGTCACCTAACACTATAATGCATTGTATATATATATAGTACAACAACAACAAGAACAACAACAAAATATTAGAAGAAAGAAAAGGGACAAATCAAGAACTTGTATCCTTATACCTTAAAATTCATTATCAAAATACAGTAGACTTGCGATAATATTATACATTACAATATTATTAACAACAACAGATCAACTAATGAAATTTTTGATTGCATTTTGATCGACTCATATCCAATTATTTTATATAAAGATGCATTATTGTCAGCTTCGTAAGAAAATATTTACAAGAATCTTTAGGAAAACAAAAACAAAAGTAAATAATCATTTATTTTTCAAATCGTCGAACCTAAAATTAAAAACTTAATAATGAAGTTATTGCGAGTCTACTCTAACATACAACAATAAGAAATACGAGATTTCTGCCCTGTATATTAACAGACCACCATTCACATATTTCTGAAAACATTGTCCTTCATGTGCGTGTGTGTTTATGTTTCGTTTAGAAAGGTAGGTCGTTCATGCCAAAGTTACTATGAATTGTATTCTAAAGAAATTCCTTAATTTCGATTCATATTACTATTTTGCTCTGTAGTTGTGTGATCTTTACTTTACGAACGCACTAACACAAATTTCAACGCACATATTTTTTGTCCTTTCTACAAAAAAAAAAAGAGATAAAGGTAAATCCGTAAAAATGAATCAGATTTAAGAATAAAAAAAGAATTGAAAGAAACGAAGAAAAATGGAAATTTAAAACTTTTTATATTTTTATTTGACATAAGTTTTTTATTTTCAAATGAAAGAAATGATGAGTGATTTATGAGATTATTGGCAAGGATTAGTGACAGACGTAAAAACTTATTTTATGTTCAGTGGAAAAAAATATTAAACTTGATCGAGGATGAAATCTATTGAAATTTATTTGATAATCCTTTTCCTGTCTTTCTTATACATCCTTTTTTACTCAATCATTTCAGACATTATTCACAATAATTTCAATAGAACAGTTTCTTTGAAACAAATTCGAAATTTAATTTTTCTTTTCATTTGTAGGATTTTGTTTAAATCTATTGAAATATAAGTTCCGTTCAAAATCAAACATAAAAAGATCAATAAAGTCAATTTAATTAAATTGGCAAGAGAAGAAGAAGTCAAAAGAATGTTCTCCCCCTCATCTGTCATCTTCATATAAAGAAAATAATTATGAGTTCAAAATAGAATTCAACTCATGATAAACAATTTTTGTTGAATTCTACCAACAAACATTCGGAAATAAAAACTGTTATCAAGCATTGTTGTTCAAGTCTAAAAATAATTCCTTCGGATTAAATTAAGGTAAACATTATCAAGTGATTAGTAAATCAAATATATAAATATTCTATAAATGATTCTTCAGATAAGGGTTTTAATAAAATTACCAGAATTGTTTTTAACTTTGTATTAAAATTATAATTAAGGTTCCAGGGAACGCTTATAGGCATTATGAACGACTTGGATTGGGATTAGCTTAATTCTAATGAGGTTATATATGCATATTTAAATTGTAATCAATTTTATATATGTATTTGCACATCTAACGAAGTTCATGATTTATATTTCGAACGTTCTGATGAAATTACCGGTGCTCCCGCAATTAATATTTCCTTTAATGAATTATTTAAGAAAAAATGGCCGAAATTATTGCTGATACATGATTGATACTGCGATGTTGTAATTGAATTGGTAAATTTTCACTCATAAAAAAGCAATTGATTCATAATATAACGAAAGAATAAATTAAAAAAATAAATGTTTCCACAATTATAAACATTTAATTGGCTGTTTTGTTAATAAATGTATAATTGGTAGAGGTTTGATGAAGTGGATCTTATTGTAATCCTGCGGCAATTTGTTTTTTTAAATCCACAATTGAATTCAGCAATCTATTTGAACAGATTTTTGACTTAAGAAAATAAAGAATTGAGGTAGAAAGATAATAGAATTTTTAAAATGCGCGCGATAAAATAAAAATTAAAAATAAAAGAAGAAGAGAAATAAAAGTGGATGAGTGGATTTTATTTGTTGTTTTTGTGTTTCTTCCTCTTCTTCTTCTTCTTATATGAAATTTTTATGTTACACAAGGCATTCATTGTATTTTATTCATAGCAAAATTAAAACTCGTTTTTTTTCTACTTTTCGTAAACCTTCTCTTCGTCTTCTTCCTCCTCTAATCCAGAAGAGTTTAGTGTCTTCTTCATTAATGGAGTGATGGTATGGTTTATTATTGTATAAAAATGATAGAATGAGAGAGAAGAAAGAAAGGTAAAAAGAGGAGAAAAACGTGCGATGATTTCTGGCTGGCACATTTTGTTAGATCTTCGTCAAAGAATATGAAGAAAAACAAAAAGTCAAAAAACTAAAAAAAAAAAATCCATCTGAAAGAACAAAACGCGACAAAGTGAACCGAATATTGTTTGTTTTTTTTTGTCTTCTTATTCTTCATCTTGTCTTCTAATTTTCTTAAATAAATAAATAGATTTCTTTTCTCTTTCTTCATTTTTCTTCAAACTTTTAATTTGTTATAAAAATATTATTGAATTCAATTTTGATGAAGATCGAGAAGGATCGTTTTTTTTTTTGTTCTTCACTTTTTTTTTTTGGTGATGATGGGCCACGTCACGAATTTTATTTATTAAATAGACAAAAATCCTCTTCAGTTTCTTTGTGGAATCTTTAATTTCGAAGAGGGGTGGGGGGGAAAAAAGAAGTGAAATAAAATTATCTGAAGGTCATTTCAGTTCCAAAATAAAAAGATAAAAAAAAGTCTATTATTAATTTTTATATGAAAAGGATTTTGTTGTTATTGTAGATCATACAGCACGAAATATTGTGTCTTCATAAATCGTGAACTCGTTATAAATCGATGTGAATATAATTTTTGTTCATTCGTTTGTTTTTGTGTGTTGTTTTTTTTTTTTGCGCGATCGCATTTTATCGTTTATTAACTCTTTTTTTTTTATTTATTTTGTTATTCTATTAAAGTGCCTTTTGATGGCGATGGGACAAAAAACAAATTTTAAAGAAAAAAAAAAAAGAAAAAGAAAAGAATCATCATCAAATAAATTCGATTTAATGGAATTAAATCAGTTTAGTGACTATATTTTATTTCTTATTCTGTAATGTAATACGTCTCTTTGATCTGATGACATCATCATAAAAACGATTGGAATTTTAAAAAACGAAAAGAAGAGAAGAATCACAAGAAAAAAAAAAACAAAACGGGCTAAACTATTAAATTTTTTTATTGGTTTCTATTTATTTTTTTTTTTTCGTTTTTTTATTTTTTGTTAAAAAAAAAATTTGATAAATAAAATAAAAATCGAGAATTTAAAAAAAAAGAAGAAAATAATAACTAAAGAATGAGACACAGAGATTATATACAATTGAATCATTGATCAAATTTTTTCTTCTTGTATATATGCTATGTGTGTGTGTGCTGTATTTTTTATTCATTTAAAAATTTGGTTTTTTGCAGATCGTGAATTGATTGCAAGTAGTCCCTCTAATAGTCTAATGTAAAGTTTCAAAATTACAAAAAAAAAATTTCATTTCATTTATAGAATTTAGATTTTTGAGGATTAAATTATTATTATTATGAAGATACGTTTTCTTAGAACTTTTATGGTTTAACTTGGAATATTGATTTTATTTAGATTATTTTATTGAGAAAAGAAAAATGAGAAATAAAATCAACAAACGGATACCTCAACAAGAAAAAATTGAGTTTATTGAAAACAGAGTGAAGTAGAAATCAAATAGAACAGAAGAATTACCTGAATCATTCTCTTCAACTCCTATAAGAACATTAAGACTTATTAGGGTTTTCTTAAGTCTGTAACAGTACATACAGTACTAACTCTTTAAAATTATAGTTTTGTTAAAGGAATAGGAAGGGCTCCTATACCATCAGTCATATTGAAAATTCATTACCAAATTAAAAATTGATCAGTCAAGAATACTTTTTGATCCATCCTGTTCAGATAGATTTTTTATATCCGAATATAGATCAAATCATCAATACGTAATCATCTGACGTTTTAATGTAAAAAAGCATAAAATTTAGATAAATCAACTTTGATGTGACGAAATGTATGTCGGTCACACTAAATTTTTTTGCTTAACTTAAAAGTCAAATTTAACAAATATTTCAGTGTGAAATTGTTCGAGTATAGTTATACAAATATACAAATAATGAAGTCTTGTGTTTATAAAATAATTTTTGTAATCGCGAGAATCATTCCGCTGCTCAACGAATAAAAAGAATTAAAAATCTTTAAAAATAGAACCTTCCAAGGTGAAATTATTTGTACGTTTTTATTTTATATTTGTTCTAATAAAATTCATGTGATAAAAATGAACATACATAGATGAATTAAAATTCATGTCGTCAACAGAACATTCTTTAACTTTTACATAAATAAAATTAAGTCTTACATAATTTCAATTCAGTTAGTCACATTGTCTACAAAATTCACAAATCTATAAATTATAATTTATGAAGTGAACTATTTTTATTTTATTTTTTATACATGTTGTTGATGATTACGTTGATGATGATGATGATGATTCATTTCATATTCATAAACAATAAATGTACGTGTATAAATATACAAATATACAATTTGAAACGCATTGAAATCCGTGAAACAATTTTTTTCATTTCATTTGCTTCTTTAGCGCGCTATAAAATTTTTCTAAATATCCACATTTTGTTTTTACCAATAGAGTAGTTAATTCTTGGTACCTAATTCTAATATTCAAATGAATATATATATATATATATATATATAAATATATATATTTATTGCGGTATGTCTGTACAAATTTTATTTAGAATTTATAAGAATAAAAAAAAAAAAAAAACAAAAAGAAAACAAAAAAACTTTTAAACCATTTTAGTCACGTCATGTGATTCAAACATATAGAGTTTTTTTTTCAATCATCACATTTATATAATAATGTGTGTATGTGTGTGTGTGTGTGAATGCCCAATATACAAAAATAATACCATCTTCTATCCTTTCCTTCTTCTAAAAATGTTAAAAAGAACTCTTGAAGAAAATATTCGTTGGTTACTTTTTTTTTTTTTGTTCATTCTTTCTTTATTATTATTTTTTTTGAGTGGATGGATTAAATAAACACTCGAAACTATTAAATGAAAATATTATATTAGAGAGAGAGAAAGAAAAAAAAATGTTCAAATCATTTACATTCGTGAGAAATAAGTAAAGTTAAAACAACAAAATCTATAATAATTTTTTTTTTTTTTAGGAATGAAACGTCAAATTTTTTTCTGTTTATTTAGTGCATTCTATACAAATATATAAGATCTAAGTCGCAGAAGACCAGCAGACAGTGAAAAAAAAAATTATATAAGAATCATCTTTAAATGTATATTGCTACAAAATTTTTCATTTGTTGTTTTGTTATAAGTTTATAACCTACGCCACCACACAAGAGTCAAGGTCCTAGAGGACAACAATTGTCTAGTTTTTTATTTCTTCATTTTTTTTTTGATTCTAATAAATTAAATTAAATTATAAAAAAGACCGCATTTGAATTGAACAACAATTGTTACAAATAATAAGAAGTAATGATTGAGTTTTTTTTTTCTTCTGCGCTTTAACATCTTTTGGGTGCGGATTTGTCAATATTATTTTAGTTATAATAAAAAAAATGAAGGCGAGATACTTCACAAATTTAGAATGAGATTTTGATTGAGTTTATGTTTGAGAATATAATTGGAATTAATTGGAATTAGGAAAAATGTTTAAATAAAAAAAAAACGGATGTAATGTACTTGAACTTAATGGATTGACCTCTATATTATTGGAAGCCTCTTTTAATCTTTAAGATCAATTCATAAAACAATTGATTGATTTTGAATGGAACTTATTTGCATGGTTCTTAATATTATTACATCAAAGTTCAAGATTTTAACCGCTAAAAATGTAAGAGAGCAACAACCATATCTCAGCATCTGTTTAACAACAATAACAAAAAATGTTAAAAGAACAGCGGCCAATATAAATAATATTGTTCACGATCCTACAAATCATTTTAATCTTGTCAGATTTAGGAACAGCAAAAAAAAAATTATATTATAAAAGCAAAGCATAATATCCTATGAAATCATCGTAAAAGACTGTTGACAAAAATAATCATTCTTTTCACACAATAATAACTCATTTCCTCATCGTTTCATCTGATAACTTCAAATTATCACACAATTTTGTTGGTTTAATCGTACCACGAAACAAAAAAAAAACCAACCAAACACACACACAAACTCACTACGGAATACCAATGTAAAAGTTATAAACGCACACAATGTTACGAATAATATAAACATCGGTAAAAAGTGTCTTCGCATTTTACTTATGTTGCCATATTTGTTAAGTTGAAACAGAAAATATTATATGATTATATTCTCTTTTATGACGGTTTGGTCAACGCATATGGGCGAGAGCAAGAGCCAAACACTATAAGGTGACAATGAATATAAATTATCATTAATTATATTCGACTTGATTAACGAAAAAAAAAACTATAGAATAAGAAATGAAAAGAAAAAGAATTAATAAAAAGATGAAGAAAGAAAAAAAAACAAAACTCATGATGACTTTTGGGATGGAACTGATGCCGTCGTTAAAATGTCTTAAGTATTTTTTGTTAGTTTTAATTCGCTGAATTTGTACCATTTAAAAATCATCTTTGTTATTGGATTAAATCTACAACATTTAGTTTTTTAATTTGTTGAAATTCTTTTAACTTGTTTTGGATTAAAAAAACAAAAAAAAAACAAAACAAAGCAACAAAATCTATAAAAGTATTAAGTGAAAAAACTCTTAATGACGTTGATATGATAAAATACATAACTGACAGTTCACTAATCTAATCTATCTTCTAGTGGTTTAACCTCCAAATGAACACTAATTGACTGTCTTAATCTTTTCGAATGAATTAAAAAAAGACACAACAACAACAACAACAACAAAAACAATAACAACAACAGCAGTCAGCAACACTAAAGTCAACAATATAAAAAAAATTTACACGATTAAAAAAACGTACACCACCACCACCACTACCACCGCTACCATCAATGGACCACCCTGTTTTATAACTCTCGCGCGCATCATCAACCCAAAAGATGATCATGGCATATAAAAACAAGATTATTAAATTGCTTTAAATATTTTTATAATATAAAACTGCGTTTTGCATGAAGAAAGATATTATGATGATAATGATGATGATGACGACAAAAGATGAATATGATGACTATGACGATGGGATATACTCATATATGTATGTATTACATATTTTGTTGTTGTTATGTTTAACAATGTAATAAACGAGAAGGCAAAATGTAATGATTAAATCTTACTGTTGTTATTGTTGTTGTTATTTAATATTGAGTTCATTCCGCGCCTCTTAATTATCGTTTTTGGTTAACGAACGACTGACTTGCTCCGCCTTTGAAGGCGTTTTTTTTTTCTTCATCTTAAATTATATATATTTATTTACTCTTTTTTTCCTCTTCTTTTCTTTCTTTTCTTTTCTTTTCATATTTTTTTTTTGTTCTCTTTGCTTGTTTGTATTTCCTCATAAATGCTTTTTTCTTCTTCTTTTCATCTTTTCATCTTTTCTTCATTTCTTTTTTCTTGTGATTTCTTCATTTTTTTTTTGTTTTTTTTTTTTTTTTGGCGTTTATATACAAGATGACATCTTTATTTTTATTACCCATCAAAAAAAAAGTATGAAAAGAATAAGAAGAAGAGGACGAAGAAAAGAAAAAAAAAGTGTTGTTATTATTATACGTTTTTTTTGGTTATTTTGTGAGAAATGAAAGATTACGCACGCCCGCGATTTAACAGAATCAGAAGTGTTAAATTATATTGTCATAACATAATAATTGTAATTGAATAGATTTTTGATGTCTACAAATAAATATTTTTTTTTATGAAAAATTTATTGAAGAGAAAAATTAATATTTATTGTATGAATTCATTTTAGCTAATTATTATTGTTGTTGATGGGTGGGGTAATCTGATGAAACTGATATATCTGCCACTGAGTTTTTATATAGCAACTCGTTTAACTTTTCTTTTTTTGTGTGCAAACAATTAATAATTTTTTTCTGTATGCCACTGAGCTTTCACATTCAGAAATATTTGCAATCACGAATCTTTAATTGTGCTTTAAAATTTTTGAATATTTATATGACATAGAAGCTTCATCTTATGCTTCATCTTCGTGCCTCCAAACCGGCATACAAGATTAAATGAATAAAAAAACTTCCAAAACTCTATTTGGTCAAATAATAAACATCGTTTATAAAAAAAATGCGCGTTTGAAAGGAATAAGACTCAAGACATAACGGAATTTCGTGAATTCAAAGCTCCACTGGTAGGACCAAATATTGAATGTTCAACTTCTGCGAAACCATCAACGTTCCTCATGCATCCTACTAAGTTCTACTGTAATCGCTTTCTAAACAAACAACTAACAATTACTGAATCTTTATTCTTAATCTAAAATTGATGTAAAATCATACATTGCATCAAGAATATATTTTCTTTTCCCTTTCTTACACCAACCACACCATTCCAATCATTTTTAATAGATATTTATTACATTTAATAATTTATAGAAACTTATTAAAATATTATAAAAAATAGTCGTACTTAAAGAAAGTATTAAAAAAATTGTAAAAGGACTATAAGAAAATGTCAAAGCAATATAAAATTGTTTTATTAATTAATAAAAAAAAAACCATATAAATAAAATCTAAAACGGTTTGATCCATCCTTCCTACATGAACCATCTGTAAACTATTTAACCTTTTTTTATTGCATATCCTTTTTTATTCATCTTTTTGCCAATGACAAAAATATTTTATATTCCAACATTTTGGATCGTTAAAAAAAAGTAATCTTTATTTTATAATTGATAGTTTAAAGCAAATGGTAATCTTGAATGTGTCAAAATAGATATTGAAACTTTAACATTTATATACGTTGAGTATATTTATTTTCTTCATCGTCTATTTTTTTTTTTTTTATTCGTTTAAACTTTTGTGTTAGAAAATAAAATCTATAAAAAAAAGTAATCTATAAATATGTACAGACAAATATAATTATAAAAAATAAAATAATTATCCTGCTCTATAACTATTCTGTAACTATATTATTATTATTATTATTATTATATTTATTTTTTTTTACTGGGGTGTTACCTCGATTAAGAGAAACTAATAAAATATATAATTTGCAATTTATTTATATTTGTTTATATATCTATGTATAGGTGCATCAATACCATAAAACTTTAAATGGGAGAATTAAAAAAATATAAGAATAAAATAAAATCAATAAAAGAAAAAATTATAAAATAATTTGTAAAGGAATTATCACGTACACACACACACACACACACAATGCGGTCATTTTTGTTTTTTGATTAAAAAATTGTAATTATTTTTTTTTAATCAACCATATCAGAATAAAGATTTTTGTTTATGAAATTGAAAAATGTTTAACAATTCATATTAAGGAGATGACATCTTACATCTGGAGTCCTGTGTAAATACACAAATTTATAAATTTATACAAAGTCATAAAATTCATAGGAATTCAATACAAAGTTAAACAATTCATATAAACGTTGTGTGTTTTTTTTTTCTTTGCATCGTATTCAAGAATATTAACATTAAAAATAAATTAAAATTGTGACTGATGTTATCGTTGAAGGAAAATATTATTACCAGCAATAATTGAACATGTTTCTTATATTTTTATTGAAACACAATTTTATATTGTTGTTTCGACATATTTATTAGCTAATGAAATTAAATTTGACAACGGGCGTAAGATAATGAATAAAAAGCATTATTATTATTTTATCTAGGAATTGCTAAATTTTCTATAAGTTTGGATTGATCCATTTTTTAAGTTAGATTTTTCTTTCTTTTTTTTTTTTGTTTTTTTGACTGAAGATAGAAAGATTCCATCAATAAATGATATGATCCAGGATTTCATATTCATGTTCCATGTTAGAATATATAAATAAATAAGAATAAATAAGTAATTGATGAATATTGAATTACGAGTACCGGTGTCCGGTTAAGATAACAAAAGACATATTGTGTATTAGTGTGGGAGTGCAAATGATGTTGTGGTTCTTGTAAAATGTTGGTAGCTTGGTAAAAAAAAAACAAAAACAAAAACAAAAACAGAACAAAAATAAAAATAAAAGGTAGATAAGTATACTGTAGCATGGTTATTCACAGAGATTGTACATTTTTACTTTTATGATCAACAAAAAAAAAAAAAATGCGGTTGGCAAAAAAAAAAAACTGTTTACTTTATTGCCTTTTTTTTATTTAATGATTTCGTTTATAAAATAAACAAAACTTTTTTGTATGAATCACATATAACTGAATCATTTCAATATAAATGACAAAAATCCCACATGAATTTACACCATTTGGATTTCTATAACTTAGAAGATTGGAATTTCTTCTTTCATTTATAAAAATATTCAATTGAAGACAATATTAAGAATGACAGATAAAATATTGATGAAAATGTAAATAAATTTTCTATTACAACCTTTGACATTTTAATGTTGATGGAGAAATTACAAGGAAAATAAACAACTCAACAAAATATTCAATCAATCTGTTGACGAGTGAAAAAAAACTTCATCAGTAAGTTCAAAGTTTTTGACTTAATAACAGGAAATTACGAATTGATTTTGCTTATATGGACTAATTTTACAAAAGATAATAATCACAACAATAATTGAACATTTGCTAAAGAAATCTTAAAATTAATTGAACAAAAAAAAAATAGTTTCTGTTGGTATCAACAAACCCTTAAGAATTTCTCATAAATTTTAAACTTTCAAATTGTATTTTTAACTTTACAACAAAATAAAATATTAAAGAATTTTCTTAAAAATATTGTAACAAAATTTTATCCGATAATCTGCCACTGTTTATTGAACTCCAAAGAACTCGATAATAGGTACATGAGTTGATAAGAATCCAGTCATGCCACTGTTTTTTTTTTTTCACCAGATTTTTGTTTATTGTGTTTTTTTTTTCAACCTAATAAAATAATTTTATTAGATTTTCTCTCTCTCTCTCTCTCTTTCTGTCTCTCTCTTTCTTATGATTTTAATCGTTTTGCTGAATAAGTATTATTTATGCAATAAATAAAGAAAGAAAGAAAAAAAAAGTCTATAAATCAGTTCAACCTGTTTATATTGTTTATAGAGGGAGATAGACAGAGAGAGAGAGAGAGAACAAAGAGAAACGAAACAATTTCACTTAACCTATTCTCTATATTTCAATTTTTATTTTACTTCTTACGTAGAAATAATTTTCCTTTCAATTTTTATGGTGTGTTTTTTTTTTTTGCCATAAAAATTTCAACTGCGGTACACAATTTTTTTTGAGTTTTGTAATTGTTCTGTCTCGATTTCATTTAGGAACAAAACAAAAATGTTTGAACGTATAAAAATGAAAAGTTTATTGGAATTGGAAGCCCTACCTACAAAAAAAAGTAAATTTATAGAAAAAAAACAACAACAACAACAACAACAACAACAACAACAACAACAACAACGTATAATACCAGAAACCGACCGTCAAAGTTCATTTAATACAATTTTGTTATTTTTGCATTTTGTTTTTTTTTTTTTTTGTTTTTTTTATTTAAGTTTTGTTTTCTTTAATAATAATAAAAAAAAACAATCTCTTAAATTGCAATTTGTAAATTTATTTAAGTCACGAAATTTATTCAAAAAAATAGAGGAAAAAAAATTCTAACTTAAAAAAAAATTTCACAAAGACAAATTCGATAGAAAAAACTGCAAACTTTTGGTTAGATAAAAGTTTCAATAAAAGTAACACACAAAAGGAAAAATACTAAACAAAAAAAAAAACACAAAAACAAAACAACAGCAACAATAACAAATGTAAGAGAAAACAAATCAAGTTGTTTCAATCAACAAAACATAAGACAGAAAAGAAAGAAAAGAAATGAAAGAAAAGAAAGAAAAGGAAGAAAACAAAAAAATATTCAACAGATTTTGTGTAGGTTAATGTTATATTCTAAGATTGAGATGGATATATAAATTCATCTAGACAAATACAGATAGTAAGACAGACATAAAACATAATTTTAAATCTGAGACATATATAAACAGGCATATATACAAGAAGGTGGGTTAAACTTATTAGTTATGTCAACGTTGTAATTATACATAACAAAACTGAGACACATTTTTCTATATTTAAAAAAAAAACAATTCTCTTGTTTGTTCGTTATTATTATTATTATTATTGTTGTTGTTGTTGTCTTATTGTCTTGTTCTTGTTTCTTTTTTTCTCTCTCTCTCTCTTTCTCTTTTATATTTTATGATTTGATTAATCTGTTACAATTAAAGTTCATGTAATTCGATCATACTTAACACGTGTTTTTCATCTCTTTTACTCTCATTCACAACAAAACAAAACAATAAAAAAAACATATAGAGACAACAACAATAATGAAATTGTAAATTAAAAATTGAAAGAATGAAAAAAAAAAAAAAAAAATTGTGAAATTAAAAGTGAAAAAAAAAAATTTAAATGTTTTTTTTTTTGCTGATTAATGATTGTGATTAATGATCTTAATTGACAACAGTATTACTTTTTCTCTCTCTCTCTCTCTCTCTCTCTCTTTCTCTCAATCTCTTTTAATTTTAATTGATTTTTTTTTCCTTCTGTATAATTTTTTTTTTAATTAATTGTCTTTTATGTGTTGAAGTTAAGACATTGAAATTATCTAGTCAATTATATTCTGTGTGTGTGTGTATACCGGGCACAGTTCAATTTATTTATACAAATATTTTAATAAAGATCACTTTTCTTATACAACATAATTATTGTAAATTAATTAATATTTGACAGTTGTTGTTGTTAACCAGATTCTGAATTTTTGTCTTTTGATTTCTTTTTTTTTTTTATTATAATTTAATTAATAGAGAATTTTATTTTTATTAAGGGGAAAAAAATGAACAAATCATGAATTTCTTACGTAATTAATTGTAACATTTTGGCACTAAATGTCAGAATAGATTTGTTGTTGTTTCTTGTATTTTTTGTTTTTTTTTGGGTTTTTATTTTTCTTTTTTTATGTAATTAAATATCATCACGTATAATGATGAATCAGTCTACCCAAATGAAATAAATGTTTGCTACTTTTATAATGACGGAAGTTATTAATACAATGTCAGAAGTTATTTAGTAACAAGATATTTTCTACAAGTACAATATGTAAAAAGGCAAAGGGGGTGGATGTCGGTTGAATTCACCAAAAGGTCGTTATATATATTTTATTTTTTTTGATTCTAATTTATTTCTAATTAATTTTATTTCGCATTTATGTCCAACTGCTGACCTATTTTCCTGCGTCATAGTAAGAATATCGAATAAAGTTTACTCACTAAACTACAGTAATTGTACGTACTAATAACAGAGATGTCAAAAAATTTGAATGGAGCCTTTCACCGCTACACAATTAACAAATTCGTTTTGTTCACAAACTAAATAGCCTTAACCCAATAATGAGCTTATTTCAATTTCGAGTTCATGTCAAAACTGATAATTTAAAAAGAACACAAACCACCTCAATACAAACATAAAATTCCCCACCTACAAACTAACAGTTTGATTTGTGAAATGAATTTGAACTTTTGGGTCAACAGAATAAAAACAATTTACAGAACCAATAAATATACAGAGGGAATCTTTGTCCAGTAAAAGAAGGATGTGATAATTTAACACGCATACACATTCATTGTGAATGAACAATAAACAGAAAATGATTTAATTAAAATGAAATTGATTAAAATTTTTTTTGTTTTTCTACAAAAAATAAAATTCAATTTAAATTTATTTTTTTTTTTGGGTTACACGATTAATTTGATGTTTTGGGAAAATATAGAAAACAATTCCATTACAATTATTTTCTTGAAATGTTAATTGATTGGCATTTATAAATAATTCTCCTTCTATTCATTTTTACAACAACAACAAAAAAACTGGAGAGTCTCGGTGTTATGTGTGTGTGTATGTGGTGTGTGTGTGTGTGTGTAGATTTTGTGGAGGTGAAATCATTTATATTCCAATTGAATAAGATTAAGTGATGTATTTAATAATTTCATTTGTTTTTGTTTTTGTTTTTGTTTTTGTTTTTGTTTTGTTTATATTTTACATTAAAATATTATTAAATTAATTTGTTACAAAGTAAATTGAAATGGAAGAGAAATAAAAGGAAAGAAAAATAAAGAAAAAAAAAAAATGTTGTTTAAAATAAATGACCCAGAAACTACAAGACTTTTATTTTATGTTTAAAGAAAAAACAAATTGATTGTAGTTTTTTTTTTGTTGTATTTAATAATGAATGACTTCTATAAATTTTGGACTAAAAGGGAGGGATGTCTACAAAAAATGTATATACACGATTAATTGGTATTTATCAATCATTCCTACTACCATCAATATTTAATGCTTAACGATGGTCAAATTGAATTTTATTTTTTCGTTACTGGTTTTTCTTTTTTACTGAAAAGAATATTTTTTATTTTTTGTTTTAAAATTCTGATGAAATTGGACTGGAAATATGTAACGCATAGTTTGTTCTATAGAAATTAAAATGTTACGATGGAAAATAACAAACTACTTGGAAATTTTCTTAATAAAAAAAAAAAAGAAGCATATATAGAATTTCAAATATTTACAAAATGTAAATTCCACAGAGACGAACAACAAACAAATCATATCATCCTCAGCACACAATCAAAAACTCAACTTGTTATGAAATAAAAACATTTATTTATTAAGAAAAGAAAACTAAAAACTCGCCCATCACGAACCAGACTAATTGCCCAAAAAACCCCAATAATTATAAAAACCTTTAAAAATATTCAATCAAAATGCGTTTCTCGCTTGTACCGATTGAACAAAAAAAGAAAATAAAGAAGAAGAATAAGTTAAAGATGAAGAAGAAAAAAAATAAACAAAAAGAAGGCAGAATAATAATCTCAGCGCACAGTCACTTTATAACTTCTTATTATATAAAATATATTATTAAAAAATCTGTTTGTTGTTTTAATTTACGCTACTTAATTACGAAAAGCGTCATATTTGTATCCACCCATTATTTATTTTCTTTTACTTTTTACAAAGTTTAAATTTTATTTTTGTTGTTGTTGTTGTTTTCATTTTATTTGTTGTTTCTTTTGCTTCCAGATCAAACCATATTTATATATATATAAGAGACCAAAAGAAAGAGGACTTATATTATTAATATAAGCCCATCACCTCATCTATATCAATTTCGTTTAATCTGTTAATAATATAGGGCTACCAGAGTTATCGAAAGAATGAAATGAAAAAGAAGAAGAAGAAGAAAAAAAGCAATGTAAAAGATGCTGAAGAAGAAGAAGAAGAAGAAGATGTAGAGGTGTAAGACGATGAAGATGATGAAGAATAATAAAATATACAAAATAAAAAAAAAAAAAGTCTTTACTTTTGTATTTTATCTGTGTTATTAAATTGTTGTTATTGTTTCGCTAATGATTTTTCTGTTTTAAATTATATAAGTTTAGGTTAGGTTTAGTTCTTAGATTATATTGTGTCTGATTATTTTTATTTTTTATACTAGCATCGTCATCATCATTACGATCATCATCATTACGATCATCATCATTATGATCATCATCATCCACTAATTCTTCTTCATCATCTAATTCGTCTCTTTTTCATTTTTTTTTTTTTTATTTCACATTTGTTGTTTTTTTTTGTTTTCTTTTTTTATTTCCTACTTTTTATTTCGTGTCGACTTTAAAAAAAAAAAAAAACAAAAAGCTAAAATCTATTATTTTAAATTGAGATGTTTTATATTTATGGTAGCGCGCCCATCAGAGTCCCGGCTACCAATTATCTGTTGTTACGAAAAAAAAAACAAAAACAAAAACAAAAAAAACGTAAAATGAAAAACGTATTTCTCTGTTTTGTTGCGCTAGTGCCCCGTTTTGTTAGTTTTTTGTTTTGGTTTATTTTATTTGTTTATTATATTTATTATGATGATGGTTTTTCTATGTGATGGTCAATTAAATTTGAATTTCTTTAATTATAGTTTGTATTTGATATTAGAGAGATGTTAAATTATTATGTGGTTATGCGTTTAACTATATAATTTTTGTTCGTTCGTTCGTTCGTTTGTTCGTTTCTTTTTTCTTTTTTTTTTTTTTTTGTGTTTTTGGGTTTTGTTATTTTGTTGTTGTTGTTATTATTATATTTTTTTTTACAACTTACTAAAAAGGGGCACGTGTCTTAAATACAGAAAATTGTATGTGTGGTGGATAGATAGTTAATTTGTTTTTATGATTATAGTTATATGGATAGAGTTAAAGATTCAAAGACAGGTGAATGTCATCGTTTATATAAATTAAACATTTTCTTTTTTTTTTTTGTTTATTTTGATTTAATTGAATTATAAATGTTTTCTTCTTCTTGTTTTTTTTTATAGTTGTTACCTAAACATTTAATGTTTTAATGTTCTGATATTAAATGGTATATTTAATTGGTTTCGGTAAGTTTAATACTCTGTTATTAAAATTTTGTGTCTACTATAATTTTATCTGCAATTAAACCTATTTGGAATTATTTACAGTTGCATGTTCTCACTTTATAATTAATGAAGAATTTTGATAGAGGTTGGCACACTTACATTGCACTTGATCTAATTTTATTCAAATGATCAATGGGAATTATTATAATTAATGGAGGGGTGATGAAAACAGTCAACTTCAATATTGTTGAATCACTGGATTGGTATTTATTTTTAAGACCTTAAGAGTTCAGGGTATGTTGATCCTTGAATTATTATTATTTAAACATTAACAAACAATTCCACTGATAAACATTTAAATTTTGTTAGAATAAAATGAGTCTGTTTGTAAGCAAATGTATTAGTGTTAACGTTACAGAAAAGAAAGAGTGTAAAAATAAAGAATTCATTATTAAAAAATATTACAACTATAATTATGTCAAAATAACTGAGTCTATTATAATTTTTTGTGTGTTTGTAACAAGGAAATTCTGCAAAAAATGAAAGTAATTGATTTTTATACATATAGGAACAATATTACGGAGGGCGTTTGTATTTAAACATAATTTTAACACTTTGAATATAAATCATTTTCTTTTATTTTAAAATTGACATTTTTCTCTAACCATAAATTTTAGTTTGTGTTTCATAAATTGTGCTTAATGGTTGAATTTTGAATGGTTGAAATTTCTGGAAAACTTTTGTTTCCATTCATTGTTTTGTTTTTATTAAAAAGAATTTTTACAATTATGAGAAAGTCATAGTAGAAGGAATGCTTTTATACAAACAGTGAAAGAAAGTGTTTTTCTAAATGCTGAAAGTTATTTTTTCTTTCATTGATTTTGTTATAGATCTTTAAGATCGGAAATTCTGTCATAAAAACATCATAACAAATCCAATTCTAAAGCTACAGTGAACTAACTAAATTGAATTTACAAAACTTTATGGCATCTCAATTATTGATTCCTTTAGTTGTTTCATTTTTTTTTATTTTTAAAACGTGTGTTAATATTTAGAAAAATTCTATTTCAGAGAAAGTACAATTTGATTGTAGAAGGTAAGTAGAAGTGTCGTAAAAATTATTGATTATTGATCATATAATGGCGCAGCTTTTTTTTAAATAAAATAAAATACAAAGGAAGGTTTTAACTAATTCTTGTTTTTTTTTTTATTATTTGGAACGTAAACTTTAACAATATTAAAGTGAAAATTGAATTAGATACAAAGAAAAAAAAATAATAAGAACAAGAAAAATCTTAAACAAAAAAAAAAACAGTCACTATAAACACCGACAAAATGTAAGTAAATAATGTTTATTATTTTTTTTGTTTCCATCATTTTCTTCATTTTATTTGTCGTTTGTTTTGTTGTTTCTTTTTTTTTTTTTTTTCTTCTTATTTTACGACATTTTTATTTACATTGGCAATAGGCCCAAACGAAAACATACAATTTTTTTTTTTGTTATATTTATAAACAGAACACAGAACACGAGATTCAATTTTTTTTTGGTTGATGTCGTTATGTTTACACAAAGTATTTCTTATTTAGATTTAAAGTTTTGGTGTTTTTTTTCTGTACCTCTTCTGTTATATTTACAATCAATAAATATTTACATTGTTATGTTTAGAAAATGATTATTTATTGACTTTTGATAGAAAAAAAATAATGTTATAATAAATAAATAAACAGGTGAATATTTGAGTTCATCTTTTAAGTTGAATAAGTAAATTGATGTCAATCAAATTATGACATTTTTTACGTTGAAATTAATGAACTTGGAGTTTATCTAATAAATGCGAGAAGGAATTATGATGTTTTGTGGATAGGATTAAAAATTTATATTATAATTGGCCATCTATTAATTAAAAAATGACAATCCTTCTTTATCCTTTTTTAAAACTAGAAATTTAAATTCTTCATTTTCTCTAGAAAAAAAAAATATTTTCACAGAATCGTGAGAATTAAAAAAATAATAGAAGTTAATAAAGGGATTGAATAAACTAATGATTCTTAAATCTTCATATAAAATTTGAAACGGTTGACTTAATCGGCTAATCGAATTTACTTTAATTATGTTAAAATAAATTTATGTTTTTAACAATTAAAGGATAAATAAATTTAATTTGTATTTTATTAAAGGCGCACAGATAAATGTTCCCATACAGAATTTTCAAATTAAGAAAGTTGAAGTGAAGAGAGAGAGAGAGAGAGAAAGTGTGAGAGAGAGAGAAGTAAGGATAATATAAAGAAAATTTCATTTCCTGTAATACCTTTTTATAGAACCTATCAGTTGAAAGCAAACAAAAAAAAAACAAACAAATAAGAAGACGAAGAAAACATTGAAATAAATATTTTAATAAACGCCTTTATGTCCAAATTCTAACGTACTGACACGCTCTAAGAAACAATCTAATTTAATAATAAAAATTAAATTACAGAAAAAAAACAAAAAAAAAAAAAAATATAAAAAATACAAAAAACAAAACATCTACAAAAACATTCAAATACGTTACAATAATAATAATTCACTTTATGCATGTCCTAAAAATACTTGTATTTATTTATTTATTTATTTAAACATGTCTTACTTTATATTTATTTTATTTTATTAGTAACAACAGAAAACAACAACCAAAACAACAACAACAACCAAAACAACAACCAAAACAACAACAAGAAAGTCTAGTCAAAATTCTATAAAATAAATTAGAATATTTATAAAAATGATCATTCTCAACACAATCTCGCCATTTTTATTTATTTATTTTTGCTATTTAAAAATTACTAATTTATTTATTGTGTGATTTGCCATTTTGTGATCATTTTATTTTACGTTAAACTTTTAAAATTTTTATAATTTTTAATTTAATTCAATTTAATTTTTTGTTTTTTTTGGAAAATTAGATAATTGTTAATTTTATTTAAGAATTAAATGAATTTTTATTATATTGTTGTTGTATCTCTCTCTCTCTCTCTCTCTCGTTTTTTCTCTCTATGTGCGTTTAAGACTTTTTTGTTGTTGTTTTCTGTTGTTTTTTTATTTATTTGATTCTGTAAAAACAAATGATTTTATTATTTGTTGTGTTTTTTTTTTGTTTTTTAAATTCAGATTACAAAAATGGGTGAATAATTTATTTATTTATTTTTTGTTTTTTGTGTTTAAAAGAAAACAAAAACAAACAAAAATATTCTACAAAAAAAAGGGAATAAATAAATAGAAGAAAAATTTCTATAAAAAAATGAAATGAAACACTTGAAATTTTTTTTTATATTTAATATAAATTATGAAGAATAACGATAAATTATGTTGTTTTATTTTGTTTGTTGTTTTTATTTGATTGTAGGTACAAATTGTACATCCTCAAATAAAAAACAAAATAAATTGTTGTATATTTATTTTTTTTGGTGTGGCGGATGATGATGATGGTTTTGTTTACTTAAGAATTTTTTTTTCTTTTTTTGTTCTTTTGGTTACTTTGGAAGACCATTCATTAGAATGTTTATATGATGGGTATAAAGATATAATGGGATTATTATTAATGTGATAGAGGAAAGGTGGGGATATTCTCTTGTATATGTGTTTACACTTATTATTCCTTAATTAACTTATATTCTCTTATTCTTTATTTTTTCTTCTTTATTCTTCTTTATCCTTTTGTGTTAGATAAATACACAGATGCGTTCTTTGTTTGTTCTGTTAAATTTTCTTACATTTTTTTTTTTTTTTGTAGCACTTATAAATGAATCGCTTCAGTTTTAAAAGTAAATTTCTCTTTGATAATCCGAAAAAAAAAAAATTGAACAACAAATTAAATAAAAATTAATCAACATTATACAAGTTGAAACAGTAAAAACTTCTTCTTAAAGTGTACCTCATCAGTTAAGAAAACTTAAAATATTTTTATATGAAATTTTTAATTCAACTTTATTTGCATTCAGACATTTTTTTTATTTATTTAAATAAAATAACAACATTTTGAAGTTCATGACGTGCGATTACTGTAACACTCTTATGTCAATCATTTTCTTATGGCTCATTTCCTGGCCTAATACAAATAAATACTTGCAAAAAAAACGGATTTATTCATCTCTATGTTGTGTTGTATACAATTACAATGATTTGATAAAAGAAAATATACCTTTGGCATATTGTGAAAGAAAGAAAATTCACAGAATCATATAAAATTTTTAATGTAAATATTTATTAATAAATAAATTTTTTGTTTTTGTCGGTTAATTTTTCTTAAAAAGAAAACTCACTTATGATTTTTTTTTCTTATATATATATTTTTTTTTTATGATTACAATTTATTTATTTATTTTATTTAATTTAATTTAATATTTACAAAATAAAATCTAACATAAGATGGTAACGTATATCTAAATATTCTTTGGGGCAAACAAAAAAGAGAAGATTTAAACTTTAAGTCATTCACAATGTTTTACAGTGACTCTTTTTAATGTTTTTCTTTCTTTCATTCTTTCTTTAATTCTTGATCTTCTTCTTATTTTATTTTATGTGTTTGTGATGACTTTTAACATTGTAAAAGACAAATAATAATCTAGAATATATAATTTTACATTATGTATATAAAATTTTATTTGTACAAACGAAAAGAAGGAAACAAAGAATTGTATGTTTAACTTAAGATTATTATTCTTATGTTTATTTTTCTTCCCTTTTTTTTGTTTGTTTGTCTTTTTTTTTTTTGCCTGTTTTGCTTTTTTAATGAGTTTTTTTCATTTTTTACGATCTTTTACTCTCATTTTTATGTTACCTTTACCTTTAGTTCACTCATATTTATGATTATCATGTGAAATTCCTATTTTCTTTTTCTATTTCAACATCTTTGTTTTTTTTATTATTCTTCAATATAATGTTGGGTTTCACAACCATTTTAAGTGACGTTTAATTATGGAGAAAAGTGAATAAAATAATTTAAGAATAAACTGAAAATTGTTGTGAAACCCGGTATTAGCATAACTAAATTATATTATTTTACTAAAGGTGTTTGGTTGTGGGTCGGTTGAAACTATAAACAGAAGAGGGAGGGAGAGAGACAGGAAAAAAAAAATAAAGTGTGACTATGAAAGATTTTATTGTTGTTTCTTTTTTACGTGTACAAAACACATAAAAAGGGGAAATTTTAATAAGAGTTTTTCTGTTTTATTTTTTTTTTTTTGGTTTTCAATACAGAAAAACGTGCGTGGTTATTTTATTTCAAAATTTACACCATTATTTTACATATTTAACGTTTTAACATTTTATTGCTGAATTTATTTCGTATTTAGATCCCCTTTTTCCTCATTTGTGTTTTGTTAATTTATAAGATCGGTTTTTAAATGGATCGTAAACCACGTAAACCTCTGAAAAAATAATTCCCAACAAAAGAAATATTCAGAATTAAATTTATACAATTGATCGAATTGCTTTCAAAATCTTAATAATTAAATTTTTAAAAACTGTTTCTTATTTTTCTTCTTCATTAATTGTAAATAGAAGGCAAATAGAGAAATTAAAAGTCCCTAATATATTCCTGATCTTTAGACGTTTGCATCTTAATAAATCAGGTGGTAATGAGATGAACATCCTCACTTAACCATAAATACCCAGAATGTGACCCTAATAACGCTTTTTGTCATGTTTAAAATATTAAAGAAAATAAAAACAAAATAAAAACTCTAGAGAAATGTTCGGTTTTTATTAAATTCCTGAAGACGTTTAGATAAGAAATATTCATTTATTTACTCATACTAAAATTTTTTTATCGTTCTTAATAATTACCGCCCTCACAACATGAGGAATTTCATAAGAAAAAAAAAGAAAGAACGAAGAAAAGAAAAAAAAGGGAAGAAAACAGAGAGATAATACAGGAATAAAAACAGGTTCAAAAAGTCGCCTGACACCAACCAAAAAAAAAATACATATATGTAAAAAAAAAACAAAAAAAAAACAAAAAACAAAAAACAAAAAACGAATACCGACTACAGTTTTCTTCTTCACTCACTTTTTGGGCTTCATAATTTTGTTTTATGTATTTTCACTGGATTCTTCTTTTTTTTTCTCCTGCTTCTTCTTCTTCTTCTTGCATTTATTTTGTTATTAGTGTTGTTGTTGTCTTTAACGATATCATAACAACAAAAAGAAATGATTTTTTTTTCCTTTTATTAATTTTAATTTTATTAAAAATTCGGACATCGATAAATTAAATATTAAAAAAAAAATTATGTTTATTTTTTTATTATATCGATTTCATTAGCGAAGGAAAAAAAGAAGAAGAAGAATATGATTGGAATAACGAAAAAGGACGAAAAAGAAGAAAAAAAAGATCTATAAAATATATAAATAAATGCGCGCATGTTACAAACTGAATATTTCGAAAGAAAAGAAGTCCAATCAATAATTTAAAAATATTAAAATAATTCTAAGAAAACAAGAAAAACAAAAAAATAAAGCAGAAATTGAATTTCGCCCTCACCACAATTCTGAGGATACAATTGTGACACAGTGGTGTAGCATTTTTTTCATCATCTCTTCTTATTCATAATTTATGTCAGTAGGGCACCCCATCTCACTTTTATTTGTGTCAAATTTCTTTTAATTTAGAATTTATTTCTTCTTTTCAACTGTCACAGTTGCCTTTTTTTTTATTGGTTATAAATTCTGGCACAACAGAAAGGTCAGGGACAGTACAATTTTTCCAATGTCAAACTTTTACTCTTTATTCATATTTGGAATGATAATCAATATCAGAAATCTTAATGAGTCATTTAAGTTATTTTAGTCATTGAATTGACAGAATTCAAGAAGCTATCTTTGAAGAGTTAAAAATCAAAAAGAGAAAAAAAAATTAAAGTTTTTTTTTTGTCTTTTCTTAAAACGTACAAGAAAGCAATTTATTTCATATAATAATAATATCTCGTATTACACCTATAACTAACCATAATTTTTTCCCCTCTCCAACTCCTTCACCATCATCTTCTTCTTCTTCTTCAAATTATTATTTTTCTTCTGTTTTTTAAGGATTTTTTGTTCTGTATTCAGAATAAGAAAAAAGAAGGAAAAAACAAAATATATTCAAGCCAGAGTAATGACATGTCATTTTACTTTATGAAGTGGCAAAACAAATTCCTTCTTCTTTTCCCCTCTGTTCATTATAAAATGCAACAACAACAGAAAAAAAATTCAAAAAAAAAAAGAGAAAGATAGAAGTAAGTAAGTAAAGTTAAGGAAGACGCGAAAGAAAAAAAAATTGGACATCAGACAAAACAAAATTAAACATAAATAAATTTGTGCGCGCATACATTTTTTTCTTCTTATTCTTTTTATTTTTTATAATAAAAAAAAGATTGAATTTCTTTCATTTCTTCCTAAACAGATTATGGACCAAAATATATAAAAGGTAGGCGATGACATTTTGAGTTATATTATGAGACTTTTCTTTATTTGAATGGATTTGTTTAGCCTTTTTTTCTTTGTTTCCTTACATTTTTCCTTCTTATTCTTTTATATTTTTAATTTTTGCTGATTTGTGTTAAACTTAATTGCAAATTCACAATGTTATCATGGCTTCTTAAAATTTTAATTCTTATGGATGTGTTTCTGAAACGTCATTAAATCTGTTTTGAATAACTTGGTTCAGAATAATTCAAAGTATCCATATTCTTAAAAAACCATTAAACATTAATCTATAAAAAATGTTATTGTGTCAATCCAATCCTCTTACAAAAATTGTATAATTTTTTTTCTTAGATTATTAAAATTAAACAAACTCACAAACTGTAAGTGTAAGAATAAGTAAGTTGGCATTTAATTAAATTAATATCATTATTTTATGTTTTTAATAAATGTGTGACTGAATAAACTACATAACCATGACGAATTGTATAAATTGGGCCACACTTTCATAATTAATTAAATTCACACGAATTCATAGAGAATTTTCCATTTTAGGAAACAATTAAAAATTTAAGGTGAACATTGTGAATGAACAATTAAAGTTTAAGAATTTATTTTTATTATTAAAATTAAATTCTATAAAAATTGAATTTGTTTCTCTATTTATAAATGTCTACTATTTGTTGTTTCTGTTTCTTTTCTGCCGGTTGACATTTTACAAGAAAATAGACACATTTACATTTTCTTTAACATTTTTAAATTTTATCTTTATTATTTTTTACATTATTATTACACGATTTCACAAATCCAGACATTGTTGCAAATTTTACGCAGGTAAATAAATAAATTGATAATTTCAATTTTGTAAAGGTGGGAAAGAGACGTACTTCATTTTTTATCACTTCATTTTTACAAATCCAATTCCAATATTATTAATAATAATATTTTATGTTTATTTATCATATTTTTTTTTTCGTTTGTTTGTGGGTTTTCTTTTGCAATAAAGAAAGAGATTTTTGTTTGTTTGATGGAACTTTCACATTCATACAAATATGGATTTTTAATGATCCTTTTTAAATCCTCTTCATAAATACAGAATATTTAAATCATGAATTTTTTTAATAATTCTTATTTTGATTCTTTAATTTTTCTTTCGTTTCCTTTCTTTCATTCTTTCTTTTCTCATATTTCTGCAGTTCTTTTGTTTTTGTTTCTTTTCAAATTCAATCGCCATCATTATTGGTATTTTATGCATTGATGCGTCCTTGTTAGTTTATGGAATCGATATGCAAACATAGATGGCTTTTTTTTAAAAGAAAAAAGTCTTTTAAGGTGTTTAAGTGTATGCTTTTAGGTGTGTGTGTGTGTGTTTGTGTGTCTGTTAGAGTGTGTATTTGTCAATAAGTTTGCAAATAAGTAAATGTGTGTATAAATATTACACATAATAATGTTGATATAATATAATTTTTTTTTTTAATGTCTGGAACTCAGTGGAATCGTGTGAAAGGACATAATGGACATACCACAATATCCCGCTGTGACACATCCCGAAGATGGTTCGCGATGTCGGTCTTAAACAATTCTTCTTTAGGTGTGGTTCAGTATATAAGACAACATGTACATTAGTGTACGGTTTTCAATTTAAAGGTATCATCTTTTCAAAGAAACTTCACAAAAAAAAAACAAGTAAAAACAAAAATTGAACAGGAAAATACATCAGACACTTCTTCTTCTTCTTTTTTTTTTTGTTTATATCACATCTACACACACATTTAATATTTATATAAAAAATTATATAAAAATGATGGCTTTTTTGTTTTTTGTCTTTTGGGCTGTTGCTGTTGTTATTGTTGTGATATTCAAATTTCTTGATTTATGTTTGATTTTTTTTTGTTTGGTCGAAACATGTTTTCTTTTTTTCTTTTTTCTGTGCGATTTTTTTTTGTTTTTCTTTCTTTTTTTATTTTTTTCATTCTCTTCTTCATCTGCTTCATCTTATTCTTTTGTAATGTACATAATAAGAAATATATTGATAAAAAATTTATATGAAACAATTATTTATTATTTTAGGTTATAAATTCCTTATATACGTTTATTTATTTATTCGTATTTTATTTGCGCGCGCCTATTATTTTGTTTGACAGTTTTTTTTTTCTTTTTGGGTTTACCTAAATTATGAAGGTGGATTGTAAGTGAGAAGATGTAGCAATAACTTTAAAGAAATTGTTTTTTTTTTGCTTCAAGCTGCTGCATATTTAAAATAATAATGACCAAACAAACAAAAAAAAAAAAAAACAAGGGAAGGCAAAGAAAAAAAATAATGTAATATTTTCTTCGTCTTCAGCGATCAAAATCATTTATGGTTTGCAGAATTATTCATTTTTTTATTTATTCGCTCTTCTCTGTTTATCTCTTTGAAAAACCTTTCCAAAATGAATTAAAAAAAATATATCCTCCAACGAATAATCCACTAAAAAAAATACAGCCAGCACTCGTTTTTTTCTTTCTTCTTCTTCTTGCAGTTGTTGTTGTTAATAAGATAAGTCACTATGTCACTGTCACTGTCAGTGTATAAGAAAAAATAATATTTAAGTAAAGAAATTACATCAATTCGGTAAAACTGTGCTCAGCTACTGGTGCTTGTCATCTGATGATATTGCACCATGTTAAAACCCACAATATTAAACAGATTTCCTTTATAATTTTTTATATGTAATTTTTTTCGTCTTTTCTTTAAAACGATTTGTCTTAAGACATGAGCTCTTAATTCTTATTAATATCAATATACCCCCAATTTGTACAAAACCCCTGTCAGAATTAAACTTTTATATGTTTTGTCTTGACATTTAAATCGATCAATTTTTTTTTTTTTTGTTAATAAAGCAAAACGAAAAAAAACCGTTTATTTTTTATATTTCTCTGGGTTTCTTAAATACAGGTAAAAATAAAAATATTCACGTCACTTTTATGAACTAAAATTTGTCATGTAAATTTTGGTTCGGTTTTTCCTTTTTTTTTTATAAATTAAACAAAAAAAAAATATTGAAAATCCTTTTTTTCTTCTGTTTGAAAATTTTTATATTTTGTAATGTTGATATCTTTCGCGCTATGACCAATAAACACAACGTGTTTGCATGTAAGACGATATGTGTCTGCTTTTTAACAGATGAAAAAAAAAATAACAGCAACAATAAAAAAAACATAAATTCAGGGTTCGTCGGCTGAACAAATTTTTTGTTTATATTTTGTAAGTTCTGTTTTGTATAATAAATTTGTTAACATAGTTTTGGAACCCTTGAACATGCACTTATGTAGAGAATTGTAGTGAATCTCATCTGGAAAATTTGGCAAGTTCTTGTTCTGTAGTTTTCTTAAATCATCGATCTTACTTGTAGAATGTTCAACTGGATCAAATCAAAAATAAACGTTTTGCACAAAAACGTTATAAATTTCAGTTATAAAACCTTATGTGAGTCAAACCCTGAATGAATGAATGAATGAATGGATGAATGGATGAATATAAAAAAAAAATAAAGGCGATCATGCGATCAACACTTATACGATCTACATCCCAACTGACCGATATATAAACTCCTGTATTTATTGTTTTACCATTTTTGTATTATCTGATCTCTATAGAAAGATCATTTGACACAACAACAACAATAACAACAAAAATCAATAATAATATTTTATATGTAAGAACTTTGTTAATGGGTAACAGGAGAGTAAATGAAGCGAGAGAAAGAGAGAGAGGGGCAGAGAGAAAGACGAACAAAAAAAAAAGAAGCGAAAAACTAAAAGCTAAAAGAAAAACCAATAAAAATAAATATGAAACAAAAGAAAAACGACAGGTGCATTTGAGTGTGTCCAAATTAATATATTACAAGAGTTCTTTTTTTTATACTCTTTTGTTTATTTAAACTTTTTTTTCTTCTTTTTCTTCTCCATCTTTTCTTATTTTATTCTTTTTTTTTCGGTAGCTTTTTTTTTATATTATTGTTGTTGTTGTTGTTACTGTTTTTTTCTCTCTTAAATTATTGAATAACAATTGGAATGTGTTCTCGACCGCAGACGTCGTCGCGTAAGTGAAGGTGGTTTTTTTTTTGTACCTTTTTTCTTCTGAGTTATACTTCTTCTTATTCTTCATTTTGATCAATTTCTTTTTTATTCCCTCCGCCCCTCACAATATTAGTTGTATGGACAGACAAACGCAAAAACTCCATTCAAAAGATTAAAATGTGCTTTTTTTTTTTTGTTCATTTTGTTTTTATTTCACATTTTTAAATGTCCATTTTATTAGATTAATCTTTATTATTTTATTTTGAGTTGTATCAAAAATAAATCTGACTAAATGTATGTACCCAAATCATAATCTTCATTCATATTAAATTTATATTGTAATCGTATCATAAAATCAAAATCTAATTAGTAAATCCTTACTAAGCAACTTATATAAATAAGACCGGATAACTTTTGTTCTATTTGGATTATAACGCGTGTGTTGATCAATTGGATATTTTTTTTTTTTTTTTTTATTATTATTATTCTTAATGTTTCACAATCAACATAATATAAATTGGAAAGTATTTTTTTCTTTCTGTTACATTTAGAACCGTTCACTTATAAATTATAAGTAAAATATTTAATAAAGAAATTTAAAGAGAAAACGGTTCTTTTAAATTGGTAAAATGTCCCAAGTGAATTTTTTATATACTTTAAAATGAAAAATAAAAAAAAAGAAGCAAATTATAAAAATCTTTTTAAAGAATGATGATGATTTTATTTTATATTTATTCAGTTTTAAATCTTGAAAGAATCAAGATGACTACAATAATCTTTAATAAGAAAATAAACATGAAATTAATAAAATAAATATAAGGAAAAGAGCTTTTAAAGAATTAAGATTTAAGAAATGCATTAAATAAAAATTCAATGTTGTTGTAGACTTTTTTCTTTTTTTTTTTTTGTTATTTTTGCAATCAATCATATTTTGGTTTAATCCCTTTTATGTCCCCACCCATTTCAATGTTACGTTACTTTAATGAAAAATTTATATTTTTTGATAAACACAAATGTGAATAAATATAATAAAATACTTCACTTCACATCATTCAAAAAATTATTATCCATTTAGACATTTAATGGCGAGACAAAAATAAAAAGAAACAAAAGAACAACTTTATATAAATAAATAAAGTTAGCCGAATCACCTTACCTTAAACTTTATATACCTTCCTTCCTTTTTCTGCTTCTTATTCTTCTTTTTCTTATTTTTTCTGTTTGTCTTCTCCTTATGGAATTTTTTTTTTATTATTCTGTTTATTGGATTTTTTTGTTTTTATTTTTAATATGAATGTACTTGACATGACAATGGAAATGGAGTTATTTTATTTTTGTGACCACCAGATAAATCGATTGTTTATTTTCAGATAAACATAATATTTGACACAATAGTAACATGTAGTAACACCAACAATAACACTAATAACAAAACAGCATCAGTAAAGTATAGTCAAACCAATAAATGCATAATATTGTAAATTCAAATAAAATAGATATACAGCATCCAGAACGTGTGTACATATAATATATGTAAATATGTATATATATTTATATAAATGTACAGATTTTATATTTAAATTTATTGGATATTTATATACATAATAATACATTGATAGAGACATTGTTTTGCAAACATCCATTTGTCTGCAATAAAAAGTGAATTTAAATTCCAGATTGAAATTGATTATACTGTCGATTGAGTGTATATGCATGCCATTATAAATATGTACGAATAAATTTTACAATATGGTAAGTTAACTTAACGTATATCTTTATAAATAGTTTATAAGAATAAGAATAATTTGTCCTCACACTTTATACATTATTCACTTTCGTATTATAAAATATATATACCATCAATATGGACCTTAACCTTTTATCACATAAGATTTTTATAATGACAACGTTAAATTCAACCTTATCTGACATGATTTGTGCTATTTTTTTTTTGTTTAAAGAAAACACAATGTTAACAAAGTATAAATTTTACGCCTTCCATAAAAATTTAGGTTATGACCAAGTGAACAATCGGAAGATATAAATGAATGAGCAACAATATTATCTAGGACTTTGAATGTGATTTTTAATTTTTTTTAAGGATTATTTTAGCATGTAACGTTTGTTGCAAACAGGCATGTGTATGAAGTGCAACGTTAACGCTTATATGGAAATTATTATAATCTGCTTATAGGAAATTCTTTTAAATGGTTTTGTTAATAGTCTCCATATTTCTTTTAAATATGCATCTACCTAGATACTAGGTTCTTAAACTGTGGTCCATATAGTCTGAAAGTGATTTACATAATGATGCTATTTTTGTGTCGTGAAATTTAATTTTTATTTTCAAATTATTTGTTCCTTTTCTCGAATTAAATATCGTGCATCTAAATTTTATTTCGTGTTTCTATTTTCACCATATTTAGGTAAAGAATAAACAGGTGGGCCACAGAAATGGTAAAATATATTCAAAGGGGGTGTTGCAAAATAAATTGTTTGAGAATCTCTGATCTAGATAAATTGAAAATCTTTTATACGAATAATTTATGCTAATTAACATTTATTTGTTAATTAACTTTAATAATGCTGATCGTTGATTGAAATGCGGTATTTTTTTTTTAAATTTAATTCAATGAAAATGATCTTTAAACTTATTATCCTAATTTCAATAACAAATTGCAAATTGGTTTTTAATTGTATTCTATTTTTGTTGTATGCATTTTGAAAGCCTTGTTTTTTTTTTAAAAAATATTATCTACACAACTCAATGAAATTAGTATAAATAAAGTTAGACTATCATTCGATGACTTAAGAATGTATTATTACATTTTTATTGTTGTTGTTGTTGTTGTTGTTGTTGTTATTATTTTTAAACTGAAGAAAGGTTTATTTATTTTTGTTAAAATTATACTAAAGTGATTTACCTTCTAAAACGAATATGCTCTTTGAACATAAACATCTTTGTATAAGAAAATAAATGTGATTAAGAAATATTAATTGAAAAAAAAAATAGTAAATGTTAACAAACAAAAAAAAAAAAAATGTACAATTCTCAAAGACTTTATGGAGGAGCTTTTTTTTTATAATAATAATAACTTTGTGTTTAACCTTCAAGTTACACCCTCACCTTCACCTACACGCACGAATATTTTTTTTTTTTTGTTTTTTTTTACAAACAAACACAAAACATTATTTAAAAAAAAAAAAAAAATAAGATACAAAAACATGGAAGGGTAGAGAGGCAAAAAAACAAAAAAAAACAAAAAGTAATAATAAACAATTGCAATGCACTCACTCATGTAATTTAATGTATTTGCTTTTTTTATTCTGTTTTTTTTTTCTACAAGTTTTTTAGTAAGTACAACATATTCAACCTTGTAATTTTTTTTTTTCTTAAATATTTTAAATTGTTTCTTATTTATTTTTCTTAATTTTTTTAATTTTTTGACAGTCATAGTTTTATACTGAGTACGCGCTTAATCAACTTCTTGTTTAACGTTCTCTCTTTTTTTTAATAATAAATTTACCTTTTTTTTTTTTTGTTATTGTTTTTATTTATCCTTTCAATCATAAATTATTAACAATTAAAGTGAGGTTATAAATTATAAGGAAATTTACAAAAAAAGTAACAAAAGTAACACAAAAATTATTAAATGAATAAAACAGAAAGCAACAACAAAAAGTCCATCATAATAATATTCTAGGAATAACCAATGAATGACCACACAGTAGAGTCTCCGATGACTATTTTTTTTTTCTCTCCCTCTGGTTGTTAGTGTTGTTGTTGTTGTTCCTTTATTTTGATAATGATGTGTGTTTTGTTTTGTTTTGTTTTTGTTTTTTTTTTTTTTGGTTGGTGGTTAAGAATTTAGTAACACCTTAACACCTTTACACAACAAATATGTATAGGTGTTTTTCAACCATAGTAAATAATTTATTTATAGAAACCAACAGGAAAAAACATGAAAAAAAAATACAATATTGAATTATTTTTTTTAATGTTCTTTTGTTTTATTGTAACTTTTTTTTTTTTTTTGTTTAAAATTTTTTCCTCTTTAATATTTATTTGATTTCCTCTTTAATCGAATTAAAAATTTCATTGAATTTATTTGGAGATAAATATAATTATATTTAGGAGAGACAAAAGAGAGAAGAGACAAAAGGGAGTGAGAGAGAAGGAGAGGGTGATGAGAAGGAGAGGGTGTGTGAGAGAAAGAGGTAAGTATTTTTTTTTTTCTGTAAAGTCATCATTTGAAAGGTTATTTTATTTTTGGTTTTTATAAATACAAAACTTTATTATTATAAAATTCCAAATCTGTTAGGAATTGTTATAAGTAACAGTGACCTCGATTATTATTATTATTATTATTATTTGTAAAAACAATTTAAAGAAGAAGAAATAAAAATATATTAAAGAAAAAAAAAAAAAGACCTCACGAATGTTTAAGAAAAGTCATGGCAAATTTCATAATCACAAACCCATTTTTTTTTCCAGTTTCTTTTCTTAAACAGATTTTTATTTTGTTTTGTTTATCTTTTTACCTCCTTTTCGATACTTTGATGCCGATAGAAATCATTTAAAAATGCATTTTTTTTTTTGCTTAAATTCTCTCTGTGTGTTTGTGTGTGTGTGTGTGTGTGTGTGATTATCTGTTTCACAAAAGGAGAATAAAAAAAAATAAATTCATGGTACTTTAACTGAAAGATTAAAATTTGTATGTTATGATCTTATAAGGTCATGTTTTTATTTTTCTTTTCTTTCACAAAAATATTTTTTCTTCTCTAAATCATGATTTAACTTTTCTTAATCTTCCCTTTTTTTTTTTGTTTCTAGACAAGAATAAAAAATATTTGTGTTACATTTTTTGTTTCAAAAGAAAATAAAGATAAATGAGAAAAAATAGTTCAGTATGACTGACTATGATTCGATGGAATTTTTGTTAAAAATTCGCGGTGGGTCATGTACGTCATAAAAAAATATATAATAAATGTGTGATTCATTTCCGTTTGATCCGTAGAATAAAAGAAACGACATAAGATGAATTAAAAGACGATGATGAGAACCTGATATAAATTCTCCACTATTTAGATATTATTAATTCTATCTTATTGAATTTTCGTTTTCTAAATTCAAAATAAATTCTAAGAATCGATTAATGTATAGAGAGAAAAAAATCTATTATTGACACGTTTAGGTATACAAGAAAAAAAAAATAGTGGTATAACAAAAGGAGTGAGTTAGGTTATAAAGTACACACACACACACATTATTTATGTTGAATCAATTAATTAAAGAACGCCAATAGTGTAAGTGTCGCGTGAAAACATTTTGATAAAATATTTATCTAAATAATAAATTAATTAAGATGATTTTTACTTGTAACTATTTTTGGAATCGTTTATAACAATTTTTTTTGCATGTTAAATCAATTGTTTGCGGTTTGAAGAATGTTTTTAAAAACATTTATGATCAATGATCTTTTATAGAGAATTGTATGTACGGCAGGAAGTATGTTCAATACAAGTGTAACAAAAGAAACTAGAAATTATATTTTGGACCATCATTTACACTGTGTTGGCTTTTGGTATATGTGTGTTTGTATCTGGACAAAGAAAAAGTACCAAAAGTACCATCCAATAAAGATAAAAATAAATTAAGTGGAGAGAAATCTGTTGTTGTAATTCTTGTCTCTTATAAAATAGAATCTTCCGGCAATATTTGATAATATCGAAAATTGTCCGACTTACTTTTGATGTTTTGTGTTTTTGGGGGATTTTCAAATTTTTATTTGGTTTGATGGAAAATAATGCACTTAGAGACAATCCATAATAACAGACATCAAACCAAAAATATAATTCAAGTTAAAAAAAAAAAACAACAACATCAGATAAAAACAAGCGTAGGATGTCCAATATTTAGCGTTGATTACCATCTAACTGATCGTATATTTTATGATTCAGGGCTTTTTTTTTTTATGTTGATCAAATCTTTGTATGTGAAAATTGTTTACTCCGCACTTGATAATATTTTTATTTTTGTTTCTTTTAAGTTGGTTGGTTGGTTGGGTTGGAATAAAATCTTTATTGTAACTCCAATTAAATACATATTTTTCCCATATATAATAATAGGTTTCCGCCATTCAATATTTATAAAAAAAAAAAAAAAAGTCTCCGCGCGCACATTTTTATCGCAATAAAACATTTTTTTTTTCTTATTAAATGTAATTATGTGAAAGAGAAGAAAAAAAAACGACACATTATTATGCTTTGTCTTATAAGAGTATACAGTGTTTCCTCCTGTCTACTCTGCTAACAAAAAAAAAAAAAAACAGCACAACTCTAACACAATAATCTTCTGATCACAATCAAAGTTTTTTTTTTTTTTTATAATAATTTTAAAAATATAAAATCGACAAATTAGCTGCTTTCTCTTACATAAAAATAATAATAATTTTATGCGGGAATTTTTCTTCTTATTCACAATTTTATTATGATTTTTCTTTTTTTTTGCTTTTGATTTATCGACGCAAAAAATTACTGAATTTAATAAATTTATGAGAATTTATTGGAAGTACAACAACAACAATAATAAAAAAAAATTTAAAATGAAAGAAGAAAAATTGAAGAAAATATTCTTCTTGGTTTTTTTCTTTTGTTTTTTATTTTGTTTTTTTGAAGGAGGTTTTATTAAATTCTTGAATTCATACCACGTCAAATCATACATCAAAAAAGTGTTTATGATAATTACTTTATAAATTTTTTTCTTTCTTTCTTTTTTTTTTCGGAGATAAAAAGTATAATTTTTGTTGTTGTTGTTAAGTTCAGCTGGGGGGGGTTTATACTGCACCAGTAAATATATCGAATATTCTGTAAAGGAAAAATTTTCTAAAAATTAAAAATATTCAAGAAGCAACCGAAAGAAAATATAAAATATGAGGAAGACAGAAGAAGTGAACGAAAAGAAAATATAAAAGATGTACAGCCGTCTAAATTTATAAAGGATTTGTACTTTACAATCTGATATCTTTGAACATGAATCTGATCACACATTTAAGAGAATGTTCAACCAAACAAAAAAAAAATTGTATTTCACAAATAAAATTTATAAGAAGAAAAAAAAAGGAACAAAATTACATTCTTTAAAGTCTCTAAAAATTGAAGATGATTGCACAGAAGAATGATGTTACTAAGAAAGACACCCAGTCTAACCAATTAGAAATAACAAGTCAATGGAATTAATTCTTTGAAATCTTCTTTTTTCTACTTATTCTTCTTCTTCTTCTTCTTCTTTTACATCATAAACTAAATATTTATCGAAGACAATATAATTTTCCATCCAAACTAAAAAATATTACTAAGATTATCATCATCATTTGATGGTTAAATTCTTAAATTTTTGTAGTGAAAAATATTTTACTGTACTATACAGAAATAATCTTCCTGCAATTTTTTCTTTCTTTTATTTTTCTCCATATAATAATAATAAACAAACCATCAAAGACACAATTAATATTCATAAAGTCAGTCACATACAAAAGTAAAAAAAGGAACAAAACAATTAAAAAATCCTTTGAAGATATTGGTACAGATAGAACTAATACAATGGTAAAATATTATTAAGGACAACAATTTTGATCAACTCAAATTTAAAATGTCTTATGGAGAAAATGTCTAAAAACTGTATTACATTATATGCGTTCATGGTTTCGTATCTGTTTCCTTTCCTTCTGACTGTGATTAGGTGAAAGCAATCACAATTTACTTAATCAGCCTTAAATTCTTAAACTGAAATGTAGTGTCTTCTGACGCTAATCTATTTTGTTTTAACCAAAGATAACCAAAACATTATTATATTTTATTTGTTGATGGTTAACCTTTAAAATTAATAAATAGCCTCGCTTTATAATTTTTGTCAGCAACCATCATCATTTGAATATAAACATAATAAATTGAACAACAAAAATTGTGGCCCCCTATTCCAATGTGAAAATGTGACAATGTCTTTAATGGTCCCAGCGTCAACATAACAAATAAATTGAAGAACCATAGTATGTGAAACCGACCAATGATCCCAGCATTAACATCAAAATAAGCTGAAAAACTATAGAATGTAGAACAGACTAATGTCCCATCGTCAACCTAACAAATAAATTGAAAAACCATAGAATGTGGAACAGACTTGAGAAGATTAAAATAAAATAAAACAAGCGATGAAATGATTTTTATAGAGAAAAATTAAATGAAAAATAAATAATTATTATTTCAGGTCGTTCTGCTACAGTTTTGCTGCTCTGATTATTGTTGTTGTTGTGGTTTTTGTTTTGTTTTTTTGTTTTTGTTTTTTCATTTCGAAAAGAAACAAAAATATGCAGTCCAAATATTTCTAACCAGATGACATAAAATAAAACAAAATAATAATTAAGAACAAAAACAAAAACAAAAACAAAAACAAAAACAAAAAAAACGGTTTCACCAGGGACGCGAGGATTTTTTTTTCTTTTTGCTCTTTGTACATATGCTACCTTTAAGCTCACTTTTGTCTTTCATGGTTTTTTATTTATTTTATATAAGATTACAATCTTTTTGATTTCTTTTATGATTTTTTGATTAAAGGGGTTTTAGAGGAGGAAAGGGGGCCCCGCCATCATATTAAGTAAATATTTATTATTTAAAACAAAATAGTTATCATTTTTAAAATGTCAATCTTTATTGTTTCTGTTACACTTCAAAATTATTGTCAAATTATTTATTTGATTTGATTTGTTTTCAAATATTTTATAATTTGACATTTTTATTGAATAAATGTAACAAAAATCTATCAAGGACAATTATTTCTCATAGTTTTTTTTTTTGTTTGTCTTTTTTGTGTTACTGTCTCTTAATTTTATTAAACGAATAATTAGACGTTAAATTTTTATTGATTTGTAATTTATTTTATTTCTCTTGAAAATTTAAAATCAAATAATTGGTACTATTTTTTTTTTTTTTGGTTGTTGTACCGCCATTTACTGACATTAATTAGCAGGGTGGACAGTTTTTGTTTTTTAACTAAAAACTTTCAAATTTTTTCAATTCATTTTGTTAATAAATGTATAAATAATACGTAACATACTTTTAACTGTCATAACTGTCAAAGTTAAACAAACAAATATTGTTACATATAATTCGAGTTTTTTTTTTTTTTTTGACCTTTGTAATCAAATCACTTTAATACAAATTTGTAACAAAAGATAAAATATGGTCCTAAGAATATTATACAACTTTTTCCAAGCACTTAGAGTTTTTTTTTATTCTTTTTTCATTCATTAATTTGCATATTGTTTGTCTTTCTGATTTTAAAAGTTAAAAGTCCGTAAGTCCGTTAAATAGACATAAAGGACAAAAAAAAATTTTTATTGAAAAAGCGTAAAGAATTAAATTGGAAACAAAAAAAAAATCTAAGGACACAGATTAACTGAAAAATTACACAATCCGACACTGTGAATTTAACTGAATTATTATTATTATATTTTTTTTTATTTCATTATGAAAAATGACTGACATTTTATTCCCATATAATACAAAATAAAACGACATATAACATTTTTCTGCATTTCAAACCATAACAACAACAACAACAAGAAACTTTCAGAGCAAAATCCAAAACTTTTTTAAATATAATTTTTTTTTTCCTTTCCGAGGCAGAAACGTTTTGCTTTACTTCTTGTTTCTTTTTTTTTTTTTTTTGTAAGATTTAAAAATATATCAAAACTACTTTGTGTTGTCATTGGCATGTCGATTATTTTTTTTTTTTTTATATATAAAAAGGCAGCCAGGAGAAACAGAAGGCCTTCTGTTTGTTTGTTGGTGTTTTTTTTTTCTTTATCTTGTGTTTTTGTTTTCTTTTAATTTTCCATTCTGGCTTTATTCTACTTCTTCTTCTTCTTATAACCAAAGAATTTTATGGTTTGTTTTATAGAAATTGTGATGAACAGTGAAACCATTTGACTGAACAAAGAATATAATTAAAATTTTATGACATTTATTTCTTGAACAAACAAAAATCATTTTTTTATTTTTTCAACTTAAAACTGAAAACCCAAAGCAAAAAAAATAAAAAATTCAAACATCATTTTTAAATGTTGCCTATTTTTTTTTTGTTTTGTTCTTGTTGGTTTTTATTTTTACATTGACGATGATCCAGAGATCCAGAGCTTTTAATTTGTCTGCTTTTAATTTTTGAGTGAGTTTTTGTTTTGTTTATTATTTGTGATTTTTGACATTTTTCTAAAAATTCTACATAATTTTGTCGAGACTTTAGGCGCCATTTTTTTTTTTGTTTCTGCTTTTAATATTTATTTGTTGGGGTTCTAGGGATCATTATGTCTTCATTTTTATTATTTATTGTCGTAAGAATTTCTTAATAAATTCTTATTGTTTTTAATTATATTTGAAAATTAAAAAATTCCAACGGGAAACATAAAAAACAACAATTATTAGTGGTAATGTCTGCATCTTCAGCTGTATTTTATAAAATGCTGCAAATTATATTTTAGAAGTTTTTTTTGGGAATTAATTCAACAAATGAATTTTAAATTTTTGGTTGTAAATTAATAAGACAAATTATTTTTCGATTTACGGGAACACCTCCCATTAATTCCCTTAAACTTAAGACCTTAGGTCGTTTTCACAGTCATCTATAATCACCAGTTTCACAAAAAAATGTAAAGGTGTCCTTGAATGTGTTTGCTCCTCCAACACTATTTCCTTTTCTTAATTTTCACTTTCATTTTTAATTAAGTTTGATTTTTTTTTAACCCAAACATGAAACTTAGATAATTTCCCATAAGTTAAAATTAAATTTTATGTCAACTCTCGCTTCAACCCAACTGAATAAATAAAAATGTGACTTTATTTATTTATTTAAAATTGTTAAATTTTATTTTACATTTTTTCTAAATTGAGAAAACTATAATTTTTTTTGTCTTAATTGTAAACATTTTTAGTTGTTTTGATTTTTTTTTCTTTTGTTTTTGAAAAGAAACAAAAAAAAGTAATATTAAAGTATCTGCCTATTGATTTAAAAACATTTTATCTACTTTTCGTCTTTCTATCTCACTATTTGATTCTTTTGAATTTAACAAAACTAAAATAAGAAGGAGAAGAAGAAGAAAAAGAACCAAGAAAACGAAAAATAAAAACGTAAACCAAAAAAACATAATTTAAATAATTTCCTTATAAATTTTCGTGTCAAATATGTATATTTTTTTTTTATTACTTTTATTATTTTTATTATAAAATAAGAAAAAAAAATTTAAAACTCTACAAACAATCTTTAATTTATTTCTTTTTATTATTATTATTATTATTATATGAACAGACAGAGATGACTATATAGAGAGTTTCAACATCTTAGAGAATATTTATATGTAAGAATTTAGAAGAATGAAGAAGAGGATGAAGAGAGAATTTTATGTAAGAATTAGACAAAAAAAAAAAAAGAACCACACACGTTATTTATTTTCATTCTTCAACGTATTATTTAATGTTGTTAAAGTTATACCTATACGTATATTATACCCATGATCATTTCTCTAATTTCTACCACAATCTTATTATTATTCTATACATAAATACATACACACACACATACATTTTAGTGGTACATAACATCAAATATTTACCTTTTATTATTAAAATATTAATCCAATGATGTCTAATGGATCAAAATATTCAAAAAACAAAATTGTACCACTTTATCATCGATATGATTAATATCCATTCTTATTATAAAAAAAAAAAATCAATGAGAGAAGTAAGAAAAAAAAACAACAAACTATTCATTCTTTCTTATGTATGATTATTTTTTGTTCTTTATAAAAAAAAAATTTAAAGAACTTTTAAATTGAATTTAGAGATTTGGATAAATTCATAAATATTTAAAGATGCTTGTGTGTACATGGATTGATTGAAACAAAGTAAGAAAGAGATAAATGCTAAATAAAAAGGAATCCCTACTGTAAAAATAACAACATACAAATAAATCCTTAATGCTAGTGATGCTGCTTTATATTAGTAGTAAGTTGGTTCAATTACCTTCCCACTTGGACGTAATTTATTATGACAACGATTTAAACAAAACAATAATTTTGTGGTGGACACAAAAGACGTGACGGATAACACGTATAAACAAATTTTTTGGTATTTTGATGAAATTTTCAACGATTAATTTAACAAAAGTTCATAATGGTAAACTTCTTATTCAGCCCATTTTGTGTTTTCATTTTAAACAATAATTGCAAAGTAGAATTCTTTGAATATGGTCATTCTGACATTTAAGTTTTGGGATTTCCCTTCAAATTGACATCTTATAATTGATGATGTTCACTGAAAGTTCAATATTTTAAAAAGCTTAGTTCAGACAAACCCCAAAGCTAGAATATTTTACATCGAGAGGTTATGAAATATTTTGTGAAAACAATAATTTACGGCGTCATAAAATTTATACCTACTTATTGGAAATTCTTTATTTACAAAGAAAATATTGTTGTTGCTCGATAAACTTCAAGATAAATTTCATTCTTACCATGAATAATTGCTTATATTTGTTCTATAAATTATGTTTACAAGAATATAGATATATGAACAACCCAATTTGTATTATAGATATTCGGAAGTCAAAATCGTGACATTTACATCCCCCTTTTATAAATGTTTGATTTTATAAATGCAAGTAAATCAAAGAAGGAGAAGATGAAGACAGAAGAATTCTATATACAATTTTTTTTTTCTTGAAATATTCATTCATGTACGTCCATATTGGTTTATGTTGATGATGTTGATGATGATGATGGTATATAGAGATGAGTGATACAACAAGTTTCTATATTTTATATATTTCCTCACTCGTATACTCTTCACCATATATTTTATAAAAAATCTAATATTTCTTATATAACTCCATAAATTTTGATTTGTTGTTGTTGTTGTTGTTGTTGTTGTTGTTGTTGTTGTTGTTGTTGTTGTTGTAGTTGTTGTTATTATTGTTGATCATTTCTAAACAAGCAGCGAGATAAATAGACCACTAAGCTTAAACCCATCATATCTGTTCATTATCTACATCTACTTTGACTATATTATCTTTATACAAGATCCATCTTTCTTCAATGTTTTTTTCTCTTCTCTTTTATATTTTGTTTTTGTTTTTGTTTTTGTTTTTTTTTTCATTTTATTTATTTCTTTGACTCTTTTTTTTATACAAAATTTTCCTCTTTTTCTTCTTCTTGTGTTTATTAAAAACGAAAATATGCCGAGTTCCGAGATAAATAGACATAAGAATAGAAAAAGAAGTGAAACAAAACGGTTTTGGTTTATGAGGAAAGTATTAGGTCAAGGGAAAAGGGGAAGAAAAAAAAAGGAACCAAAAATCATATGTTTGTTGTTATTGTTTTATTTGTATATTGTAGACAGAGTTAACACAACAAGAAGTTGAGGAAGACCTTAGACCTGCTTCAGTTTTTTCTTTTGTTGTTTTTGTTGTTGTTGTTTTTTTCATGTTTTTATTGTTTGCTTTTAATACAAAAAGATATTTAAAACAATTATTCATTAATTTATGTAAATATTTAGAATTTGATCATGGCGCACTGTGGTTTGTTCCATTTATATTCTCTTTCATTTGTTTTTTGATTCTTTCTCATTTAACTTAAATTAAATTAAGTTTAGTTAAGTTAAGTTAAGTACACTTAAAGATGTTTATACAAAGTGTGGTATTAAATATGTATAGAAGGATGGACCACAATTTTATTGTATATGTGTGTGTGTGTGTGTGCGTGTATATATTTATCTGTACAAAATAATAAATGAAAAAAAAAAATGTTTAAGGAAGGATAATGAATGGGATTATGTCGATTATTGAAGTACAAAATCTTATAATATATTGGATGAAGAATGATTTTTCTGTTTATACTTATAAAATTCAATATAAAATTTTATATAAAATGTGAGAACTTTATGTAGACCATTTTGTATATATAAAAAAAAAACAAATATTTATAACGTGCGTCTTCGTTATATTTTTTTCTTTCTTTTCTTTCTCTTTCAAAAGTTCCAGGGAGAGATGATAATTTTCAATTCAAGTTCGTTAACTTTAAAATTGGTGTAATTTATCATTGATTTTATTGCATTTGTGATTCCAACATCCAGCTTCAAGGTGTTTGCTTGTGTTTGTTTGTTTATTTTTTTTTCCATCATCTTCTCCTTCTTCTTCTTCTACGTTTTATTTTTCTTTTTCTCTGTTTTGATACTTTTTTTTTTTTCGTCTTGTTGTTGTGGTAGATTTTCAAAAGGTCATTTCATGTGTTGGGATTTGGATTTTTGGAAGTGAGTTTTTTTGTTTTTTTTTCGCTGCTTCTTTTGTATTAATTTGAAATAAATAAATCTTTAATAATTAAGAAGAAATTAATCTTTTCACGATATCGTTCCACTTTTTGTGTTTTTTTTTCTTTCTTCATTGTAGAACTTTTGATTTAATTTTTTATTTATGTTTTTTTTATAAACGAGAAAATTAACTTTTGTAAAAAACAAAAAAAAATAAATAGATGAATAAAAAATGCAGATCTATAGAATTCCTTGTACCTTGTTACATCTCTGGTGTAGAACGTGCGTGTTTAATTTGTTATTTGCTTGCGTTTTATTTCATTCAATTCAAATAATAAAAAATAAAAAGAATTAATGTTCAAAGAACTTTTTTAAGAATATACCAAAAAAAAAAAAATAAATAAAAATTCATTTCAACTTAAAGAAATCTGAAAGAATATTGTGTGTGATCTTCACTTTTATCATCTTATAGAGGTAATGACGAATGAAGTTTCTTTATTTATTTATTTGTTTTTTTTTTTTAAGTAAGGAGTTTCCATCAATCAATTATTATTTAGCCAATTTAAATTGACAACTTCTCCATAGAGAAGTAACAATCTTAGTTTTTTTTTTCTTCTCTAAAAGAGAGAGAGAGAGAGAAAAAAAAAACGCAAAGAAAATATAAAGAATAATAATCCCAGGAACCAGGAATCATTTATAACTGAAGTCATATCACGTATATATTATATACAATTTATATGTTGAGACAGCAGAAAGAAGGCTCCATATTAAAACACAAAATATAACAATCCAATACAGATCAGATTATCATCAACGCGTATGACACAAAACGTCAACTTAATCATCGATCCGTCATATTATTTTATATTTGTTTTTTTTTTTTTTATAAGAAATTAAATAACTGTTAAATGTCCACTGAGATTTAATGGGAATTAAACCAAAAATGGACTGAATTGCAAAAATTACAGTTTTGATCTGTCTTATATTTAATATGATGACACGCGGATATTTTATCTTTTTCAATAGATAAACGTATACATATCTGTCTAAGACATGCTCCCACTTATACACACACACACATATTAATACCTACAGACACGTATCATTCTTATCATATATTTGTATCATCATGTCTTGCATTATTTATATATTCTTCCTTCCTTTTTAACTAAAACTATAAAAATTTACAATTCTTTTACATTTGTCTGATGTGAATTTTATATTATAAATATTATGTCTTCATCATAGAATAAAATACAAAACTAGAATGATCACTTAAAAAAACTTAGGTAGTTTCATTTTATATCTGATCAAATGTTAAAAATTGATTTCGGAAAATTAGACAGTTTCAGGAGTTTTAAACACAATTTCATAAAAAAAAACGAATTTCTAAAGGAAAGTGACTGAACGCTAACTGAGACTAATACCTAATATTAACATTATCCCTACAGAGATCTAGACATAAAATAACCAAATATTTCATGGCCTTTGTTGTACTTGTAGATTATGTAGAACGTAATTGATTGTCTTTTATCTTATCCAGATAAGAAAAATTTGTTTACTTTAACTCGCTATTATTGGAATGCAACATAATGTGGTAAGACTAAAAAATTAATTCGCCACTTCATTTATAAATTTCCTTAAAAAGTTAACATCCTATTTAGAAATTGTTTCTTTACGTTTACTCTATCTTTTGTATTCATTTCTTGTTTTTTTTTTTTTTCTTTTTATTTTAACGTAATATAGAGAACAATGCAAAGTGTTTGTGAAAATTAATTACGTGTGAGTGAACAGACTAACCGATTCTCTTTATATATGAGTGAAAATGACTAATGTAACTAATTACCTTTGATGGCTTGTTATGGGTTATATTATTGTACATTTATACTTAAGAAGTGACTGACGGTAATTGAATTCCCAATGGAGATATTCTCTTCTTTTTTCTTTCATTTTTAGTTGTTTCTTTCACTTTATATTTTACGTAAAGATTTCTTTACTTTTTTTAACTTTATAAATAATAATAATTACTCTGGTCTCGACGTCTTACATTTATATAAATAAATAATATCTTCTTTTCAATCTTTCAATCAGTATTAATCTAGATTTTAAAGAAAAGATATATAAAAAATATAAAAAACAAAATCTTGATGGAAGACAAAGAGAAATGAATCAAAATCAACCCTTCTCTAAATTATTTATTTTCTGTAATTCTTCTTCGTTTTTCTTTTATTTTATTAATCGACTTACGTCAGAGTTGTGACAGTTCGTGCGATATCTTTTAAAAAAAATAACCCCCAAAAAAATATTTCTTATTTAAATATTGAAATATTTGATGTCATCTCTTTCACTGCATCTTCTTGTCCACATCGTTTAAACATTAAAAAAAAAATGAAGAAAAAACAAAATAAATTAATTTAAAAATAAAATAAAATAATGTTTTGTTGTAAAGGATTAAATATTTTCACTTTATACACTTAATACAAAAGTTGGAAGGCTCTCTGGATACTCAATTTATTTTCTGTTTTTTTTCTTTTCTTATTCCTTTATCATAGAGTGCAGACCGCCCCCAGTGTTTAAATAATATTTAAAAACTCATATATGATCACTACTAACCATTTTCGTAAAGTTTTGAATATAAGCAATATAATGTCCATTTACAAATTGCATCAATAAATCACGCAGCGCGCACGCGGGTTACTCTGGAAGTTTAAAATTAAAACAGAGAGATTTTTTTTTTGTCGCATTTGGACAGAAGCTAAAATATTCTTGGAATTGAATAAAACAAAAATAATAATTCTAATTTAATCTCTTTAATACAGGACAAGAAAAAAAAGGATTCTGACCTGTGATGAATATTGTTTATTTTATTTTTGGTTAGAACAAACTTTGATCCTTTTTATGTTTAACTTTTATAATGGAAGCTGCTGGTTGTTATTCATCGTTTTATAGAAACGAAAAATATAGAATGAATTTAATTTCAGTTGTTGTGTAATAATTTAAAATTTTCAACTCATAAATTTCATTTGATTTTTGCATAAGTTAAACTAGGAATTTTTTGCGTTAATTTTTGTTAACCCAGAATGAGTTCCAAACAAAAAACCATAAACATTTTATTTATTGTATTTTTTTTTTTGTTAAAAAAAAAGAAGAACAAAATATATTTTATGTTAAAACGAAAGAATAAACCCATTTATTTTGGCTAAAAACGACGATGGTAGTGTGAGGGAGAAAGGGAAAGATTGAAGAAAATAAACGGCGACAAGACTGATGAGCTTATAGGTCATGGTATTCTTTTTTTTTATGTCTTAATGTGAAAATAGAGACATGTTTTTTTTTTATTATTTGGGTATTTGGTTCATTCGGTTTAGTTTTATAGAAATTTGTATATTTTTGGACATTTATAGTCACGGTAATTTTGTTGTCATTTTTTTTAAGTTATAAATTTGTTGATGATGAAATTTTTATTTCAAGTAAGAAAGAAGAAAGAAAGAAACAGCAGAGAGTTTCTTCTTTAAAAAAAATAAGATTTTTAGTGTGTCTCTCTTTTGTAATTAATCTTAAGTAATTTTTATATTCATATTTTTAATTAGTCTTAACCAATTTAAAGATTGTAACAATTAATTTTGTCTATATGTACAATTTAGGAATTAAGAGAGAAATACAATTTAATTTAATTTGGACACACTTTCACTTTTTTCTTCAAAAAAAAAAAAAAAACAAAAACGAAAACAAACAACAACAACAACACAAACTTCAACTGTCAAAATAGATTTTTGATTTCTTTTTTTTTTTTTTGGTACCGATTTGATTTTTGGTTTCAATTTCAATAAAAATTCTTTATAAAATATTTGGTTAGACATTGAAGGCTATTATATTATTATATCGATATAGACGGACATACAGACAGATGATCTTAAGATGAAAAAAAAAAAAGTATTTAAATCTCGATTTCTTGCCATAAATGAAAAAAAAAAGAAGAAGAAGAAGAAAAAAAATATTCACGATATGCAAAGAAACCATAAAAAGACAAAAAAAAACAATAGATGAAAAAAAAACAACAACAATAACAACAATAATGTAAAGTTCCTCGATTTTTTTATTCAAATTGATTGTCCCCAAAACAATAAATAATATTTAGAAGAGGTAAGAAAAAAAAAATATAATTACAATCCAAAATCATGACAGAACCATTTATTATTCAATAGATGACTCTTCTCAAATTAGTATAATATAAGACCGTGTCAATAAAAGTAACCGCAATTATATAAAAGGTTTTACATTAGAAAGATTAATAAAAAATATTTTATTTAAAAACACGAAATGTGACGTAATTTTTTTTTTTTTTTTTTTGCACTTCAATTTAATCAAAGTCATCCTCCAAACTCAACATTATTATTATACATATACAATTAATTGAACATTATAACATAACAACAACAGTAACAGCCAATAGCAACAACAATCAAAAAATAAGTTATAATAAAATGAATAAAAATAAAAGTAGAAATTAACAGAAGATGAAGATGAAGAAGTAATCAACATATAATACTACTTTATGAACCTATCAAGAAAACAAAATAAAGATACATATAGAAGATATTTAATAATTAACATCAGCGTCCTCATGTCACCATCTATGTTTAATGTAGAAAAAAAAAGAGAATAAGAAGAAGAAGGAAAAAAAAAACTAAAAGTAAACGAAATGAAAATTTATCTTAAAGATGTTTATTATAATCTGGATATAAAATCAGTTTTGTATACATATTTTTTTTTTTAGAAAGAAAAAATTACATAAAGACTTTGCTCTCTATAAACACACACATACACACACACTTCCTAATAACAGATCTCAATAGTCTATACATCTATCCAACTGTATCACTTCACATCATAGATTATTTGTGTTTTGTATGTGTATGTGCTTCTATGCATGTGTGCGTGTGTATAGACAATTATTGACATCTAACTTAACTTATATAACTATATAATATAAATTAATATATAAGTTTGAAATTTAATTGACATTTCGGACATCAAAATGCCTTCCGTTTAAAATAATAAAAAAAAAAATACAACAAAAACAAGAACAAAAAAATAATAAAATAAAATAAGAAACTAAGACGAATGAAAATGCGTCATCATCAAAGTACCGAATCAATTTGTATCAATATCTGGGTCTAGAACTGTTTCTTCTATATTTATTCAGGTACTGTCAATGTGATCAAATAAATATAATTTTCAATCACAATTATTATTAGACATGAGAATGGAAGAAGATTAATAATAATAATAATTTTTTTCTTATAGAGAACCAATAAAGAATAGAATTCTTGTAATTTTCTTTATAGAAAAATTCTATACACAAAAAATTGACCATTCTTAATTTGTCTGCAACATAATATGATCGTTATGTTTATTTTGTGTATTCCGTTGTCGTGCAGAAAATTAACGATCACATTTGAAATTCAAATAACAAGGATCTTCAAAATATTTAATTCATTATTAGATACAATTTATAATCAAAATTGAATTTACTTGTATAAAATGCAAATTTTGATTTTCTAAAAATGTAATAAAACGTATATACAAAAACCCATTTGGTGTTAGGTACATTATTTTAAATATAATGTTGATTTATAGAGACACGAATATTTTAAAAAATTCCGTGCATTTAAGCATATTCTCAGATTATTTGGTTATCGACCAAAACAAAATACACACAATGTTACAATTTCTAAATGAAAAACAATTTAATGTGCAAATCCAATTAGTACAAAAAAAAAAAATTGTATCAATTAATACAAGATAATGATCATCGCTGTGTTCTTCCCTATCCTAACACTCTATTTTATTCTTATATAGAATAAAACTTGTAGATAATCATGAATTTCTAAACTTATATGTTTCTGTCTTTATTTCTTGTTTTGTTTTGTTTCTTTTTTTCTTTTTTTTTTTTTTTTTTTTTATAACAAAAAATAAAAAGAAAATTATTTCTTCATATATAAGTTTTGGATTTTTTAATCAATATAATCATATAAAGATTTACAGTTTCATCAAATGAATTACTTCCCACTGTTACTGTTATTTTACACGTACATCACGTATACATTTTTGTCTTGTTTTGTACTTTTATATTCTACAATAAAAGACACAAAACTGATAATTCACAATATATAGGAAGAGACGATGATGATGTTGATTATGATGACGACGATGATGGCTTTAAAATCAGATAAAAACTTGTACACAGAAGAAAAAAACATACCAAAATGAATAATAAATAAATAAATACAATAAAAAAAAGAAAAAAAGTTCATCTCATTCATACAATAAAATATTTATACTAAAGAGGTTTTGACGTGAACGTTTGTTTGTTTGTTTTGTTGTAATATGTTTGTATGTTTTGTTTGCAATTCAACAATGCAAATATATAGATATAAAAATAATAACAATAATAATAATAATACAACAGTAACAAACAACAACAGTATAACAACAAAATATACAAAGACTATGGGAAGAAGAAGAACAAGATGAAGATGAAGAAGAAAAAAAAATACAGAACAGAAGAAGAATATAGCAGCAAAAACAAAAAATTGTTATTTACTTTTCAATTATTAAAACGAGCTTCAATTTAATTTATTATGGCATCATTATGGCAGTAAAATAATTAACACTTTTAGTTTTCTTCTTCACTGACTTTTTTTTTTTGTTTTATTTAAAGAAAAGGAAAATAAAATAATAATGAAGGAACAAGTGTGTAGTAAATTAAATTGCATCAATTAGGAGATGGTTACTCAATTTTATTACACACTTCTAAAATAAATTGTATATAATCGCCAATCAATTTAGTGTTACCTTTTCTTCTCTGATGATTTTCTTTTTGTTCTTTTACACTGATGCAAAGTAAAAAAAAAAACGGAGGAACTTTAAAGGAGATTTACGTTGTTACCATCTTCTTGTTCTTCTTTTTCTTCTCTTTTTATCTCTTTGCATCTTTAACTATTTAACTTTAATGACTGTTGTGGTCTTGTAGTTTTCTCTTTACACATGACTTTGTGTACACATGACTTTCTGTAATTGTTTAATTGATTCCAGGATTTACGCTGTGTTACCTAAAATTCCATTAAGATCTATTGGATCCTGTAGAATACCAATCCAAAATTTATTCACTTTATAATTATTGAAGGTATTCATTAAAATATAGTGACGATGCCGAAGATTTTTCATCATGCTCATTTTAAATTTCATTCAATGGACTTTATGCAGATCAGGTACAAAACAAATAAATGTCTTTGAACGTCATTCGCAAGTGAACTAAAGATTTTTACATAAAAAAAATGTTTGTAAACAAAAATTCTAAAAAAAAATAAACCACTAAAGGAAGTCAATCTAATTTACAATGGAAATATATGCAAGTGAATAAGTAAGTTTAACCCAATACAATAAAATTTATAAAGAAACGTCAGAAAAAAAAACCAAAAGACATTTTTATATATTTTAATGGATATTTACTTAAAACTCTTAATTTTTATTGTATATTTTTTAAATTATGTTGACGCAGTGAGTATTTGCAAAACCAAGAAAAAAAAAGTTAATATAAAAAGCAAATATTAAAAAGCAAAAAGAAAAGAAATCATAATATTGACTGATTTTATATTCAAATATTTACATAATTAAATATTAACAAATTTGCGGTTTTTTCTTCTCTCTTACTCTCTCTATCTTTCTCTCTTGCTCATTCAATATTTCATCATCGTCAGATGAAAAATTAGACCCAGACAAACGTTCACTGATGAATATTTTAATAAAATATGAATTTTCTAATTTGGCAAAAAGAAAACAACAACAAAAAAATGTAAGATGAAAATTGGAAAAGGAATCTTTAATTATTGCACAATATATAATTATTTAAAATTGGCGTACTAAATTCAGCGCCGGTAATAAATCATATAAGACAACAACAACAAAATTTTATTATTGAATAAATTTCTTCTTCTAACGACAACAACAAAAAAAATGAAATATAAAAAATTTGCATTAAAAACCTACAAAATTATGATAATGAGACACAATCAGAAAACACACATAATTCATAATATTAGAGACACCTTTAAGAAAGAAAACAAAAAAAAAACGTAAAATAAAAAGAGAAACAACAAAAAAAAACTGAGAATAAAATAAAAGAATAAGAAGAAAAAAAAATATGGTTGAAGCTTCCGAGACGCTAAGCGCGCATATCAATAAACTAACCGCGCGCCATATCTCAATATCTCACGTTCTAATCGATACCGTGATTTTTCGATTGATATTCCACCTCTTTTGTCTAAAAAAAAAGAAAACCTTTACGTTATGATTATCATATTTATTTATTTGGAGTTAGTCGTTGTTGTTGTTGTTTTTTTTTTTTTCATTTCTTCATAAAAGAAATCACGAATAATTAACTCATTTCCATAATGTCTTAATAAAACTTATTAATAAAATCACCAGAAGAAGAAGAAGAAGAAAAAGAAGAAAAAAAAACAGTCTACTAATTAGACAAATAGAATGAACAAAAAAAAAAAATACTGTATAGAGATAGATTTTTCTAATGATCTTTCAAAGCATATAAAATTAGATGAAATAACAGATACAAATACAAATTTACTTATAACAAAAGTTATGAACTAAAATCTTTTACACAATCAGACAAAATCACACAGTGTATCGTGAGTGTGGACAACAAACAAAAAAAAAATTCCAATGATGCTATAATAATGTCTCTGTATTTTTTTTTATAGTAACAAAACAGAAGAATATTTGAAGAACAGAAATAATGAACAAAACAAGTCGCCTGTTTTACTGTAATTTTTTTTTTTTGGATATAGAGATTCTTTAAAATTTTTCTTTAATTTTAGTTTATAAACAAATAAAAAGTTAATCCTCTTTTTTCTTTTTTATAGAAAATATTTAATAAAAGGACAACAATTTACTAAAATATTACACACCGATCTATTAAACATCAGAATCAATTTAAAATTGCAAGACAAATTATTAATGGAAAAAAAATTAAAATTGCTCTGAATTTGTCTTTTATTCTTCTTCTTCTCAACATGAGCAAGGTGGACAAAAAAAAAATAGAGTTGGTTTAATTTAATTCTTGTTCTATTTTGGTCCGGTTTGACTAGATTCATTTAAGTTAACACATTCACATACAATGTTATAAAAAAAAAACGTGGACTTAATTTAAATGAAAAGGATTATTCAACAAATCTTGTATTTTTCCATATAAAAATATTCAATCATTCCATAGAGGCAAAGAGAGAGAGAGAGAAAGAGAAAGTGAACGAAAATAAATTAAATCCTTTTTATAATTAAATTATACAAATTTGTTGATAGTTAACTAGAACAACAACTACAGTTAACTGCGTTATTGAATTCATTGTAAAATTCGAAATTCCCTTTCACAATAGTATTTTTTTTTTAGTAATAATCAAAGATGACTCATTATCTATCCATATGGTCAACGTGTTAATATGACACGCAAACGTAGTTTCTGGTTAACAAAATTAATAAAAAAAAAAAAAAAATGATGGTAAAATAAAATAAACGAAGTAAAATATCAACAAACATACTTTTCTTATGTTTTTGTTGTTGTTTTTTTTTTTTTCGTTATCTTATTAAGAAAACATAAGAAAAATAATAAAGAATTTTCCCCATCTCTTTTCCTCCTCTAATACATACAATAAATTCTTCTCATTCGTATACAATACTTAACAACAACTACAATAACAACAACAACAACAACAGAAATAACAAAAAAAAAATAAAAACAGAAAGATTTAAATTCTTTTGATTTATCATTAGTATAATTTACCAATTAATTATCAACATATTTCTAATTTGTTATTTGGACTGTATCAATTAATGTTTATTTTAATTATTAAAAATTAATATAAATTTATGTTTGAATTTAGTAAAGAAGAAGAAGTAGACTTAGATGTAGAAGTAGAAGTAGAAGTAGTCGTATAGTGAAAGAGAAGAACAAATAATTACATATTATAAGATTAGAGAAATGAAAGAAGTAGGTAGATTTTCTGATTTTATTTTTTGTTTTGTGGTTTTTTTTTTCTGTGTATTGGGAATAAGAAAAAAAAAAGAACATAGAAAAAAATTATAAAAATTAGTTTCTTTATAAAAAGAATATTGATTAGAAGAGTGTTTTAATATTATGGTTAGTTTATAATTTAGTGGATTTTCTTCATCATCTTCTTCTTATTATTATTATTTGTGTCGTGTATACGCACACGGTGAATATTTTATATATATTTTGAATAAAATTTATAAGAAAGAAGTGATTATGGAAGCGCAAGTGTTTAGTTATTGGTATTTGCGTTTTTGATTTACTGTTTTTTGAATTCAAATGATTCATTACAGTTTTGTTTTTTTGTTTTTTTTTTTGTTGATAAAAAAATAAAAATAAACAGAAGAGTTGTAAAAGAATGTAAAAGAATTTAATGGAATTTCTATACAATTTCTAGATGATTTCTTAATGACGCAATTCTAAATTCTTTGTAATAAAAATATTTTTGTCAAAAAACGAAGAACTTATGATGACGTCACTGCGGTCTGTTGTCTGGAGTTAATTAATTCGTTATAATATAAAATAAGATTATGCTGCTAAACTTTATATGTGTGTGTGTGTATTTGTTTTATAGAAAATTAAGTAATAAAATTGGTAGACAGATATAGACATAAGATTGACAGACAGAATTCTCATAAATATATTAATTTTTTTTTAATTATTATTTGTTGGTGTCGTAACAATTCATATTCATCGTGTCATTAATTTTTTTTTGTTTATTTTATGTTGCTAATTTATTTTATTATTAATTTAATTATGCAAAAAAAACAAACAAAGAAACAAACAAACAAACAAAAATGTTCATAATCGAAAAGAAATGCAAATAATAATTAATCAAAAATATGTAATAAAATTTAAATTGGAATGGGTCAAGTTTCATGTGAAAAGAAATTTTTATATTTTTTAAACACATAATTTTTTTTATTAACAAATTTCCGTATTTTATATGAAATTTACATATTCCAATATTTCATCAGAATTATATTTCTGCATTTCCGTATTTTTAATATTCTCTAAAAAAAATAAAAAAATAATCACGATAAACTTTAAATTATTCTTTAATTATTAATTGTACAGCGTAACTCATATCATCTGATAGTATTTCTCGTTTAATTAATGGAAACAAGTCAGGTAGGGTTTTTTAATTTTCTCGTTATTTTGAATTTTTAATGAAAGATTTTAATTTTTGTTCAAAGGATAAAACTTAAATAAATTATTCTGGTGTTAGCCACTGGAATTAAAGTGAAAGAACAGCGTATATAGGTACAAACATCCAGCTGTATTAACAGAGAATTATTGTTCAATGAAATAAATAAAAAAATAGGAAATCGTAGAGTAGCAACATAATTATTTAAATCGATTTGATTGAATTACTTAAATTATTTCTCAGGGTCTGTTACCAAGTGTATTTCTATGATTTATTAATTCTAGGGAAACACCTAAATTTTCACATAATATATTCCCTGAGTTAAAAAAAGGTACAGAAACAAAGCTATGACTAAACGTGTAGCTTTATGAAATGGCAAATACAAACTCATATATGAAATAATAATAAACAATAAAAAAACAAAAAATATACAAAATGCAATAAAAATGAATCATCTTGCATACAATATTTATATAAATGAATAAAAAATAAGCCTTTTGGCATTACATAAAAAATAAACTAGAAAGAATTTATTTTTAAATCTATTTTTATTGTATATAAAGGAAAATAAATAAACAATTTGTTTCATTTATGTGATTTATCATAAGTAGCCAAGTGCAATATATAATCCGTTAATTAAAAAGATTTAATTCATCTTTGATAATGAGTTTGTAGATATTTATTATAGATTACTTATTCTTGTTATTTGTTCTTTATATTCTTTCCTTTTTTTTTATTTTCTATCTACAAACAATTATTGTGTATAGCAAGTGAACATGGATTTTTAATAAATAAAAACAAAGAAGAAACATATTTATATGATGAATATTTTTTGTACTTTAAAAGTTTATTCCTTTATTTTTCTTAATTCATTTTATTTTCTACATGAAAATCGTTTCATTCACCTGACCAACAGAGACATTTTTTTTTTAGTTTTTCTTTAAATGTATAATTAGTAAAGGAAACTAATTAAAAAAAAATATTCTGTTTTTTGGTAAAAATTAAAAATAATGACAAAAATAATGAAACATAAAAATATTAACGGTAAGTTTTGTCTTAAATAGTTTTTTTTTTTTGTTTAAGGAAACTGATTTTTTATAAGACAAACGAAAGAAAGAAAAGAAAGAAATTTGTGTGACGTAACAATACAAAAAGAGAAAATGAATAAAAAAAAAATACGAAGAAGAATATTATTTATGATGGTGCGACCATTTTATTATTATTATACCAAATTATTATACCAAAATATAAAAATAAGAATTTGATTTATGAAAAAAAATCGTGTGTTCATTTCTCCCTATAAACATTTATATGTTATTGTGTATGTTGCGTATATAGGTATCTGAGCACGTTTACACATTTATCTGTTTATGCTTAATGGGAATCACGTGTGATTTATTTTGAAATAAAAAGATATATATTTTTTTTTTATCTGGCTTCTTCTTCCTCTTTTGTGTTGTTGTTTTATTTTTGTTTATTTATTTATTTTTTTTTGTTCTTTATTTTGTTGCTTTTTAATATAAAATATTATTATTATTTGTTGTTGTTGTTATTATTCTTATTACTTGTTGTTGTTGTTGTTTTTCTTCCTTGTGATTATTCATATTACTGTTTTTTTTTTCTTTTTCTTTTTTTTTTTTGGTTTTTATTACAATTTTATATGATATTTATTGTGTATACATATATACTAACATAACACACTACACTATACACTACACATAGATATATATACAACATAAAATGTATACATGTACCAACTACTAACAATGGTTACATATATGAAAGGTAATAATAATATATTTAATATAAGTGAAGTTGGTTTACGCTGTGCGTACAGGTAAATAAATATCGATGGTTCAACAAAAGTGTCAGGGTGGGTGAAAGATCGTTTAAATATATAAATATGTTGTGCTTTTATTTTTTTTCTTGTTGTCCCGTTTTCTTTCTACGCTTTTTTTTTTTTATTTATTTGATTTTGTATTTTTTCTCCATAATTCTTCTTCCCGCATAATTTTACGTTCTTTTCTTCTGATTTTTATGCAATGACAAGAAATTTGTCATTATTATTATAATTATTATTTTGTGATTGATTAAAGAGCTTTTTCTTTTTTTTTGTAAATAAATTGATTAGTTTTTTTTTTATTGGAGGAGTAGAGAAATTGTGTGGTAAGATCACGTTAAATTCTTCTTTTCTGTTTGTGTATTTTGAAACGGGAAAAAATTAACTGAACAAAAGAGGGCTATTTTTTTTTTATTTAGACATTCGTGGGTTCTATTTCTTTTAACAATATTTTGTTTCTTTCTATAAACAAAAATTTCTTAACAAGTTGTGTCCCAACCCAATTGTATGTCCAAAAAGAATTCTAAGTAAATTTCCAATACACCAATCCAATAAAGCAATTATCATCTGTGAATAATAATTAACATAAATTATTGAAGTTTCCTTGTAAATTGTTAATGCACGATTTTCTTTTTCTATTTATGTCACATTCATGCTCTCCTATTAAATATTAAAGACTTTATTTGATGCAATAAAAATGTCATACCTACACAAATTTTTATTATTAAAATACATATTTTAAAAAGGCTAAAATGCATTTCATTTTAGAAGGTCATTTTTCACCTGAATATTTTAACAAAAACAACAACAACAAGAAGAAGATAAAAACCCATAAAATATCCATAATAATCTCTAGAATATCCGAAAAAAAGAAGAAGAAGAAGAAGATAAATAAGTCAGAATTAGAATCAAAAGGAATTATTTTTGAAGAAAATTTGTTCTTTCATTTGAAATGAAAAGCAATAAAAAATATTTATAAAAAATAAAAATAATATTGAAAGAAAGTGAGCGATTCATGTTGCAATAATATTTTTTTTATTATCAAATAAAAAATTTTTGGAAGGTGAACTGATTGGATTTTTATATTGTTTTTGTTGTTGTTATATGTTGTTATTGTTGTATTCAAACAGTTCATATAAGATGACCCTGAAGTATTGACTTGCATATATATAAAATGAAAAAAGTCAGATTAAGAATTAACAGAGAATAATATATACCGAAGTTTTATGATGGGAAAAAAGGATCTCATCTCCCTTTTTTACCATTCTTAAAATGCGGCTTTTATTTTATTTTATGAGTTTTTCATAAACTTTTTATAAAGTTTCGACTAAAATTTGTAATTGAGGTAGAATGATTGTAAATCATTTTAATGTTGGATTATTAAACAAAAATGTCGTATAATTATATTATCTGTTCTTTTACCCTTTTATGTCAGATATTAATCTGTAGAATATAATTTTTGTGTCCTTTGAGTAAAAATTTTTTTATGTTCCTTTAAAGAGGAACCAAATTTTTATATTCTGTTTCTTATTACCTTTTGTTTTGATCTTATGATCATATGGTGAATGCCCGTTATTTTTATTATCCGGAAGAGTTTATTTTCGGAAATAAATTAAAAGAAAAAAATAAAGAGAGAAAGATTCCTTTATAAAGAGCCGAATAATTAAAAAATAATAACTTTTATTGAATTTTAGAAGGAGAGGATCTTTTATAATAAAATAAATATCGAAACCTTATCAGATTTTGATATCAGCAATCACAGATATATTTTCTTTAGATCTTGAAAGCATCAGAATGTATAATGTTTGTTAGAACATAAGCGAGAAGGATTCCAATAAGATCTTACGTTATATTATTCGAGGGCCAGTTGTTGACGTAATTATCACAAGATTTACATCGAAAGTAATCTTCTCAATTAATATTTGAAGATGGCTAATCCTGATATGGCGCCAAAAATCCTACTAACAATTTAATATACGTTTAGGTTGCATAATTCCTAATTTCACTTTCAATTCATCAATTAACGTTCGTCACGCGGAACAACAGAAAATCAATTCCTATATTGAAAATAATTAATGCTAATTTTGTACAAATTGGTACAACTTTCATTAAAATAACTCGATGTAATGTACCACACTTATTATATGATAAATTGTATTCTTGGTTATTTAATTCACAAGAATTGCCACTTGATTATGTCTGAATGTCTTGTAATGCAAGTAAATCATGCAGTTTTATTTTCTTTTTGTTTTTATCTCGATCGCAGATCATCATCCCCCGCGCATAAATTCAACTATAAAAAGTGGAAGGTACAAAAAAAAAAAAAAAGAAAACAACTGAAAAATATACAAGACAATAACAAAAAATTTATACGGACAATAAAACATCAAACACAAAGTCCGATATCTTTATAAATATTTTTCTCTTTTGTTCTGTTGTCTTCTTTTTATTTTTGTTTTTTTTTTTCTTCATTTTATAACCTCTTTTCTTTTGTTTTCTTACAAATAAAATAAAAAAAATGAAAAAAAAAATGCAGCATTTAGAATTTTCGCACAAAAATTTTCTTCATTTTTTTTTCTCTTGTTTTCATTCTTTTTTTTTTTTTGTATTTTATTTATTTCGTTTTTTTTTTCTTTTTTTATCACAGCAAATCAACTTCCTGAATTTTACAACACCTTCTCGTATTTCTTATGCAATTTGTCATTTGCGTGAAGTTTTTTTTCTTTTTTTTTTTTTGCGTTTGTTTTGTTTTTTTCTTTTTATTTTGTTTTGTTGTTGCTGTTTCGTTTTGCCGCGTACACACAAAAAATTATTCATCAGTTCGCGCATATAAAATGCATTTCATTCATATATATATATAAAAAAAAAAGAATAAAAGGTATAATAATAGATAATTGTCTTGAACGAAAAAAAATGAACAAGAAGAAAGAAAGAAAAAAACAATACAACTGCGAACTTACTGAAGCGAACGTCTTTTAATTTTATAAAATTATATGATTCTTGTAAATATTTTTAGACAATTTCATATATTTAATCCCGAATATATTGGTGGAAACTGATGAAAACATTTATTATTATTATTATTATTATTTGGTCAGAGAGGAGATCTATGGATTTGATCTTTTATTTTTTATTTCAACCAAAAAAAAATAAAAATAAAAATAAAAACAAAACGAAAAAAATTGTAAACATTGCATCGAATTAAATATAACCGCATACATCGTACAATATTTACACTACTTAAGATTCTAAACTTTTTCTTTCTAGTAACAGAAGAAAAAAAAAATATATTTTAAGAATAATAATTTTTGAAAGGTTTAACATTTTCTTCTTCTTCATTTAATTCTTCATAAAATAAAGTTTTTATAATGTAATCCACCTGCGCCGGCAGCTGATTTTGTCTAGACAAAAAAAAAGACATTTTTATAATAAAAAAACTGTATCACGGCCAGTAAGGTTATTGTACTGAATCTGGGAATAAAAGTAAAAAAGGAAATTTTGACTTTTAAAATAATGAAATTATTTTGAAACAGAAACCAAAAAAAAAACAGTCTTTGGAGGATACACAAGTTGTATTATAATTAAAGGACAATATACCCATCAATCTTATCGCAAATATTTAAAAAGAGAGAAATGAAAAAGTTAAAACACAAATTAAATGAAAAATTAAAAATTTCGATATGGAATCTTGAGTTTTGTGAATTTATATTTGAGGGTTGAAAGCGGATAGGACGTAAAGATAAAGTTATTTATAAATTAAATTCTCATTGACACTTTCAAATTGAACGATCAATTATTTTATAGTGGTATGGTTAAATTTGTGCGACCAGAAATTCAATATATGAGTAAATCTAGACAATACACTAAATAATCGGAACGCACTGAGAGAAAATATTCACCTTCAAAAGATTTTTTGTAAAAAAACTCTTTCCTAGAAAATTATATCTAATTGAATCAAATTACAAGATTTAGTATTCCCTTCGTGCATTTCCTAATCTTCTTTTAAAAACTTCAAGAGCAGTAAAGATCATTAACTTTACGTCACGTGCATGTCTGTAGATTCAAATCAAACCATAAAAAAAAACGCAACAAATTTTAATAGTTTCCAACTTGATTCTAACATGAAACAGAAGACTGACCTATAGACAAAAAGGTCCACTTAACTCTACTCAATCAAAAATATAAAACAAAAATAAAACTTGTCCTATAAAGTAAAAAGAAAAAAAAACCATCGAATTACGAAAGAATTAAGAGACGAACCCAAAAAGAAAGAAAATAAAATTTCAAAGAAAACGAAAGAAAGAAGGATTCTTGAAGACGAATTTTAAAGAAATAAAAGAAGAAAAAAAGAGAGATGCTGTGGTGATAAGAGATCTTTTTTTCGTTGTCATAATTTCGAACAAAAAAAATATATATAAAAATGACAATAGAAAATCCGACGTCTGGTTAATGTTGGGAAATTAGGTTTTTATGAGAGGACATAAATATTTGAGATTTGTTTTTTTTTATATCCATTATTTTATTTGTTTCTTTTGCGTTTATTTTTTATATGTACCTTTTTTCTCTTTCTCTCCCTCTCTGTCTCCTAGTTTTATTTGTTCTTCTTTTTCGTCTCAGTTTTTTTGTTTCATCGTTTTTGTTGTCATTTTTTTTTTGTCCATGTTGCTTCTTTGGTGTTTTGCTTTTTAATGGATGACATTAGTTGTTTTAGACTTTTTATTATTGTAGTTGATGTTATGTTGTTTGTTGTTGGTTGTTGTTTTTGTCATATATTTTTTTTTCTTCTTAAAATTATTGAAAAGAATCAAAGAAACAGAAAAAAAATTATATTAATTGAATTGTTTCTCTTATTATTGGATTCTTTCTAATAAATAATAAATGAGATGAGAGGATGAGAGGCGAGATGAGATGCTGGTGGTATGGTTCCTTTTTATTTATCTACCTATTCTCTTCTTTAGAAAATAAATGATTAATTGAAGAGACAATGATTACATTTTCTATCATTTTTGTTTCTTTTTTTGGTTTAAATTTGGTTGTTTTTTTTTTTTTGTAAATTTTTTTCTTTGTAAAGAAAAAATAAATTCTAACAAAAGATCGAAAAATGACAATTGTGTTTGTTGTCAATTTTTAACAAATTATAGTTAAGATTACAAAACATTTACATAAACCTACATGGTTTGATAATATGAACTCTATGCTTTGCTAAAGCTGGTTTTTATTTCTTCAAAAATTGTTTATTTGACAAAAAAAAAATAAGTTGAATTAAATAAAATTGAGATCCCCAATTTGATAAGTTTAATGAAATTTTTTTAAAAGAAAAACTTCAAAGGGAAATGTGAATAATTTTAATGTTGTTTGGATGAAAGTGGGAATATATTGACATTGGGAAAAAAATATACTTTGTCAACTGAGTTTGTGAAATAATTAATTTTCGCATATTTAAGAAAAGGTCAATTAAGTTGCACCCACAAAAAATTCTCTCGTACATAAAATCTTTTATTAAAACTTGTACAGTGTATCGCCGTTTTAAATCAGAGAATTAATTAAATCAGTGAAAAAGATAAAAATTCATAAAATGAATTGAAACAAAAAAAGTGTAAAATTAATTTTTCTAGACTTTGTGACGTGTTGTGACGTGATGTGACGTATGATAACACTTAAAAATAGGAAGAAAATAAAAAAAATATATATATAGAATGAATGACCATTAAAAACACATAAAAATGTCTAATTTAATGTCGTCTTTTAAATTTCACTTTCATCTTTTGATTGATGTTGAGAAAAAGAAGCAATAATAATAAAAATTTACTGAAATTAAAAGTGAGAATTTACTGGCATTTATCAAATTTTTAAATAGAAAAATAGAAATTGTTTTTTAAGTATTAATTTTAAAGCTGTGATGAGGGCGCATAAAACATTATTATAAAAGTTTCTTTCGGTATATATTTTGATCGTCCCATTTAATCAATTTATTGCTTTTATATAAACTTCCTGTGTTCGTTGTTCTTGTTTTTTTCTTCTTTTCCTATAGAAATTTTTTTCTCAATTTTTAATTTATCGATTCTAAATGTTATTTTGTTGTTGTCTATTTTTATACATGAAAACGGTTCAGTGCGTCTTTTATAGTCAGCACAGCGCTTCATATTAACTTAAGTAAAAATAGAAATAAACAAAAATTCAAACTTAACCAACTCATAGACATTCTCAATTTTACGTTAGACGAAATCAAACAAAATAAACCCAACAAATAGTCATCAATTAAAGGAACTAAACAGAGAGGAAAAGGGACAATAAAAGTGTGGTATTGGAGTGAGGAAGAGAGAAAAACTGCATAATTACCTTGTTATTAGGAATTAGAAATAAATATAAAAATTTATAATAATGAATAAAACACAATTTTGTGTGTTAGTTACCCCCGAAAAACGGAGGCAATTTGTCACACCAAAAGGTAAAAACTATAAAAGGTAAAAAATGAATTGAGAAGATGAAGAAGAAGGTAAATGAATAGAAAATTATAATAAAAGAGGGTCTTCCAAATACCTGTTGTGTTCCAATCCAATATGTGTGTGTGTATTATTTTTTTTAGATTAAAGCTTACGAAAGAAAGAGCCATGTCGCTTACATTAAAACGAATAATATACCTACGCTATATAAATAAATAAATGCAATATATCGTCATATGTTTGGACATGGATATAAACGTGAAAGCAGATGCTTTTTTTTTATTGTTTCTTCTTCTTCATTTTTTATTTCCCATTCGACAATGATGGATATGCGATTTAAAAATTGTTGGCAGTGTGCGGTGTATTGTTATTGTTGTTTATTTATTTCTCTTTTATATTTTCTTCCTTTTTTCGTCCTGTTTGTTGTTTTTATTTTTGTGTTCCTATTTATAGTTTATGTTTTTCTTTTCCCAACAAAATACAGGGAATGTTATTTATTAAAAATGATGATTTTGAATATCAGATAAAGGATGACTGACTGATTAAAATATTATATGATGATCCTTGTTTGTTTGTTCGGTTCCTTTTTTTTAAGGGTTGCATTTTTTTTAAATAAATTCTTTAACTCCAAAAAAATGTTATATTTTAAGTCAGATTGATTTAAAGAAGATAATTTTTAAGTTCTAAATATTTGTCATATTGAAATGGAATAAAGAATTTGGCTAGAAATTTTCTCATTTACAAACTGTTGTCGAACAAAAAAACGAGTTCTATAAGGTACAATCAGTAATAACAAAAAGAGAAACTTCCATTCAAGAATAGAATTCCCAGGACAAATGAACACAATAAAATCTTCATATGAAAAGTAAAATAAAAATATAATTCTTTGCTAGGAGAAAAAAAAGTAATATAAAAATCTCATAAAATAAACTTTTAAAATTAAAATCCATTCATAAAGGATCTTTAATAATTTCTTGTTACTTTTTACATGAGAATAAAATATGAAATTTATCAATAGATTAAAGAACAGGACATTGTCATAATTTTTAAATAGAGAGAAATATCCATATCATTTAAATTTATAAAAGTAAATTAATTGAATTTAAAGTTTAAAGTTTATATTTAATTTAAACAACTTAAACGTAACAGACAAATGTGCAGATGTTAAAAGATTCACACAAATCAGACACCAATTAATTAAGGACTCATCGTACAATAAACACAACAACAACAAATATAAAACTTTAACGAATATCCATAATTTTATCTTATTTTATTATCTGCCTTCAGATATTTATCCATTTTTTTGTTATTATTTCTCTTTTTCTTCTTCCTTTTAAATAATCCCAATTTATACAAAATAAATGTTGAATATTAATTTAAGAAAAACATATTTAATTAATTGTACTTTTTGGAAAGAAGAAAATAATAATAATATAATAACAAGCGTCAGATAATAATTATAGAGAGGGAACAACATGAATATCATCTCATATATGTTTTATATGAAAACTTTTTTCCTTAACGTACTGAGTAATGTATACAGACAAACAGGCAAACAAACAAACATTTATGTATGCACATGAATAAATAAATGCCTAATTTATCATTGAATTAAATAATAATAAGTAAAAATAAGTGAAAAAAAAATGGTGGATTAAAAAAAACGAAAATTTTTTGCCTTTTTTAAATTTTATTAAAAAAAAAATTTAAAATAAAAAGAAACAGAATTTTCTTGAACATTCTTGTACATGATTAAGACATTTGTTAAAAGAATCTTCATGTGTTGTTGTGTATTTATTTTTTTCTATCAAAACACCTTCTCATATTCTGTTAATATAAAAATGTTCTCTACACTTTTATAATATTAAGAGCTGAATTTAGAGACAAGAAAATTAACTTTACCATTTCATTTGCCTTTATGGAGGGAATAAATTTTTTTACTGTGTAGATTTTGATCACTTTGGTCACTTTCTAATTTAATGCAAGGAGAACCGATTCCTATGCTGTTCTCTGCTCTAGGCTGTTCTAAATAATTAATACCCCAAGTATTAATTCCTTTAATTATTCTAAGAGTGAGGGGTAAAGCTTTTTGCAAATAAAAGTTCACCACACCAGTGTTCATACTGATCCGTTTCATGATTCTTTTATAAATGAGAAATAATTTTAACACTGTCATAATTTCTTCTGACAACAAAATTCAAACAATTCACTTAATAAATTAATCTTTTTAATTTTATGGAAGACAAGTTATCCAAATTAAAGAAAAAAACAAGAAAAAAAAATTAATAAAGTTGCTTCTCATAATTTCTTAATACAAAAAAACTCATCTCGGACTTTTATTGACTTTTTTTTTGTCACTAAAATCATTAATTTTTTTTAAAATAACAAAATAATTTATAAGAGTAAATTATTAATAAAGTGAAGAAGAAAAAGGTAAAGAGGAAGAAGAAGCATGTCATATCTTTTAAAGTCTTAAGTCAATCTAAACATTTTAATCCAGCACTGATAATAACCAACCATTTCTGTTTATAATATTTCTATAATCATTTTATTTCTGTTTGTTGTTTGTATATTTTTTAGTTAGAATAAAATTAAAATGTCTTGTTAAAAATAATAAATTATGGAATTCTTTATTATTATTATTTTTTTTTTTCGCTGCTTATAAAAAAAATCTTCATTCATTATTTTTCTGTTTTCACAACAAAAAAATTATCATCAGTTTTTTTTTTTTTGTCTTTTTTCTATTTACAAATTTATTCTTCTTCTTAATTTTTTTGTATTTAAACAATTGTTGTTATTTTCTGTTATTGTTTTTTGTTTTAATTCTTTTATAAGCTTTTTGTTTATTAAAATCTAACAAATTATCACAAAATTGAAAGAAAAATAAGTAAATAAATACAAGAAAGAAAAAACGAAGAATCAGAATTAAATACAATAAAAAAAGGTTAAGACAAAAGGAGGATGTGATAAATTAATATTAACTAATTAATGAATTAGTTTTCATAAGTTTATTCTTTATTAGAAAAAAGATTAATAAACGTGATTGTTGGATAATATATTTGTTGTGTGTGTGTGCTTTTGTTTTCTTTGCGCTATTCCGTACACAAAATGTAAATAAATAATTCCAATTATACTCATTTACTTTTTTCATTGTTATTGTTGTTGTCTTAATGTTACTTTGGTATTTTTGTTATTTGCTCATCAAACATATAAAATTTTGGCTACTTTTATATTAATCCCTCGACACTTTAGAAAAATTGGTTTGTTTCTTCTTAAATTCATTAAAATGAAGAAACAAAAAGAGTTAATTAGAAAAATGTTTAAAAACAAAAATATTCTATTTGCTATAATTTCCATTAAAGAAGAAAAGATAAACAAAATAAAAATAATAATCATTTGTGGTCTGAGCTCTGAGCTTATTACTTAAGATTTATTATAAACACGTTTTGTTATAAGTAATGAGATTACTACCGGAACTAACTCTGGTTTTGTAATTTTAATTTAAAAACTTTATTGTTTTGTAGAAAAATAAATTCATTATTTAATCAGGAATTTTTAATTATTCAGAATGTTCTGTTGGAAATTTGATGAAACAAATTTGAATTTTATGCAAATTGAAAAGGGTATTGAGTAAAAATCTAAAATAAAAGAATCTAATTAGTTGAAAGATTGGACCATTTTTATTCTTGCAGTTCATTCAATTTTTATCATTTTTAGTTCTAACGAGACATAATTGGATGCTAGACTAAGATGTGGATCAATTTACGTAAATTGTTGTCTTTTAGATCACGCTTTTATTTCTTAGGAATCTTGAATTCTTGAATTGAAAAAGCTATTTTTAAATTGAATCAAATTTGCTCAACTTAAAAAATTCCAGAAATCTGAATCATACATTTTTTTTTGTTGTTTAATCCTCCGTTTCTACCCAAATCATATAAAAAAAGAAATACTTGTAAGAATCTATAGAAGAACTGGAATTTCCAAAAAAAAAAAGAAAAAACTTAGCAAAAAAACGTAGATAAATAAAAATATACATAAAATATCACTTCCTTATATTTATTATTTTTAAGCAGATATTTCACACTTCTAGCTGTCCCAAAAAAACAAAAAAAAGAAGAAGAAGACCAAAAAAAAAATCAAAGCCCGCACAATAACCAATACATTAACATGAACAAATCTTTTCTTTATATATGTATATGATAGTCTTTATGGAGTTTATAGAAGATTCTTTAGAGATGAAGCTTTAGCGCGTTTTGGAACAAAAAAAAAATAATAAGAAAGAAAAGAATTCTTTATTCTTATTTGTTTGTTGTTTTTTTTTTTTGTAATTTTAAATTCTTTAAAGCAGAAATAACAATTCTAATACATTCACAAAGTCTGACTCTTCAGTATCACGCATACACATATATATACACACACACACACACCCATCAAAAGATTGAATAAAATCTAAAGAACGAAAAACTAAATAAAATTTGTATTGAATCAAAAGAAAATAAAAAGTCCGGATTACATAATCTTGGCAGTAATTTATCATTATACCAATTTCAGCTTAGTCTTTAATTTTCAGAGTCATCACAGACCATTCATTTTCTACAAAAACAAAAATAAGAAGAACTTTTTTTATCAATAAGAAAAATCAAAAAAAAAAAAACAAAATTTGAATCAAAATCGGTTTTTGTATATTTTTTTACTTCTTCTTCTTCTTCTTCTTCTTCTTCTTCTTCTTCTTCTTCTTATTTCTTTAACGTTTTTCATTTTATTCTTCTTCTTTTACTTCTTTTTTTTTTGTATTTTTTGTATTTCAATATTTTAAAGAATTAAAATTCTTTTACTTTAAAATTTTGACATATTATTGAAAAACTTGTTTCTTTTAAAAAACATTCATTATAATGTTTTATAGAAGAATATATGAAAAGAAGAAGAAGAAGAAATATCTATATGTCTTTCTTATCATCATAATAGAAGAGGAAGATGGTAAATGAGGAGAGACATATACACAACACACACACACATCATTGACTAATATGCGATGACGAGGAACCGCAATTTGGGCGCGTAACTTTTCAATGAAGAATTTTCACTTTGTAGAATTGTCTGACAATATTTTCTATGTTGATTTCTGCTAATAAACTATTTGTCACTTTATTAACATTGATCTCAAGTCTCGTTTACCCTTTTTTTTTGCACGCTGCTAAAGTTTCGTAAAATCCTACATAAGTTTTTTTTTTCCTTTTAAATTTAATCCAATTTGTGTTTATAAAAATATTGTTTTATATCATTTTATTTTATTTTATTCAATTGATGTTTCATCGTCAACTCATCTTCATAATATACCCCTGTATTCAACGATCATCTTCTCATGATTCTCTATTAGAGAGTTTATATAATTCTAACAGAGTAACTCCATAATAAACATGAGTATAAGAAAACTTTTTTTATAATCATAACAATAATACTTGTTTGTTTAGTTTTTTTTTTTTTTTTAATCGACTATAAATTATTTTGAACAATAACTTCTTGACTTATTTAGAATATTTAATTCATCATCGTTCATTTGAAATTATCCAATATAAATATAGAAAATAAAATATTCTATATATCGATTGAATCGACCATAAAGTAAAATAAAAAAATTTATTGTTTCATTTTATATAAATTTTATTTATACTTTGATTATTTGATTTGATGTTAAAAACTACAAAGGAATAGAAATAATATATGGGATTATCTACAATTGTTTATAAGTTATAATAATAATAATAATTATTATTATTATTATTATTTGTGAATTGAATAATTGAATAATTGAATAAAATAAAATTATGTGAAATGATGAGAAAATTTAAAAAGATTTAATACAAATTTGATGAGTGAAAAGTAAAGAATTATGAAAATTTGAGTAACGATCTTATGATTATTATTTGATTTGAATTAAGTTAGTTAAATCGTTTATTTGAATTTCAAGGGTAACGCCTTTAATTTTAAAATATATGTTGTGACAATTTTGTCTTGTTGTTCAAAGTTTATTTTAAGTAATTTTGGAATCTTTCCTTATTAGCTAATGAAATTAAATTAACCTGACGTCATACAATTTTTTACAGAATTCAATTTAATTGTTACTACTGGACATAATTTTTCATTTCCACCAATCTACAGTATAGCTTAACTAGAATATCCTCTTGTTGAGCACACTTCAACCACATTGACCATATTATAAACATTGTCGATTTTTATTAGTTAAAGAATAATTCACTGAGAAGAATAAATATCAATTGTGAAAAACAATAAAATCTCTAAAAATACAAATTTAAATTCTAGATTAAAAAAAAAGTAACTTTAATAAATTAAATTTAAAGATAATTTTTATGTGAGATCAGAAACTATAAAAAAACACTTCATTTCTTATTTTATTTTCATTCCTATAAAATTCGATTTTCTTTTCTTTTTAATAAAATTAAATATTTGAAAGAATTAAAAATCAAAAAAAAAAAAACTCTATCAAAAATCAAGACAAATCGGAAACCATTTTTTTTTTAACATTTCTAACTTCTTCCACATTTTCCTCACCCTCCACTTCTTCATCCTCTTCTTCTATACTTTTTATCATTTTTATAATAACAATAATAATATAAAGACATCAACATTGACACCTCCATGAAAATCACTCGAATCACAACAACAACAACAACAACAACAACAACAACAACAACAACAACAACTACAATAAAATAAAATTATAAAAAAAAAAGTTAAAGAACGAAAAGAAAAAAAAACAGACACACACACACATAAGACACAAGTCACACAAAAAAGCATTATTTTATTTATGTCCATCAGATATATTTTTGATGTCTGGCAAGAGACAAATCCACACTTTTTTTTTTCTTCCAATATTCTTAAAAAAAAATGTTTATTTTAAAAGAAAAACGAAAATTAAAAGAAAAGAGAAAGAGAAAGAATATATAATTGAGTGAAAAAGAAATTCATCAAATCAAAAATTCAAACAATTTGTATTTTTTTTTTCTTTGGAAAGAGAAAAAATTCTAAAGAAGAAGAAGAAAAAAAAACGATTATTGAAAAAAATTATTATTAAATTTATTAGATTCTGTTCCTAAAATTCTCTTGTATATATTTTACCACACATCGCGTGACAAAAATTAAAAGAAGTTAAATAGGTAAAGACACGATGAAAATGAAGATGAAGATGAAGATGAAGTTAGAGATGAAGTTAGATGGAAGAGGTAAAAAGAAAGAAGAAAATAAAGATGAAGAAGAAGAAGAAGTGTTAAATTTTTTTTTTCTTCTTTTGGGTAAAATATTTTCAAATATATTTAAGTGTCGGCTTTAAAAAGTTAACTCAATAATACTTTTTTTTTCCTCTATACGTATTAATGAATTTATACAAGTTCAGTGTGGACTTTAAGTCTTCTTCTTCTTCTTCATTTTTTGTTTGTCTTATTTTGATTTGATTAAGTTTTGATCATTTATTATATTGGATTTGGATATTGTTATTATTTTATTCTCCCATTATTATTATTCTCGATTATATTTAATATCTTAATTTTTATAATTCTTTTTATAAGATTTAGTTGTGTTTGGTTTTTTTTTTTTTTTATAAAATATTGAACAACACAAAATTTTAAGGAAAGAAAATAATCTTTAAATTATATTCAATTTTAATGTTAGATTTCTTTGGGAAATATTATTTGAATAGAAATTGTTTTTACAACCGACACTGAACACGAGATCTTTCGATATCCAGTAGAATTTTCAAACAACTTAATTTATTTGTTTTAAAGAAATTTAAATTGAGTTTTGTGAATTTAAAGATTTGTTGGATTTTCTTTTCGATTTCTTCTGATTATAGAAATTTTCCAAAATTCAATACAATCTAAATCGTGAAAAATCAGTCAGTTTTCTCTCTGTCATAAACAAATTGGAAAATGTTAAATGATCCGTAATTTCAGTATGTCCAACTACGTCTAATTTCGAAATAAACTTTAAAAGTTGTTTGGTGAAGGAAAATGTTGTTGAAGAAACTTTATTGACTAATGAAAATCGTAACAATTGTGGTAGAATTTTGCTTTCAATTAAGGAAAAAGTCAATTTTGCAATCAAATAAAAATTGAATCAATTTAAAAAAAAAAAAAAAAAACAAATGAATAAAACAAAAATAAAACTTAACAAAATAATTACCTTCATTGGACTTACAATTACAAAATTTACAAGTAACAATTTTTCTCATGTCAATTCATTCAACTTTCCATTCAATTAGATTATTTTTATTTTGATTCCTGTTATTTATTCTTTTCATTTATTTGTTGTGTTTTTGTTTTTCGGTTTACGTTGATTTTTCATGTAATAATTATTGTCTATATTGGTGTATTGTACTTTGTTGATGATGATGATGATGATGCGGGAATTTAATTTAATTTAACTAATAATTCACAAAAGTTATGAAAAGAAAAGGAAAGAAAGAAGAGAAAGATAAAGAAAATTGTATTTGGTTAATAATAAATTGTGTTCACTTTAACAAAAAAAAAGAAGAAAAAAAAAGAAGCATTACACTCGCCTCGCACGTAAACATAAACTAACATAAAGTATAAACATACACAGTAGGTAAAAGACGATTGAAAAATAAGTACCATAGGTTAAACTGATTAATTGAACTGAGTTGTTTTTGTTTTTTGTTTTTTGTTTTTTCCTTTCAATTTGTTTCCTTTCCTTTTGTTTTGTTTTGTTTTTTTTTTTTGTCTTAAAACAAAAAACATTTTAATTTTTTGTCCATAGAGGAAATTGTAAATATAAAAAATAATTAATAAAAATAAAAAAGAATTCAACAGAACAAAATATTGTTAAATATTTAAATTAAATTAATTTGATTAATTAAGGAAGTTTCAAAATTGATGATCATTTTATTTCGTTTATAAATTAGTTTATTATTTATTTCGGTTTTGATTTTATATATTTTATTTTTCTATTGAATTCTTTAATGATGATGATTTAAAATGAAACAATTGTATTTTTGTTAATAAATTGTTCAAATGTTATTTGTTATGAAAGCCAATAATTTATTGTTTAAATCTAAATTTTTATTATTTGTAATTTATTTCATTAGAGAGAACAGAACAAGAAATTTGTTCTTGAATTGGCAACTACACAAAATTGTCCAATAAAAAAAAAAACATCAATAAGTTCAAATTTATCGATTTTCCAGAGTCAAAGATCTTTTATATAATTTATTGTAATTGGTAATTACAATAAATAAAAATATTAGTGAACTTTTAAACAATGTTAGTGACGTGTTTCAAATATTGGACTGAAATTTGTGTTTGATCTTAACATACAGAATTCTTATTCAACTTTAACTTTTTGCATTTCAAAATCTAAAATTCAGCAAATTTACAATTAATTAAATTTATTTTATGTGTAAAAATTTATGTGTTTATTTTTATATCTGTAAATTACAGAATACTTTTAGTTATGGTTTTACTTTAAATATTTCATATTATTGGCGTGAAAATAAAATTCTAATAAGAATAAAAATTTAAAAATTTCAGAACAAATTAATTGATCACGGAATATGGATTAAATTATTTCTATAATTTACAAATGAATATTTTAAATGAAAACCAAAAAGAAAAAAACAACAAACAAAACACACGATTTATTGATGAATATTATTAAAACAATTTAAATATTATAAATTTTCAAATCCAATGTTAAGGTTAAATTTATTTATTACGATTGTTTTTGGTTAGTTTTGATTTGATTTTGATTTTGATTTGATTTTTTTTTTTTTGTATAAAATAATTATCTGCGGAAAATATGATTATTATTTATTAAGTGAAGTTTAATTAATTAAAATTGTAATTCTTTTGTAAAAATAAATTGAATGTCTATGAACAGTTTTTCTTAAACAAAAACATTTTGTTTCTATGTAAAAGTAAAACGTAAGCAATAATTCTATGGATGGGATGTTGATGTAAGAATTTTTTTTTTTTATTGATTTAACTTGTTTTGAATTTTTAATTGTTAATTATTATTCTTGTTTTTTTTTGTTTTTGTCAGATTTTTTTTGGAGATTTGAAAGATATGAATGTTTATTGGTATAAATAACAATAAGAAAATAAAAAGAATTAAAATTGTTTTTTTTTTTTAATTTAATTATTTATTATTGAACCTAAGAGTAATCATCCCTCCTTTGGTCAGAAAATCTTAATACCTTAATTTTATATTTTTATTTAATTCTTAATTGGACGTTAAATAAAACAATTCTTGATGCAAGTCAAGTACAAACAGAGTAATTCTTAATTATAATTTTATTTCACATTTCTTGATATGCTTCACCGATATATTAGTCATTTCACCATATCAATCATATTAAAATTTGTTATCTCATGATTCCTTTTCACTTTCGTTTACAGTTGTGAATAATAAAAAAACGAAAATGTTTTCCTGTAATAAAGTAAACTTTAAGAGAAGGACTTTACTTGAAGTTGTTTTAAAATTTCCAAAGAACTTCAGAAGTAATTTCTGATAAGTTAAGGTTTGATCATGAAATTGGAGTAGATGAATAACATTTACATCAATTCAAAGCTTTTATATCCAAGTACTGAGGCCAGACTAATTAAAGTGGGGAAATTTATTCAGGAATATAGTGAACCGCAGCAATAACAAAATAATAAACAGCAAAATAAATATTATTCAACCACAATAATTTATTCAATTAAAATAATTTTTTGTACGTTTGCATTAATACAAATTAAATATGAATTTTTCAATTATAATAAAATTAACTTTTAAATTAAGTCTTCATTCACTTTTCCATTTTTGTTGTTGTTACCTTTTATTTTATTTCCACACAATAATCATCAACAGATAAACTTTTAACCATAAAAAAACATAAAACAAAATTTTAATTTTAATCGAATTAATTCATAATTATCATTTGTTGTTGTTTTTTTTCTTTCTTTTAATGTTGTTTTTCTGACATAAATAAAAAGAGAAAGAAGATTCTGAAGACTCTGAAGGGAATCTAAGTTTTTGTCTTAAGACTAGAAAGAGAGAGAGAGTGAGAGATAGAGAGAGAGAGAGAGACACTAAAACTCTGAAGATGAATAATAATTTTTATAATTTTATTTCAGCATTAAAAATTGTCTTTTATTTTAATTTTCTATAAAAGAAATGTCTCCATTTAAATGCAATAAAAAAATAATTATGTTTGTTTTTTGTTTTTTTGTTTTTTGTTTCTTTTGAATAAAATATTTGCTAAAGAAAAAAATAAATAATTTAATTAATTTATGTGAAGATCAAAAACTAGATTTATATACTTAGAGCTTAGACAAACAGAAATAGATAGATAGAGTTAGAGAAACAGGGAGAGGGAGAAGGAGAGAAGGAGAGAGAGATAGAGGGAGATCTAAATTATTTATTTATTTATTTTTTGTTTCTTAGTTTTTATTGATTTTTATATAATTTTTTTATTACATCCGATTTCATTTATACGATTCTTTAATTTCTTGACTTTTATATCGAATAATTCCTGTTTATTTTCTTTACTTTTTTTTTTCTTGGTTTCTTCTCTTGGTTTCTTCTCTTGGTTTTCATTTTATATTTAATATACTCATCCAAAAAAAATCTTAAAAAAACCTAAAAAGAAAACGAAAGAAGATACACGCATGTGATGATGGACAATACTCTCTGAAATTTTATGGACATTTTATTATTATTTTATATAGGTGAAATTTTATGATCAAAGCAAATAATTTTTGTTGTTGTTGTTGTTGTTCTTCTTCTTTTTTTTTTGTTTTTTTTTTTTGGACACTTTAAAATGCAGCCGGCATCATCATATATTTTTTAAGACTTTGATCTATGTGTTTTGTATGTGTGTTTGTGTGTGTGTGTATCTCACAAATCATAAATCAATATAATTAAGAATCTCTTTTTTTTTTTGATAATATTTTTGTGGTGGCAAAATTGGTAAAATCACAAAATGACAGAAATAAAAGACGAAGAAAAATAGGAGGAAGAATCAAAACAGAATCAAAATTATTTGTCTGTCTGAAGTTCAGTATTGGGAAAGAACTTTTTTCTTTTATATCATTTTGATTTTATAATTGTGGAGCGGGGGGGAAAAAAAAGTCTCACTTTTTTTTATGGGTTTTTAATCGTCTGATATCCATCGATATGGACTTCTCCGGATTGTCACAGAAAGAAAGAAAGAAAGAATGGAAAAAACCAAAAAAAAAATACATAAAATTTTTTTTTCTGCTTTGGAAGAGAGAAAGAAGTCTTAAAAGTTGGAAAAACTTATAAAAAAAAAAAAAATTTTAATTGCAAAATATTTTGATTTTTTTATTGATTTTCTTCTTCTTCTTCTTCTTGTTTTTCTTCTTCTGTTGTGTATTTTTATTATTTATTTAATTCAAAAACAGAAATATATTTCTTTATTTATTTATTTTTTTTTTGTGACTTTAAAAGGATTTCACTCAATTTAAAGATGTTTTAAAAAAATTTTTTAAATCCGTAATTAAAGTTAATTTATTAAACAATTATTGTTATCTTTAAGAAACCTTATTAAATTCTTTTTTCTTCTTTCTTTTTTTTGTTAATCAATTCTGGGTAAATCGTTAAAATATTTACTTTTATTCTTACCTTTTATTTGTCACTTCTTATATTCCGTTTAAAATGTATTCACAAATGAAAAGCAATTTTAAATTATATTGAGGAAACCATGGAATTATAAGAGACTATGGGACTGTTACTGAGATTGTTGATATAGAACACAATTATTGCAGAAAATTGGTCTACGCGTAGTAAGTCAAACAAATCATTTAGATAGGATATGAAGCTTTTACTTTGAGCTTAATCAGTTTCGTCATTATAACGTGTCTTAAATTTGTGGTTTTTTTTTTTAATTCCATCCAAATTGTGTTTCCTAAATATTAAATTGCATTTAAAGAGCTGAGTTCCGTCATCATCATCATCATCACCATCACCGTCAGCATCATCATTAGCTACAGACTTTATGGCCTAAATTCTAATGAAGAGAAAAAAAAATCTTGATGTTCGGTTCACCAACAAATTCACGGTTGAGAAAAAAATTAAAAAAGAAAACATTTTGAAAATTATAAATCTTAAGATTTTCTCTTAAAATTATAAATAATTTTATTTTGTTTTGTAAAAGAAACAGTTAAATATTGTTCCGTAAATATATTACAAATTTTTTAGTAAATATATGAACAAAAACAAAAGAATAATATTTATTTAGTCCTTTCTCACATCCTTTTCTTCTTCATATATGATTATTATTATTTATTATGTTATAGCATATAAGACAACAAATAATGTCCAACCAAGATCCACAAATGTGTATGTGTATGTGTGTGTGTGTGTGTGTGAAGTGAGGTAAATATATGAAACTAAATATTTATCTTGTTTTTTTTTTTTGTATATACAAAAATGCCTTTTGTCTTGATGTATATAGAAGTCAATCCGATGCGGTCCATATGAATTAAATAACATTTATGTCACATAAATGACATATAGGCATTGCGTCGTCTGCACTGTATACAATGTTACAAATCAAAGAATCAACAACAACTTGAAAAAAAAAAATTTCTAAACTAAAAAGGAAAAAACAAAATGAAGCTTTTAAAGATCCTGCTAAAATGTGTTACATTTTAATCTAATATAATTCTAATTAGTTCGATCGATTAACTTTCCTCATTAAAACTGTAAATGTATGCGTGCGTGTATAAGGATCAATAATATCTGAAATGAGAAATCTTATTAATTAGCCAAAGTGACAAATTGAAAAAATTTAAAATTAAAATTGATTTTTTTCTAACACAAACAAAAACAACAAAAACAACAACACAAACCTAAAAAAAAAAAGTCAATAAATTTTTTTTGTTTCCTCTTTTTTCCCGTTGTTGTTGTTGTTTTTTTTTTGTTTAATTTTAATTTTATGTATGTTCTCTATCGGTTTCGTCACACAAATTATTATACAAAATGTTGAACGTTAATAATATTTAATAATCATAATAATAATAATAATAATACCTGTTTCATTGATTAACTTAAGCCATTTTAATCATATAATCAAACTATCTAATCGATAAAATTCACACATTTATTCGTTCATCTTCTTTTACTTTTTCTTTCGTCTTTCTTCTTCTTCTTTTTCTTTTTTTTTTCTTCTTCTTATGTGTGTGTGTGTGTGTGTTTTCTCTCTCTCTCTCCCTTTCTCTCTTATATGTTATTTATTCCTTCATCTTTTTATCTTCTTATTATAATAATGCAACGGGTTTTTTTTTTCTCTTCTTCTTCTTCTTCTTTATACAAATTATTATTTTTATTTATTATTTTGATATCGAATATATGTGTGAGAATGTGGAAATGTATGTATAAAGTTTAGATTTAAAATTACAGAGGTGTAACCTTATAATTTATATTAGATCTCTTTGATTAAATCTCTTTAAATTTTGATACAAAAATTATTTTGTGTAAATTTTTTTTTTTAAATTGATCAATTTCCCTCTTAATTAGAACACGTGGGATGATACTGTTTAAAACAACTTTAGTATAGATTATCTGAATTGTTGTCGACTTCCTGATCTAAATTAATTCAAAAGGACTATGTATGTCCTTGCATTGAAACTTAACATTCATTACTTTTGTCAAAATATTAAAATTATGAATAATGTATATTTGCTTACGCATAAAAACACTGAATACATTCCTATTATGTTTATATTTACATGGAGACATCATCATAATGTACGCATACAAATTTCTGTACATCTCTTCTTGAAACTAGTTTAAGACAACTGAATGCTGAAATATCTTTAAGAACTAAGATTCTGTTTTTTTTTTCTTTTCTTTCTTATTCTTCTGTTGATTTTTTTTTTGTCCACAAAAACACTAATATGTTGTATACACAAACAGACATATATGTAGTTACATACTTACATACATATGCATATATACATAAATATTTTGGATTAGAAGAATAATTTTTATAAGAAGTATAGGAAGAGAAAAAACTACAAGAAAGTATATAAATAAAATAAAAAACAGATCGATTGATTGAAAAAAAATATTTTGTAGTTATATGGTTGATATATGTATGCCTGTGTGTGTGTGTGTATGTTTCTACAGATTCTTCTTTACATTATATAGGATCATGATACATGTACAGATTGTTCTTTTTATGACGATTGCTGTTTTGATCGTGTTGAGTATACACTAAACGGTTTGACATTATGACATATGCGTGATAAAATGTTCAGTTAAGTACAAATGGTTAGTTAAGATTTTTAGTTTAGATTTGAATAATCTTTTTTATGTTTACATAAAATAAATGTTACTTTTTCTTTGTATATAATTACGATTTTGATTGGAATAAGGAAAAAATATTCAAAAATTAGTATAGAAGATTTTAATTAATTTATTTAAATTTAAAGATTATATGTATCAAAAAGCATTTAATTAATTCTCTTAATCTTGAATAATTTTTTTTCTAATTATTTAAACAAATTTACAATGCATTGTAATTCTTTCATTAATGAACATTTAGGCGTGTTTATATTTTTTGTGCTTTGGGCTGTTGTAAGGTTAGAGTGAGTTTTTTAGTTCAGTGTTTTTTAGTATTCTTGTTGCCAACTTCACGGCTATTCGAAAAGATGTAACAAATAAATGACAGTTGTCAAAATATTGTTATTGTTTTTCAGTTCAATGTTCAATTTTTGGAACGTGAAGAAAAATATTTATAGTGTTAAATAAAAATAGAGCCAACAATACTAAATAAATAAGTGGAAGAAAGAAATAAAAAAATTATAATAGGTAAGAAACTAAGACATCTAATTTTTTCCAATTCACTTTTTATTTAGAAGAATCACTTTGCCATCGCTTTGTTTTTATTATTATTAGTGTACTATTAAATGTTTTAGAATAAATAAATTTTGCAATTCATTTTTGGTGTGATTATTTATTCTGCAATAGCCACAATAATATTTTTCAGTCAATATATAAATATAATTTTGTTATTTGCTAATAAAATATTTAATTTCTGTTAGAATTTCAGTTTAAAGTAAGGAATAATCTTATATATTGCTTCTTTCAGGAAAATGGTAAAGAAAATTCTAGTAACAGGTGGAACAGGATTAATTGGAAATGCAATAAAAAATCAGATTACTGCAGAAGAAAATGATGAAGAATGGATATTTGTTGGATCTAAAAATGCTGATCTTACGTGAGAATATTTATTTAAATATTGAAATTTACATAATTGGAAATTCATTCAAGTTAATACCGTGGCAAATACGTTTCAAAGTCCCAAATATAGATGGGGCCGTCTTATATTGTGTTAAATATATGTGGTGTATGTCTTGGATGTATTTAGCCGGTCAAAAATAATGCCATCTTACATTTTTTATTTGTCTAACAAGTAGTCTTCTTTTCTGTTCAGTGTCCTTTTAAACTTCATAGAAGAAAGTCAATAGATGGCACTTTTTTTTTTAAAATTAAATTTAAATATCGTTATTCTTTTTCTTTAAAGCGATCTTAATTCCACTCGTGCTTTATTTGAAGAATATCAACCAACTCATGTGATTCATTTAGCTGCTATGGTCGGAGGTTTATTTCATAATATGAATAATAATTTAGACTTTCTGGTAAAACTGAGAAATACAAATTTTATTATTAAATTTAGAATAACGAGAACATATTTTAATTTTATTCACAGAGAAAAAATATGCAAATTAATGATAATATTCTCTCATTAAGTCATGAATTTAATGTTATTAAAGTTGTATCCTGCCTTTCAACTTGTATCTTCCCAGATAAAACACTTTATCCAATCGACGAAACAATGGTAAGTTTATATCACATTTGATCCTATTTGTTCATCAATGATTAATGATATTTTAAAGATACACAATGGTCCTCCGCATGATTCGAATTTTGGTTACAGTTACGCCAAAAGATTAATCGACATAACAAATAGGTAAGAATTTATAATTATGATAAAATTGCCTTACTTAATGTTCAAATATTGAAATTATTTATTTATTTTTTTATTTTAGAGCTTACTTTCAGCAGCACGGAAAACTGTTCACATCGGTAGTGCCATGCAATGTTTTTGGACCATTCGACAATTATAAACCTGGAGTAAGTCATGTTATACCTGGAATGATTCAGCGTTTACATGAAATTATTTATTTACAAAATCCTGATGTAAGTTTTGAAAATCGTTCATTTTCAAATTATGCAAATAATGATTTTTTTTATATTGTTTTAAGATTCCCGAAGAGGATAAAGTTTTCCCTGTTTTTGGTTCTGGGAAACCTTTAAGACAATTTATTTATTCAATGGATTTGGCAAAATTATTTATTTGGGTCTTAAGAGAGTACGATAATGTTGATCCTATTATTTTATCAGGTTAATTGATTTTTTTTCCCAATGAAATTTCATTTCATTATTTTGTTCCTTTTTAACTTTTCTAGTGGATGAATCTGCTGAAGTAACAATTGCTGAATTAGCTGAATCAATAGCAAAAGCATTTAATTTTAAAGGAAAAATAGTGTTTGATACAACAAAAGCAGATGGACAATTTAAGAAAACAGCATCAAATTCTAAATTACGTTCATTACTTCCGAATTTCCAATTTACTAATTTTGATCAAGCAATTAAAGAATCTGTCGATTGGTATAAGGAAAATGAAAATATTGCTAGAAAATAAATTAACAATATTAGCTTTTGTTTCCCTTTTTTAATTTAAAAACAGAAAGTACCAAAGATTTGAATATTCTTTATAATTTTTTTTATCAAATAGAAAAATTGTATATTTTGTATTTAAATTTTTGCTATTTACAAAAAGAAAAAAATTGAATTATTAAAGAAAAATCTAAGAAACAAAAAAACAAAATTTGTGTTTTATTGAATTATTTTGTTGAAAAAAAAAACTGACAAATGTGAAGCAAGTTAATTAAATCCAGTTTAAACAAAACAAAAATCTTCACAAATTCATCAATTGCTAATACCTAACAATTCCTTTATTAAATTATAATTCAGCCCCACTCGTTATATTTAATGATTTTTATTTGTTGTTGATTTTCTATTTGATTTTCCATTTGATTTGCTTTGAATGAATGATAGTACTTCCATATGATGTGTATTTTCCGTGTTCTGAAGGTTTTTTTCCTTAAGGAAATTATCAAAAAATCGTACTGGCTTCCTGTTTCAGAAACAATCGTCTCTTCCGGAGAACATTCTACCTCTTTTGTTCACGCTTTAAAGTTTCTTGGTATCCACAAAAGTTTAAATTAATTAAAATAAATTAAATAGATTTGCAGCAGAAAGAATTGAAATTTTTACTCAAAGTTAAACTTAAAGTTTACTCAAATTCCAATTTAAAAAAAAAACAAATAAATTTCATGGTTGCCAACAACGAGAGTAAACAAAAGACGAATTTGTTATTTATAATTGTATTATCTAAGCATCTTTTTTAAAAGATAATATTTCAAATAATCTAGATAAGTTATTTAGGTAAAATAAATGATGATTATCTCAGATAATTGTATCTAAATAGTAACAACACTGCAAACAAGACTCATTAAATAACACAACAATCGCTGATACAATTTGGGTTTTTACATCATAATATTTGTTGAAATAATTATATTCTATAACATCAACCAAATATATATCATTGTAGAAAATTATCCCCTTTATAATTTAAAGTCTTGTCTTACACTAACTTTGATTTGACAATTATATAGAATCATAATCGAACGATTCTTCTTAGGAATTTCTAAGTGCAGATAATGCGCCGAATCAAAATAAAATGTATGTACAGATGGTAGTTGGTTCAGAATCCACCTCAAAAATAGTAGGTATCCTCTAGTTCCTAATAGTTGTTATGATTTCATAATTATTAGAAAATTGGACAAACAAACAAACATATCAAATCGTTGAGTTTAACAAAACTGAGGGGGTGAAATTCTATACGGCCATTAAAAGTATATTGTATTGTATTGTTTTTGAATTTTTTATTAACGTTAGTACTTCAGCAACTAGGTTATTAGTAACTAGGAGACCTACTATTTTTGAGGTTGGTTCTAAACACATGCATTTTTAATTCGAATCGGCGCATTGCCAGCTCTTAGGAAACATGCAGATTTCCTAAGAAGAATCGTTCGGTTTTAACCATGTCCTGCACCATTAAAAGTATATTTTAATAAATAATAATAAAAACAAATGGAATAATTTTATATTACAAATAGTTTATTTAAATTATAATAAAGAAATTAAATAATAATACAGAAAATTGCAAATACTTAAAAACTATCAACATATAGGAATATTCATTTTACATTTTACAATTCAATTCATTTTTTTTTTTTTGTTTGTTTTGTATTTTCTTTTGTTCTTCTTCTTCTTCTTTTTTTTCTTTTTTTGTTTTATTTATTTTATTTTTTGAATGTGTAAAAAAATATTTTATTTTTTTCCCTCATTTTTATTTTCGATTTTCGATTTTCGAATTTGCTTTTTATCTCTACAAAGATATTTTTCTTCTTCTTCTTATTATTTTTATTGTTTCTTTCTTTTCTTTCTTTCCTTCTTTTCTTTTAACGATCAATTTTATTTTATTTTATTTTTGTTTTGTTTCAATTTTTTAATTCATAAAATTTAATTTAATTTAATTTCGTTTTTTTCGCTCGCTTGGGAACAAAAAAAGACAACAACAATCGTCCGTTTTTTTTGTTCGTACACATAAATTTTGATTTATTTTGTGGTTGGCATCAGAAAGAAGAGAAGGAAAAAATTTTAAAAATAATAAAAAGAAAAAAAAAACTGTTTCAAAAATTATAAATAAAGAAAAAAGTTTTTCCCAGTTTTTCTTTAAGTGAAAAACAAAAAAAAATAAAAATAAGGAAAATAAAAGCAAAAAAAAAAAAAAAAGAGAAAGAGAGAAAATTGCGTGTAAAATTAAATAATTATTTATTATTTATTTTGATGTTTTTTTTTTTTTTTATTTTTTTTTTTCTTGGGGGAAAGTTCGGACTAAAAAAATCGTTAAAATTTTCTTTTATTTTATTTTTTTTTTTTGTTTTTGATTTCGATTTCTTTTTGTTGTGATTTATTTTTAATGTTAAAATTTACTTGTGTTTTTTTTTTTCTTTTTGTTTAAAAACTAATTGTATTTACTAATTAATTGTAATCGTTCACAGTATGTTTTTTTTTTCTTTTCTCTTTTTTCTTTCTTTTATTAAAAAAAAAATGTGTTCCACTATAAACAAAAAAAAAAAAACAACTGGCTACTTAATAAACGGGGGGTAAATATTTTGTTTTAACATCATGAATTTGTGATGCACTTGTTTTAACACCATGTGGAAAACTTGATTTAACACCTTGTGGTGAATTACCCTGTTGACTATATTCAGGTTCTGGTATATAATTTTCTAATGTTGGATCTTGTATAGCAGCATTCACCCACTTAACATCAATTTTAGCAAATGAACCCAATTGATTTGGTATTTTACATCCTGTTTCTGTTGCATAAACACCACGTAATAAATATTGTTCTTTGCCAGATGTACAAGCGAGACCTGAACCAACATCTGTTAAACATAAATCATGACCACCGGTACCGCAGAATGATCCATTTTGATTGTATCCTCTATATTGGCTTTCACATTGTTTATGTGGGTGTACGGTAACATTTGTAAGATGCATAATAGCGTCTTTAAGATGAACTGGAAAAAGATTTGAGAATTATTTTTATTATTGGTTTCGCGCTCAAAAAATAGCATTTAAGATTGACAGTTGGGAATAGAAAATCGTCATTTTGTTATAGTAACTTACTTTTGATAACATCCTTGCCCCAACCAGTTGTGATACAATTGGAATCATTTGTTTGTGCTGGGAAATGTGGATCTTCAATACAAATTGGTTGAATATGTTGTGTCCAGTTAAGTTTAGCTTCTAAATGTAAGAGAGCAACATCGTAATCGTATTGTTTTGGTCTGAATGTTGGTTGGAAATTAATGCTCTTGACACGAATAATTTGGAAGGTTGGTTCTTCATCTACACCCAATCTCCATTCTCCTGCTTTAATCATAACGTCAGTGGGTTTAAGCCTAAATAATTTTAAAATATATTTTATTAGAAAAAGAATTTTGATTTGAATTTATTATAAATACTAACCCATTGACACAATTACCAGCAGTAATTATAGTATCTTCACCAATAATGGAACCACCGCAAAGAATTGATTTTCTTGATTCAGACAAAACCATTGCTTGCCATGGTACTTCACCAAAACCTGTATCGATTGAGTCATTACCTCTTGGAAGGGTATCCTAAATTAAGAAAAAAATTACGTTTAGAATAAATTGTAATGAACATTTTGACATTAATAATTTTGATACATACCAACATTCTTTGTCCACAAACACCGGCTGGACCTGTGTATTGTTCTACTGGTGGTTGATATTTTCCAATTGATGATGGTTTATATTTTCCACCACCGAAAATCTCTGGTCTATATCTTCCTAAATCAGTTACTGGCCATGGATCAACATAATCTGGATCTCTACAACATTTACCAACGAATCCTTTTTCTAAGCTACGACAATCAGAAAGTGGTACACGGAAGAGTTCTTGATTTCTAGTTAAAATAACTGGTGTCTTTGAGATAACACCTTGTGCATTACAAAATTGAATTTCAGTACAATTTAAAGCAGCAGCGCAAGATAATGGTATAGCTTGAATATCACCAAGATCGTTATTTGGACGAATAATTGTTGGTTGATCATTTGTAGATTGTCCTGGATAGATTTGTTCACTTAAATCATTGTCTCCACGGTATGGTGGAAGAACATTGTTTGGTCGATTTATTGTGGGTTGTCCAATAATTTCTTTTGGTGGAATATATGTATCTCCTTGGAATGGTTTCTTTGTTGGTTGCACAAATGGACGTTGGGTTTGTACTGGTGGAACATATGGACGTTGAGTTTGTACTGGTGGAACATATGGACGTTGAGTTTGTACTGGTGGAACATATGGACGTTGAGTTTGTACTGGTGGAACATATGGACGTTGAGTTTGTACTGGTGGAACATATGGACGTTGAGTTTGTACTGGTGGAACATATGGACGTTGGGTTTGTACTGGTGGTACAAATGGACGTGGGGTTTGTGGTGGAACAAATGGACGTTTTGTTTGAATATAATTTGGATTATTATTATCTGGTTGAGGTTCTGGTTGTGGTAAATATTCATTATTTGGTATTTTTATACTTGGATTTGGTACTTCATCGGGAATACGGCAACATACTTCAGGTGCGTAACATTTATCAACCTATAATAAAGAAAGAAAAAAAAAATTGCTTAATTGTGTTTTTGTTTTTGTAAATAATTAACATAAAAATATAAAGACAAAAAAAAAACCCCCGTGACATGGTCCACTATTTTTCTATCTCAATAGAGATTTAATAATTTGAAGTAAGTAACGGAAAATGTTAAATCAATGGAAAAAAACATAAATTTGCTAATTTGGGCATAATTCCAAGCACGCTCATTCATGTTGATGTTGTGCGGTTATTATTTTGTTTTGTAATTAACGTTTAGAAATATTTGCCTTTTAAAAAAATAAAACAAGAGAAAAAAAGAACGTAATCAAAACATAATTATATTAATTTAAACAAACAACCAATTATTTTATTCGCTTAAAAAATATTCTAATGGCAACAAATTCCGATGTGCCTACAATAATTCGCTGATCATATTTTAGCTAAAGAATTTAATGTTTGTGTTTTATTATCTGGAAACACAAAAATTTTACGATTAAAACCGTTTTTTACGAGACTTAACGTTATTTATTTATTTATTTTGTTTGTTTTTTTTTTTTTTGGCTACCCAAATTCATTTCAGAGCACGTCCACGATGAATCTGAATTAATTTTTTCATTTTTTCATTTAAATTGTCGATGCCAAAAGAATAACAACAAAAAAAAAACGTCATTCAATTGACATTCGTTTTTTATTTTTCTTTTGTTATAAAAAAAAGGCGAATCTCCATGATGCGATTAAGAATATAAAAAAGAAGATCATCTACATTGCCACGCGTCAATTTAAAACGAGGTAATAATATCCAGTTTCTTTAAAAAAAATAATTAAATAACAATAACAACAACAACTACAAAATAAAATCAACTAACATTTAAAGTTCAATTTATACGGCTGGAGACTAATATCATTATCAATGCCAAATAAAATATGGCATACCAACAAAAAAAACACGTGCCCATTAAAATTATTAATTATTTATCAATGGTTCTGTGTTTTCTTCTACCTTACATTATGTCTTCTGCTTAGACTCTTTGTATATATATGTGGACAAGATAATAAATATTAAAACTGGATGATCTCATAAAAATTGTTTTGCGAGAATAGAGGATTTTTTTTCTAATTTCAGTTTTTTTTTTGTTCTTGCTGAAACTTTTTTTTTTTTCTTTTAAAAAAAGAACAAAACGAAGAGGATCCGGAATTAAAAACAAAATATATATAACAACAAAAAATAACACACACACACACACATACATGGACACATACATAGTCACACTTAGAGACATAATAAATAATAATATCATTAAAGACTCGTTAATATTATTGCGTCAGAATTGACCAAGATCAGTTACATTTACAATCACAACTCATATACTCATATTTTTTTTCTCTTCTTCTTTATCGTCTTAATACAATTTACAGCTTCCTGATACTTTTATATTGTTGTAGTTGTTCATTTTTGTTTTGTTTTGTTTTGTTTTTCTTCTTCTCTTGTATTCTTTAAAAGTCTTTCTTTTTTTTTTGTTCTTTATTTATGTGGTCAATCACGATCACAATGTGTAGGTCATTTTTGATCGCGTTATTCTTTCGATTCTATTTTCTTCATATTCTTATTATTCTTATTTCTTTACGTCATCTTCTTCTTCTTCATGTTCAAATATTGATTCAATTTGTTAACGTGTATTTGAAAAAAAAAAACCATTGAAAATATTTCGCGGTTTTTACATGTGACGTCATTCATCGATGATCATCATCAAATGTTTGTTTTTTTTCGCGCATATTCATTGTTTTTTTTTTATTTGGATTTTTACGGAATTTAATTAGCAAATATTTAATAATTTATTTAGTAAATATTTAATGGAAAATATTTGATTTTTGTTTTTGTTCATAAAATAAATTTAAATTCGGTGAAAAAATTTAATAACCAAAAAAAATTTAAGGTTTTGTTGGGTGCCGGTGCATCAATCATTTTTAATTATGTAAACACGAGATCGACTACGATTGTGCTTTTTTTTATTTATGATATTATTTTTTTTTTGGCGATAAAATGGATTGACTGTGAACATGTGAGCGCAAAAATGCCGACACTAATAATTAAGTGTCGAGATTATAATTAAGAGAAAATTGAAATGAAAACAAGAGACGAGAAAATATTTATTTAATTAAATACGAATGGATATTTTAGGAAGAATTTGTATGAAACTGTTTGTGTTTACTTTAAACAAGTTGTCAATAATTACTTTAAAAATCTAACGATTGTTTATTTTGTAAAACAATACAGGAAGTGGAAGTCTAATTAGAAGCAAATATCTAACTAGTGTCATCCAATAGTGTGACTTTTTTTTTGTGTAAATATTTCACGATATTTGTATTTCTTTTGACGAAGGTTATTAATTAAGAAAAAAAACGAAACGAAATAAAATAAAATAAAACAAAAAAAAACTAACAACATCGACAGAAAAAAAAACTAAACTCACGTCATTATTAATTTTATCAAGAAACTTAAAAATCTTGTTTCTTGTAAATTCATTTTTCTTTTGACAGAAGAAACAAAAAAAAAACATTCCTATTCTTTAATCTTCTATAATCTTCTTCGTGTTTATCTTATCAGTAACGAGATATTCTAAGCAGCAAAGAAAAAAAAATGTAAGACAAGTTCTAGGTAACTTCTTCCTATCAATTGAGATTATTGGTTAAATTTTGTTTCTTAATTTTTACTAAAAAAAAATGGTTGTCCTTGAATAAAAAACCGAATAATGTGTAACTGATCAATTGTATCCATAATGTCTGGTTGGACAAGATTCGGTTTTAGCAGTTACCAAAAAAGAATCATTTTTATCAATAAAAAAAAAAACAAAAAAAAATCAAAAAATGTGTCAATGTTTAATTATCGATTTCGTTCTTGTTGTTGTTGTTGCTGTTGTTGTCTCCATAAATTTGTTTTTTTTAGAAAATTTATTAATTAATTTTATACAAGAAAAAATATATTTAGAAACAAAAAAAAACTAAAATGTATAAGAAGGTCACTAATGCATTCCAAATAAATGACATCAGAGACAAAAAAATAATACAACAACAAAAAATTTTGTTTCCTTTTTTGGACAAATAGAGAATTTATGAAGACGCGACAAACAGGCAAACAAATAAAAAAATTATATATTCAATTATGACACCTTAGACAATCGATTAAATCTAAGAAAAATGAAATTAATTAATTAATTAAACAATACAAAAATTTAGGAAAGAGAACGACCGTCCAAATATACTTTTTTTTTTTTACAAACTCAAAAATTACGATATCAATATTTTTGTATGCAAATTATTATTTTATAATTTCAATAGAAACTGCGACGACTTGAATCAATATGAATGAATAAATAATTATTAAAATTAACAAAATTCATTGTTAATTCATCATTCTGCGTTTTTTTTTTGTGCTGCTGCTGCCTATAACAACAACAATAAACTGAAGGGAATATAAAAGAATATTAAATTGCATTAAAATGTCACAAGAAAATGTCTTTGCGGTTAAGACTTTTTTATTTTTTTGCTTCTTTTTTCTTCTTCTTCTTGTTATCGCATCATTACAAGATTGATAGACAGAATGTCATAAAGAACATAATAATAAATAATAACAAAGAAAAGATAAAATAAACAAATGAAAATATAAATAAATATGTAAATGATATTTAAATTGTGTTTATTTTGATTTGATATTTTGTTTAATTTCATTTCAATTTTAAAGTTTTCTCTCCTGTCATTATATTAGCCATAATCGTCTTCTAATATATATGTATGTGTGTGTGTGTATTTGTCTCTGTTGAAAAGACTCATCAGAAAGATCAGTTAGGTTTTATTTTTTTTTATTCACTGTTATTAAAATTATGATGCAAGAAGAAGAAAAATAAAATGAAAATAATTTTATGTCATTTTGTGTTTATATCGAATAATTTCTATAATTTAAAATTAAATGAAAATATTTTTAACGCTATCGGCAATCGTTGAGTTTATTTTTCTTTAATTTTTTAATTATTGATATTGAATGATCTTTTTTTTTTTTTTTGGGTTGATCTTGATCATCACATTTCATCATAATCATTTATATATAGAAAATATTATCAACATAAATATTAATTACTTTGTTTTTCTTCTTCACCATTTAGTTTTTTTTTTCTTTTCATCACCTAAATATTTTTTTTTTGTTTTACTTCATCTTTTGATTATTGAAAAAAAAAAAAACAACTAATCCGAAATTTCAATAATAATTAAAATGATATGAATCCTTGGTCAAAGTTATAATAATTAAGTTAATTATCTTGATTTTATTAAATGGCCTATGGCCTAATAATCGAAGTGCTAAAACTTTGAATGTGGATTGAATAATAAAAACTGCCCTTTAACACCTTTTTTTTTTATTTTATTTCATCAATAAAATTTTTAATTAAAGTTAAAACCTTCGTACTTTTTATTTTTCAAGATCAAGAAAAAATAATGTTCAAGTCAATATTTTTTTTTTTGTATAAAATTTTTTAAAGGCGTTTGTTACGAATTTGACAAAATTGACAAACATTTTTTTCTTTCTTGAAAAAATCAAAATCAATAAATTGTTCGTGTCAATTTCTGACTATTCTGTCTCTCTCTTAATTTATGGAAAGAAAAAAAAATACAATAACAACAACACCAACAACAACAATAAAGTTTTGTTAAAATTAAATTCCAATGCCAATTTGATTAAACTTGAATTTTATGCGTTGATTTATTTTGAACTAAAAACTAAAAAATGAAACAAAACTTGTGAAATTTTGTTTTAATTAAAAAGAAGAAAAAGAAGAAGAAGAAGATTTTATGTTTGACGTCAGCATATTGCTTAATGCTCTTGATTTTTATGTTACTATTGGCATAATTTTGTTTTTGTTTTTTTCGATTTAAAAAAAATAACAAAATACAAAACAGAAATCAATAAAAATAATAATACAAAATACCAGGCGCCTCCATTTTCAATTTTAATTAACGTAAATAAAATTATGTTTTGGTATTTAGTATTTTTCATTTTCATTACAAAAGGGCAATCTTGTTAATTGTGAAATTACAAAAAATATTTATAATTATTGGTATTTCAGCAATATAATTAAAAGATTAATTAAACATGGTCGTAGACATTCTTAATGCAGAGAAGAAAAAAAAAACAGAAAATAAGAAAAACAACAATGTAAGTAATTATTATTGTTTTTGGTCAGCAATAAAGCCAGACATTACGAGTACTAAGTCAAGAGAAACGTTTATTGTGACCATAACCTCAAAAGGAAAAGAATTACAACAATAACAACAAAAAGCTCGTGGTTTTTTTTTCTTCTTAAAACAAACAACCAAATTTTTGTCTCTTTAAATTTTGTGTCAATTCTTATTGTTGTTGTTTTATGTCTTCTTATTGTCTGCCAATTTATTTTTGTTACAACACAATCTTTTTATGTTTGCTTTTAAAACAAATTTATTTACAAAATGTCGTGCAATTTTATTTCTTCGTAATATTTACTAAAGTTTTGATTTTTGATTTATGAATTTTAAATGAATTTTATGTGAGTTTAGCCTATCATGTTTGAATGCATTTCACAGAATAAATTGTAAATCTTATGAAAGACTTTAACAACAACAAATGAAAGACCAACAAAAAAAAACCGATGAATAAATAAAGAAAGAATGAATAAAAAAAAGGTAGGTGTTTGGATATTGGATATTGGTTATTGAAATAACCTTGAGTTTTTGATCCCTCAACTGATCATCAGTAACAACAACAAATGTCCATATAATTTATATTTATTTTTGTACATTTCAATAATTATGTTAAATTATTGTAAAAATTAAATAAATATAAATATCGAACTTATTTGCATAATATTCTTCTGTCAGAATGGTTGGTCCACCTGTTCGACTTAAAAAAAAAAAATATATTTTGCTGTTTTCTTGCAGGTGTGTTTCATATTTAATAAATTTAATTATACTTTTTTTTTTCTTGTCTTAATCATCCTCACCTCGACCGTCATTATCCCAGTTAACCAGTTCTTTTTTTTTCATTTCTACTTATCTTCTTTTTTTTCGGTTTTTTTTTTGGGCTAAAACAGATGTGATTTTTATACTTCTTCTTCTTCTTATTCTTCTTCTTGCAACAATTGGTTAAATGTTAACCGCTTTTTTTTTTTCGGTTGACATTTTTTGTTTTTGTGATTCTTGATTTTTAGTTTTAATTTTGCATTAAAAAATTGTCAAATTTCCATGCCAGTAAATTTAATATTTGTGTTTGCTTTGACAAAGAACCAAAAAACCAAAAAACCAAAAACAATTAATTTCTATTGGTGCTTATCAACAAAACACAAATTTATAAAATATGTTTATCGGTTGAAATCAATTTTCAAGCAAAATTTAAAAATAATTACAGGAGATTTATATTCAAGATCTTCACGATCTTCAATAAATGTACAAATCTTTAGATCAATACAAGAGTAAAAATTTTTGACAGAAATGACTAAATTTGATTCTTTATTGAAATTATTTCAGATAAATGAAAACGAAGATCATAAATTGTTGTTCATCATTACTGAACTAATTTCAAAGTGAAAGTCGAATATTTTTCATAATTTAAAAAAAAATGGTGATTTTATCCCATTTAAAAAATTCAATTTCATCATCAGAAAATACAAACATAATAATAAATGTCAGTATTCATCATTAAAGTTAAACAATAAAACAAAAAGAAAATCAAAAATTGATTTAATGAGATTTTTGTTTATCGAAACGGAAGATTTTACTTAATTCTGAAATGTAATTTCTAATTTCCAATCAATATATAGGAAATGGTTACACTTTTGTTATTTGTTGTTCTTATTTCTTTTTTTTCAAATCACAAGAAATCAAAACTTTCTCCTTCATTCTTATTAGTTCCATATAAATTGTTAAAGGGGATTCAACAACATTTGTTCAATATTAATTTATGCATAATTTTCTGCGGTTTTTCTTTGGAAAGACAAAAATAAATTAAAGTAAATTTGTTTTTCTTAAATTCTCACTTAATGGCAAAAACAAGAAACTAATTAAATAAAGAAGAATAATTAAACAGATCAGCCACACACGCTTAATAAACACAATTAGATTTTTTTTTTTCGTTAATTTTAATTTTATGTACTCGGCATAATTTGTTAATTTATTTAATAAGTTTTTAAAACATTAAACAGACTTTGATAAACATAAAAAGACATAAAAGACAAACAGAGGAAAAAAATGAACGACAGCCAGATCAAAAACATAAAATTTTAAACAAATAAAAATTTAAATTTATTTTTTTTTGTTCGTATAAAAAATTCATACCAAATATTTAATTATGTTTATTTATAGAAATAATCTAAACGATCAAAAATGCGGATATTGACTAAAACCGAAAAAACGCGCACGCGAATACACACACACACACATTCACATACACACACTTAAATTATAATCTATTAAATAGACATCTAAAATAAATACAACAACAACAACAACAAAAATATATTAATAATTTTTCCATCAGACAAAACAGAAACCAAAAAGAGTCAACAAGAAAGAAAAAAAAAACAATATTGGAAAATTATTGTTTCAATTAATTCAAATTTATTTAATTATATTTTATTTATTTTTCTTGTGAAATAAATAAATTTTTTGATATTTTAAAGTAGACATACACACACACATGCATACACACACATACAAATAAAAACAAGTGAAATATAAAAGAAAAAAAAAAACGATTTAAAATAAACTTTTTTGGCTAATAAGAAGACGAGTCAAAATGTAAAAGAATGAAGAAGAAGAATGAAGAAGAAGAATATAATCTTTTAAATAAGTTGTCTTTCAGGTCTTACCGGAATTTTTTTTTATTTTTGTCTATCTTCTAACAAATCAAATATTTTATAAATACTTTTTTTTTTGTTGCTCAGAAGAAGCAAATTTTTTTTCTTTTGATGATTCGATCGCTAAAGACATTTTTTTTTATTTCTTTCTAATTAAAAAAAAAAATACATTTTTTTTGTCTTAGTTCAATTCTGACTAACCGTAATAAGTCAATAACAATTTTACTTTCATTTTTAAACCGTTCAAAATATCCTTGCGAAGAAGAGAAAAACAAAGTTAGCATACCAAATCATAAGTCAGAACAACAACAAATACAAGAACAAATACAAGAACAACTACTGACAACACTAAAGAACAAGATTTTTTTTTTGTTTATGATTCACCAAAAATAAATTCATTGAATCTTAACGAACCCGGATTTTGGTTTTTTAGACAACAACAATATTATTACGTTCTGAGATTTAGAATTTTTAATTTTTTTTTTGTTTCGTTAAAGCGAATTTAATAAGAGCTTTTATTTTGTCCGTGCTACTCAAATATTATTGTGTTGTTGCACCTTGATTATTTTGTTGCATATTTGCGAATCCCAAAAAAAAATTAATTTGTACATAATTGGTTAAGTGGTTCGATCCCCAAGGAAAACTAGTCTAAATTGGCCACTGTTCTATTGAGTGACAACCTCATAAAATATATAAATTCGCGGACATTAACCAATGTTAGAAATTTTTTTAAGTTTAGTCTAAAGGTTTAATTATTTTAGGTTGATTGGATTCGAATAATAAAACGTTAAAAAAATGCCATAGCTGGAATATAATCATAATAAATAATAATAATAAACATTAAGTCCGTCTTTGTATAATTAAAGGAGTTGGATCATTTAAAAGTCATTAAACTTCATAAATATATATTAAAAAAAAAGAACATAAAAAGTTGAATCATTAAAATTGTTTTTTTTTTTTGTTGTACTTTAAAGTCAAATAAACAACAAAACCTATAACGCATTTATTTCTACAATTTTTTTTTGTTGCTGTTCATCCCCACCACCCCCCCCCCCCCCGAAAAAACATAAACAGACAATAAAATTTTATTTATTTTTTATAAAAATTAAAAAATGAAGAAGAAGAAGAGAAAAAACAAAAACTTAAGAAATCGTAAACTGATTTTTACGAAATAAGCAGAAAATAATAATAATAATAAAAATATTAAAAAAAAAAAGGTGACAATTAATATGGCACAATCCGTATCACTTTCACTCTTTATGATTAAATTAGAGTCCTCGCCTTTTATTCATTTTTTGGTCTTTATTTTTCTTCTTCGTAATTTTAAGACATGAAAATATTTGTTGTGTTAAAAGTTTTTTCTTTGTAAAAACATTTAGGACAAAAAAAAAATTACAGCATAAAAGAAATGAATAAAATATTGTCGTAATTGTTTGATACAAATCTTAATAGTGGGGTGTCCGGGTGTCTCTGAAGATTAGGTCGTTTATACAAGTGGCACAACAATTATTTGTTAAACGATGAATTGAACCTTATTTCGAATTAATTCTGGTTTAAAGTCAACAAAGATCATCAATTAAATTAAAAAAATAATAAATTTAATAATTTAATGAATTTATTAATTTCTCAACATAATTTATCCACCTTCTGTAATTTATCATTTTCAGAAAGAAAAAAAAATTATGTTCAGAGAATTATTTTAAACGACTGTTAAACGATCAATTAAATTGTAGTTATTTTCTGTGATAAAAATCTTTTGAATAAAGGCGAATAAACAAAAACATCGCGCACACACACACACACACACACACAGAGCCATAAACAGAAGAATTCTTTAAATTGATGTCCGATTATTTAAAATGACTAAATTAAGTAAATAGAAATATTATCTACCGCAATAGAAAATTGTGAATTCTTTAATATATTTTTTTATATTAATCGGACAATGTTAAATTTAATCTTGAATATTAATTTTGTGATAAGATAAAAAGTAACAAGATTACAAGAAAAAAATATATTTTAATGAGTTATGTTGTGTGTGTGTGTATGTTTGTGTGTTTGTTTGCTTTGTTTTGTTTTTTTTTTTTTCTTAAAATTTTGTATCCGTATGTAAATTTTTAATAGTTTTGTTGATCTGTCAAAATTTATGAATAATCTTATCGATTGTCTCTTCATTTCTTTATTATTTTCAAATTATGTCTTCTTTTATTTTTATTCATTTTCTATTTATATCCATATGTATGGCTGTGTGTGTGGTGTGTTTGTGTGTTTGACTAATTTTTCTTTTTTATTCGGTTGTAAACAAATTAAAGTGTTTTATTTTGTTTTTGTTGTCTTGTTTGTTTTGTTTGTTTTATTTGAAAGAGATTATTATTAACATGTCGATGACAAAAAAAAAAAATATTAAAGGTGACGATAATAAATCATTCAATATCACACATACCAAAAAAAAAAAAAAAAAAACGCCAACAAAAACAACAAACAAACATATAAAGCAAAAACAAAAACATAAAAGTAAAATAAACATAAATTAATTCATCAAGAAAAAAAAAAAATATTTTTGTTGAATTTTCATTTTTTTATTTCTTCCGTGATTTTTTTTTTGATTCTTTTGATTTTTGATTTTAATTTTGTCTGTCTGTGTATAGTCAACATACTAAATGTGCGAAAAATTAGAGAGAAAGAAAAAAAAACTTAAGAAGCTGTTCAAGGAACAATAATTTTAAATTGAATTTGTTATTGAATTTCAATGAGGATTAAGATTTTAATCCTTACATTTTTAAATCAAAGAAAACTTCAGTTATTGAAAATGAAGTCGCTTACCTCCTTTGACAATAAGCTTCTTTTTTTTTATTGTAATGAAACAAACAAAATTTTGGGGCCAAAAAAGTTTGAAATTCCCAAAGTTTCGCAATAATGAGTTCAAATATCCAATCAAAGTTTAAATTTTAAGATCATCAATAGAATTTCAACATTAAATTTTTTTGTAAAATATTACAATAAAGTCATATTTTAAGGTGACTCTAGTGACATACGATAAATTTTTAAATTGAACTTTATTATTTGTTAATTTGTATAAAATTTAAAAGTCATAAGAATAAATATAAATTCATAATTCCTTTTATATATTTTCTAGAACACCCACGACAATTAATGGAATTAATGACAATTTTTTTTTTGTTTATAATTTTTTTTTTTCATCTCAACTTCATAACAGAAATCGAATAAATTAAGTGACATTTTCTAAGTAAACACATTTGTCATACAATTCTTTTTCTTATTTATGTAATAAATTTACATTATTGCAAAATAATTATAAATATTTCTCTAATTGGTGTACATAAAAGTGTGGTCCCCTCTTATAACACTAACAACAACAATTATTGTCTATACAAAAAGTGTAAAAGAATAACAACAACGTGCCATATGTATCTAATTGGTTATAAATTCTATAAAGAAAGATTTATTTATTATGATGATTAAATGAATTATTATTTTGCAGTATCAGCAGAAGAAGAAAAAAAACAGAAATCATAACTTAATTTCTAAATAAATTTATTAGCATTATTTATTTTTGTCTTAAGGTCTTGAACCCATTTGTTCATTTTTGTAAATTTAATTCGAAATAATCTTCTGTTAATATAATTTATTGGGTCATTTATGTTAAGCAACAGTAACGAAAAAAAGGCCACAAAAAGAGGGATTGTACCAAAATAGAACCAAAGGTACGATCAAAACCAGAGTATAAACTGAAACAACAACAACAACAAGTAGGGTTTGGATTAAATTCAAATAATTGCAGTACCATGACTGATAGGGTTAAATAAATTATCTTTATTTACATTAAAAAGATTTATATTTTCAATATAATGTCAAAGAAACTAAAATTTATCATATTTTCAAAAGGTAAAAGATGAAAAAAAAATATTAGTTAATGCTATTCATTTGAATATCAATGAAAGATTTTATAATAAGAAATTAACTATAAATATATTTTCCATAAATAAAAAAGAAAGAATGAAAAAAGAAGAAGAAGAAGAAGAACACTGAATATTATTTTTAATATTCAAATAATGATTTCTTTAATCAAAAGAAAATATGAGGACATAATTATTTTCTTAAAAGAAGAAGAACAAATATAAAAACACAGTAAAAGATGACGAGTAAATTTTATTTAATAATTTCAATTAATCTTATTCATTATCAGGGACGGACAGACTTATCGGTCATTAGGTCAAAGTATTCATATTTCTTAATATTTATTGAAATTCAATAGATGCGAAAAAAAAAAGAATAGCAACACGCGTTTCAGATAATGATATTTAATGAGCGGGGTGTTTGTACAGAATATCTATAGGTCCCCCAGCTCGTCCCTGTTCATTATTCATAATTATTAGACAAAAAATAAATATGAAATTCATACAAAAAGATTTAAAGATTATTATTCTGTCACATATGTTTGTTTACGTTTGTTTGATTGTCACATCTACTTTTCTTTACAATTTTTTCTTTCTGCTATTTTTTTTTTTCTGTTCTTTAGTTTCAGTTGAAGGTTCAAAAAACTTCTCTTCTATATTCAATCAATTGACAGAGAAAGAGAAAAATATGTTTTTGTTTTTTTTTTTAATTTGAATAAAAACAAATTAACACAATTAAAATCTATCGTTTGTTTTTTACAACAAAAAAAAACACGTTGTTCCCTTGAAATATTTATTAAAAGTTTACGAAAAATATTGTTGTCATAATTTATTAGATTTTTTTTTTTCACTTTTGTATTTGAGAACAGTAAAAGAACTCAAAGTGAACACATAGAATAAAAAAGCTCAACAAAGTTTTCTGTTCAACTCAATTATGTCATCAAATGGATGTTTGTATTAATTTTATCTGATAAAGTGATTCGTCTTTTTTTATTAAATATTTAGTTATTGTTATTATTTATTATTTAATTGGTTTTTCCTTTATGAGATTTCTATACAGTGAAAAATTATATTTCATTGCTGTTTTTGTGTTTTTAGTTTTTTCTTAAAGAAATACAAAAAAAAAAAGCAACTACGACAACAACAAATTAAAGATCTTCTTCAATTTTTTATTAATAAATAAAGGTTAACGAACATCCTTGTCTTGACGTAAATCATATTTTTTGTGTGTATGTGTGTGTGTGTTAATAAAAAAAACTCTCAAAAGATGTGATAAAGTCAACATTCACAATTGAATGAATGTAAAAATCTGTAAATTTGATTTTAGGAAATTTTTGGTTGAACATTTTTTCTTGTCTTTTTACTTTTGTTTTTGTTGTCCTTATTTTTCATAATTTTGTGTTAATTATTCTAATCGAATTTATTCTCCATCCGCATTATTTTTTGTTTGTCTAATATTTTACTTACAATTCGTTGAATTGAAAGCAAGAAAAATAAATAGAAGGAGTTTTGTTTTTTTGTTTGGTTTGTGTTTTTGTTGTGTTTTGAAATAATGAATGGACCATTAGCTAATGATCATTATTACATTAATCATATTTTCTTGAAATATTTCAAAGAATTCGGGGTCAGAAGATGTTATTATTTCTTTATTTCTTTATTTCTTTAACCATCGTATGGACGTACAAACAAAAAAGTTTTTATTTAAATCAATTTTTCGGTAAACAAAAATTAAAAAATAAATAAAATGCCTTTGGGTTTTACAAAATCCAAGTGCTAAAGGTTAAAGTATTTTTTATTTTGCATTCATAAACAATTTTATAATTGATGTTTGATTTTTCCCCTCTTCCCTGCACTAAACACCTCTATTTTTTTTTATATTCTACCGTACAAATTTCAATCAAAGAAATTATTATAAGAAAAAATGAATTCTTTTGCTAAAAGTTCAGTAAAATATTCAAACGTGCGGCTAAATTGATTTGACATTTTCAATTATAAAATCATTATCAAAATATTATACAGAAACTTTATAGCGAATTAAAACAGGTAATCTTAATTTTAATAACAGAATTTTATTCCATACATCGTCTTCTTCTTCTTCTTCTTCATCGTTTTCTTCATCTTAATAAATAACGATTCTTCTTTTATTTAAGTTAAATTACAAAAAAAAAGAAAAATGAATATTATAACATTATCATAATGATGATAAATATAATATGTGATTCTTAAAGAAATCGCAAGGTTAAATTTCTAATTCGTTGCTATGTCGTTCACTGATTTCTTATTCTTTTTTTTTTTTTACTTGTTGTTCTTGTTTTGTCTTCTTCTTTATTTCATTTTTTTTTGTTGCTTGATTAAAGAAGACAACTATTTTAATTCTATAATTATACACATATATTTTTTTTTCATCAGTTTCTATGTGTGGGACGAATGAATGCTGTTTTGAGACAACAATTTTTTTTTATTTTTTTTTTTGTAACATTAAAAAATTAAATTAGAATATTTTCATAATTTATGATGTGATTTAGTTTTGAGATAATTTTAAGGAAGGTGCGAAAACGTGCTCTATTAAGTGAACAAAATAAATTAACAAAGTTTATTTGTTTATCTTTCATTTATTTGTTGTTTTTTTTTTTTTTTCTTAATTTTACTTTTATTATTTGTCTGCCTTCAGTTTTTTTTTTCCTAATTTTTTTATTTCAATTTTTATTTATTTTTTTATTTTCAAAAATCAAATGTCCAAAAATGAAGCGATATTTATGCAAATTGGATTGAATGTAAAAAGAAGGAGATGAAAAAAAAGTGTTATTGAAAACATGGATAAATGCGTTTAACTACTTCAGAAATTTCTGTCCATGAACTTTTGAACCGTAAAAAAAGCAAAGTATTAATTAATGACCTTCTTTAAAAATTCTTCTTCTTCTTCTTTTTCTTTTTCTTTATTTTTAAACTTTTGTAATTTTTTCTGTTGTTTTTTTTTTTTTTTGCGCTAAAGATAAACAACAAATTTTGATCTTTTAATTATTAATTCATTAATTTCAATTATTCCAGTCATGTTTCATGATGATCTAATTAAGTACACTACACGGTACACGTTCACCTTTTCTGTTTTTGTTTATTTTGGTTTAATTTTTTATAAAAATTTAAACAAAAAATAAAATCTGCAAATTTTGATGTTGTTGTTGTTGTTTTGTTTTGTTTTTTTTATTAATTTCCTAATGAAAGTTACTCGTCTATGAAATGTTAATTTTACAATAAAAATGAAACAATAAAACAAAATGTTTTTATGGTTTAAAATGTCAGACAAGTATAATTATCTTTTGTTCCAACACAATCTTCTTTATGGCGCACATTGAACAAAATCCTCAAGTAATAATTTCAGTATCGTTAATTTTTCTTTTAATTTTAATTTTAATTCTTTCTTTTATTTTATAACAAACAAAAAAAAGAAAAAAAAACACAATCAATTAAAGTGAATTTATAAAATAAAAACAGAATTGTGAAGAAATATCCGTATTCACATCACACAAGTTGAGAAAAGAAGAAGAAGAAAAAAACATTATTACTGATGTGTGACATTTTAAATGTGATGAGATTACAGATACCAAACGTGTGAAGTTCAATTTTAAATCAAATCAACCAAAATGAAAAACGAAAGAAAGAAAAACAAAGAAAGAAAATTAACTTAATAAATTTTGTTGTTGTATTTTATAACTGTTGCTTTTCATAAAAATTTATGCAACAATTTCTCGATTGAATAATCACGTTTTTTTTCTTGTTTTGTTTTTGTTTAAATAATCGATATTCGATACTCAAAAAAACAACAACAACAACAACACACTAAAAGGAAAATAAAAGCAGACATACCTGGGAGAAAGTTATTATTCTTTGTAAAAATTTTTTTATCGTTTTTAACGTCTGTTGATTATACTGATTAATATTATCGTATTAAAAGAATGAAACACAAGTTCATATAAATTCAATTATAGGAAGAGTTGGTGGTGGTGGTGGTGGTGGTAGGGGCCAAGAAAAAAAAAAGTCATAAAAAAAAAGAAGAAGTCATATAAAAGAGAGAAGCGTAATCGAACATTTTTATGTGTTTTGATGATTTGAATTGGGATTATGTCAATCGGTAATAATAACAACATCAGTTTTATGCATCTCTTAAGAGAAGCGATTATGTAAACTGTTGGAAGAAAAAAAAAAAAAGAAAATAATGAAGATTGGAATTTTTGTTTTCTCCCACTTTTCAGAAGCAAAAAAAAAAAAATAATAAATTCATATAAAAATTAGGCAATAATTCTGATGGAAGAATTGATACAGCAAAGTTTCTTTTTCACCTTTTGCAATTTGTTGTTACTACTTGTTACTATTGTTGGCTATTTAGTTAGCTATACATGAATTTTTTTTTTTAATGTGTCCAAAAAATTTTAATTATCTTGATTATACTTGCGTCACATTAATAAAAAGAAAAAAAAAAACAAATAAGAAGACGAAGAAATAAGTTTATAATCATTCGCAGTAAAATTGAAGTGAAAGAAATGTTGGTACTTTCAAAAATTTCTTATACATTAATCAGATAACTATCTAAATATTGTTTTCATTTATAATATAAGAAGACATATTTACAAGTTGCTACTTGTAACTCTTTGTAATAATAATTTTTTTTTTTTTGAAGATTAGAAAATGAGACATGAAATTCCAATTGAACGTAACAAAGTTGAGAGGAACCAAAAAAAAAAAAACGTATAAGTACAAGAAGTTGGAGGGGAAACATAATGTTGATGTTTGTCTAAGGAAAAATGTAATTTGTAATTTATATTTTTTTTTTTTGTTATTTCATCTGTAGATGGACCTTCAGAAAAATCATAAGACCGAAGAGAAAAAACTCAAAAAAAAAGGTCTACGATACAAAAATCTATTTACTAATTTTTTTTATTATTTTTGATTGTTTTTGTTTTTTTTAAATTTTTATTTTCATCTCATACAGAAAACAAAAGAAAAGCTCAAAGTCAATTCAAACGGATATAATTAACTGATTTCGTAAGTTTACACCAAAAACAAAAAACTAAAAACTGTATTACAGAAAAGAAGAAAAATTTTTGGCATCTCAATGGAAAAATAAACTGGAATTAAAACATAAAATATTAATTTATGTTTATAAATTGTGACTAAATTATGATTACGTACATCACAGATAAAACACAAAATTTATCTAATCTCACATGAGACGTAACACGTAGAAAGAATTTTTAATATTCAAATTATTCAAAGATGAAGAAGACGACGATGAAGAAAACAAGTAAAACGTTACTTATATTAAACCATTGGTGAATTTCTTCAAATAAAATCGAAAGTGTTTTTTTCTTCTTCTTCTTCTTCAGCTTTTTTGTTGTTGTTGTTGCCCGCGGCGGCACACGACTCTTTCTTTTATACAAAAGAAGAAGATAAATAAAAAAAAAATGCTATACAGAATTCTCTCATCGTAAAAAAAAAAGGTACGATGTTTTACATTAACTTTTTTCTGTGTTTCTTTTTATTAAAAAAAAAAACAAAAACAAAAACAAAAACTAAAGAAAAAGAATATTTCAAAAAAATCAAACATTACAAACTCGTGTAAAAGTTTTGTGTCTTTTCTTCTTTTACATTTTCAAAAGAGAAAAAAAATCAAAACAAAACAAAACAAAAAGCTGAAGATGAAGCAAAAAAAAAAAGAACAAACAGAAAACAAAATATTTTTCTCAAAGATATTTATGACGTCATCGGCTAATAATCGATTATGCCATCGATGACCTAGGCCTTGAATAAACAATTTCGGTATATAGATTTTTGAGTTGTTTATTTTTTGTTGATTTTTTTTTTGTTCAACGTTTTGCTTCTTCTTCATTTTCTTCTTCTTTCTTGCTTTTAGTAAATTTTTTTTTTAAATGTCAAATTTAATGATACGCATAGATTAAAATATAATAAAATGTCGGAACGAATCAAAATTTTATTTAAATTTTTGTGTTAAAAATTCTTTTGATTCGAATTTTTTTTTTTATTTTATTTTATTGTTGTTGTTGTTATTTATGTTAAAAAGAAAAAAAAAATTGAGAACAATATTACCCAATATAAATCGTCCATTTCACGTGACGCTCTTTTTTTTTTTTTCTTCGTTTTTACGCAATTATTGTTTTCAGTGAATCAATGAGGTTTATGTTTTGATATCGGTCGGTATGGATTAACATAATTTAATTATGATTTTGATTCATTTTTTTTCTTGGTTTTTTCAAATAATATTTTCTAAGAATTGTTATATTAACTTACCGCTGGACGTTGATTGTAATTAGTTCCGGGTCCTGGTCTAACAACACCATTTTGACATTGATCGGGTTTAACACAAGTTTGTGAACGTTGTCCGCAAGGAGTTGATTGTGGTTGGTAGGGTGGGGAAGTTGGTCTTGGTTGAGTTGGTTTTGGTGGTTGATATGGAGGTAAAGTTGGTGTTGGTGGTTGATATGGTGGGGAAGTTGGTCTTGGTTGAGTTGGTTTTGGTGGTTGATATGGTGGTGATGTTGGTTTTGGTTGATAGCTTGTTTGTGGTGGTAGTGGAGGTGTTGGACGTGGTGTTGGTCTTGGTGTTGCTTGAACTGTACAACATACTTCTCTATCAGCATTACAGATTTGATTCTGATAAAAGAAAAAAAATAAATATATTATAGGTGAGTCAAATCAATAAAAAAAATACCACAATTGCGGTCAATCACATTCTTCAATTATATAACATAATCGTACAATTTTTTTTTTACATAAATACCTTCGTATGCATAAATCTAATTAGACACGTAATATTTACATAAACGGCTTCCCGATTATTATAATCTTATAAACTGATAACCGAAATAGCAAAAAAAAATAAAAAAATTGAAAAACAAATAAATTGTAAATATTCATAGAAGAATGATGTAGCATCATATAATAGCATCTGTGTTTAACCTTATTGACATCGTTATCTTATACAATAATCTACTAATTGTAAGCTATGTGTTTAACCAATTGTTTTCTTTTTTGTTTAAAATTTTATTCTTTAATCCCTCCCTCTTCGGCCCCTTAACACCTCACTCATATATATAGTCATTAAAATAAAACCGCATGATGTTATTTTTGTGTTCTTCTTATTATGCAGATATGTACAAGAATAAAATTGCAATTTATTTAACATTTTTGGTCATAACATGACTATAGCGATATTGTTATTTATCGTTGATATTTTTATTTTAAAATTTAAAATTTCGTGTTTTTCATGTGTGAGAAGGTGAGAAATGTAAAGAAAAAAAATAAATAAGTGTGATTACATGATTTAACTCTTTAGCTTATTAATTAATTACACTAAAAACGATGTAAGTCTAATTTGGTATCCGACACACATTTGTATATTTATTGTATTTTTTTTTTGTTATTGTTGTTGTTTTTTTTTTTATAAACATTGAAGAGAATTAACTTCTAGTTGTTTTTTTTAAGTGACATTTTAAGTTAAACATTTATACAAAAATTAAATAATTATTCTCTAAGGTAGCGCAAAATTTCTGTTAACGAAAAAAAAAATAATATGAGCATCACAATAATTATTTATTGGTACCTATACATAAATGTACACTTAAAAAAAAAAATAAGTAGGTATATATGACTAAATATTGCGTATTTTCATCACAACGTTAATATAATGTCGTATAGACATTATTAAATAACATTTTTTTTTTGCGATTATTGCTTATTATATAAAAACGACCCGATGGCCCCAATGGAGAAAAGTTGATTTTAATAAATTGCAATTTAAGTTACTTGTGTATTGAATATCTCCGTTTTTTTTTTTTTTTATAAATCTTTTTCTCACTTTAGTTGTGAATATTTTATAATGATTGTGATAGGCCCATTAATATCGTAATTATTTGATAGTTTAAGATGAATTGTTTATTGCGTAAATTTATTTAATATTAGAAATTTTTGTTAATAAAAAAATTCAATAAACAAAAGAAAAAAAATTGTTCTTATTAAATTTATGTTGGTACCTGAATTCTTTTAAATTAATCGTGACATCTTGAAATTATATCTAAATGCCCCTATGCACATATTTACTTTCACTGAAATTCACTTTCTTTCATTTTGTAATAAATTAAATTAACAAATTTTCTTATTAAATTTTTTTCTGTTAATTGAAAAATAGTTGTAAAATGTTTTGGTCAAATTGAAATGAAAATAAAAAAGGTGAATAAATAAAGAAAATCTATTTTCGATCAGACTTCAACGATGTTAATTAATAAAGATAAAGTAATAATCTGATATTATGCAAACACAACTATTCGCTTTCGTTTGTTTTTATAACATTTAATATTTTATTAAATTGTCATGAATAATATTGAAATTAAACGCCTACCTGATTACCACCACTGGATTTTGCTTGTGTATCACTGATGAAACCATTTTGACATTGTTGTTTTAATGCGCATACCTTTCCTGGACCACTGCATGAAACTTCTACAACTGGTGGAAGATATCCTCTTTCTGCATTGACGGTACCATAATTACCCTTAATTGGTCCACTAGCGAAGCCACTTGTAAGAGAGTTGCTGGTGTAGTCTTTGTTGCCATTAGAACTGAATCCACTTGAAGCAAAGTTCGATTGGAAACCTGATGGTTGAGAAGATTTATCATTGAAGATTGGATTATTAGAATGTATTTGATTAGAAAATCCAGAGGGTACTGAAATTGATGAAGCGGAATCTGAATTTATGCTCCCACCTGTATTTTTATTGCCTGAAATATCAGGACCAGATGAACCTGAGTTATATGTTCCATAACCAGTAGTTTGTGTGGTTTGTGTTAATGAATTGTAATCAGAGGCGCCAGAGTACTGTGTACTACTACTACCTCCAACTAAGTTTGGTTTATAGTTTCCAGAACCAGTGGTTTGTGTTTGTGTTTTAGATCCTGAATTGGATCCTGTATTAGAGAAACCAGTATTGGAATACTGATTAGCAGCTTCATTTGTGTATTTGCTTCCAGAGCTCGTCGTTTGTGTTTGGGTTAAAGGTCCGGAACCTGAATGCTGAGAACCACTTCCACTAGAGAATTGATTTCCAGAATCATGAGTTCCGGAGCCTGTAGTGTATGATTGACCTCCAAAGCCTGTTGTTTGTGTTTGGGTAGATGGCTTAGAGCCACTTCCACTTGGAAATTGGCTACCAGAGCCTGTTGTTTGTTGGGTGGAATGTGTGGAGCCATGAGTACCAGAACTACCACTTCCACTGGGGAATTGGTTTCCAGAATCATAACCTCCAGAAATTGTGGTTTGTGTTTGGGTAGATGGTACAGAGCTATGAGAACCAGTATTAGAATATTGATTACCACTTCCACTTGAGAATTGGTTGCTAGAATCATAAGCTCCAGAGCCTGTAGTTATTTGTGATTGGGACGTAAACCCAGAACAAGAGGTACCAGAACATGCTTGCTGGTTACCGCTTCCACTTGAAAATTGGCCTCCAAAGCCTGTTGTTTGTGTTTGGGTCGATGGTTTAGAGCCATGAGAGCTGGAAGAACCACTTCCACTTGAGAATTGGTTTCCAGAATCATAAGCTCCAGAGCCTGTAGTAATTTGTGATTGGGTCGAAAACCCTGAGCAAGAGGTACCAGAACATGCTTGTTGGCCTGTAAAACCTGTTGTTTGGGTCGCTGGCTTAGAGCCATGAGAGCTGGAAGTACCACTTCCACTTGAGAATTGGTTTCCAGAATCATAAGCTCCAGAGCCTGTAGTTATTTGTGATTGGGACGTAAACCCAGAACAAGAGCTACCAGAACATGGAGATTGGCTACCACTTCCACTTGGGAATTGATTTCCAGAACCTGTATGTGTTTGAGCTACAGATCCTGCACCAGTAGACTGGTAACCAGTGCCACCATTTAAAAATGGATTTCCAGATAAATCTGAATTATATGCTCCTGAACCAGTTTTTTGTGTTTGGGAATGTGTAACTGATCCTGGACTAATAGAAGAACCAGAACCTGAGTGCTGGTTACTTCCACTTGCAAATTGGTTTCCAGAACCTGTTGTGTGTGTGTGTGTTAATGATCCTGAATTAGTAGAAGTAGAACCAGAATGATGATTACTACTTCCACCATTTAGGAATGGATTGCCAGACAAATCAATAGGTTTAGAGGCATCTGTATCTGTATTATATGTTCCTGAACCAGTGTGTGTTAATGTATTACTAGTGTGCCCTGTATATGTTGGTTTTGTTTGTCCACCAATGAATGGATTGTTTGAAAGGTTAATTTCTTGATTTGTTACTGAACTGTGTCCACTTTGAACTGAGTGTGGAGCAGAGTTACTCGATTGTGATGAAATGTAATTTCCATTAATGAATGGATTCTGTGAAAGATCCATTTTAATGTATCCTCCCTTAGCATTTGTGTCATGTGAAGCAGCTGAGTTGCAACCTTTTGAAGGATCACAACCCTGTAAGCTATTCTCTTGTTTAAATGGTGATTGGTCATTCATCCACCAATATGGAGTATCTCCAGGTAAATCTTTTTGTAAATTTCCTGGATTATAAAGTACATCTGGATTAATAGCTCCAGAAGCCGTACCAAAACCAGTGTTAGAATTACTATTTAAACCATGTGTTACACCAGATAATTGACCATTATTTGAATTAAATGTTCCACCAAATGGTACACCATTAACATGTCCACCAAAAGAAGTAACTGTTTCACCACCTTGGCCAGCAGAAATGAAGTTCGATGAGCTCGAAAATGATTGTTGACTAGCGGATCCTTGATGATCTGATTGTGAATGACCAGCCTGCTCACAGTTATGAGCAATTGCTGCACCCAGACAGAAGAGGCCTAATATGGCCACCCGTGAATTAATCATCTGTAAAAAAAAATTAAAATAAAATTATATAAAATTAAAAATAAGAAATGTTTAATTAAATTAAATAATATTGTGGAATCCCCATTTAAATTTTTTCTTATATTAATTGAAAAATGTTCATTGATGAGAAAAATGTATAATATAATAATTATATACTTTGTGATCATTATATTAATTTATTCACCAATTACGTGCAGACTCAACACTCTTTAATCGACAATTTGTTATGATAAATTTGATTAATGGCTCTTAATCAATATAGACAACTCTTTTGAAATACAATTATAATAAATACAATTAAGATGCTAAGACTTTGACTTTTAGAAAATATTCAAATTGTGTGTAAATTTGTATTTGTAATTTTTTTTTTTTCTTGTGTACATATTTTTTTTTTTTTTTTGGGAGAAAAAATTTTTTATTCACGTGCCAAATTTAATTATAATTAATTAGAATAATCTATGTGTATGTGTGACTGTGTAGAAACATATAATATCAAATTGAATATAAATATTCATTGTATATAAATAATGCAAGAATATAATTCTTGGAATTTTATTATTATCCGCATTCAGAAAAAGAAAAAAAACTTATGATTACTTGATTACTTATGATTATATAATTTTTGTTTATTTTTCTTCAAGACACAAAAAAAAAGTAAAATAAAAACTAAAGAAGTAACGACAACGAGACGAACGCAAATGAAACGTAAACTCTTCACACATTTTTTTTTCTGTTATTTGTCTTTCTTCTCTTTCACTGCCATAAGTAAATAAATAATTAAATAAATATTATTAATTACTTTTTAAATTATTTTGAATTGCATAAAAATCAATTATTGATTTTTATTTGATCGAAAAAAAAAACAGAAGACAAAAATTAATTAAGAAAATATGTTAATTTTTTCTTGTACAAAATAAAAAAAAAGAATAAAACGAATTCTATGAGACACTTCACAGCTGTCTTTAATTAGACCGACAATATAAAAAGTTAATTTGATTAAATTTTGGAAATTCCAAAAAAAAAAAGAAAGATTATCAAATTCACCGAAATAACAAATTCAAATTCTTATTTATTATTCATAATGCGTTCAACCGTTTAATGATAAAAATACTCACACGTTTATCATTAAACGATTGAAATATTAAAAATCGTAACAAATTTTCGAAATAAATAAATTTAGATTATTATTAAATCGTAAGGTAAAATAGGAAATATAAAATACACACAAGATCAAGAGGCATCATAAATGTTTAATTCAATATTGTATTTGCAATTTTTTGTTTTTTTTTCTCTCTTTTACTTTTCTTCTTCTTATTTCACTTAAAGAAACGTTATGAAATCATCGATGATGACCTTAAAAAAAAACTTTTTTTTTCTTCTTGTTTTTTTTTTTTAAGATTCTCTTTTTTTTCTCTCTCTCTCTTTCTTCTTCTTCTTCTACTTTTTTTTTAAATTAAAAATAATTTTTTTTCTTCTTTTCTTTGATTTTGTAAGTTTCCTGTTGGATTTGTGATTGAAGTAAAGTAAATTAAGAAAACGGAAAAAAAAGTACAAACAAAACAGTAAAACTTAAAAGAAGAGACTTTACGTTTATTTTCTTACGATTATGCAATTTTGATTTGTAATTTTCTCGTGTATTTCAATTTGTTTTTCTTTCTTTTTTTTTTCTCTCGATTTAATTTACAATTTTCACCGAACAAAAGAATTAAGCGACGAACTCGTAAATAATTTTCTTATTTTTTTTTTGATTTCACATTCGTCTCCTTTCCGTATTTTCAAACAAATTTTCATTTTCATCTTTTAAACTTTAAATTTTCTTTTTACCACTTATTTTTTTTTTTGTCATAAAATATACAAACACATTAATCCTTTTGCCTTTTTTTTTCTCATTATTGCGTAATCCTAATATCCCATTTTTATTATTTATAGAATTTTTTTTTTATGGTGACAAAAATTTTAAAAGAAGAAGAAGGAAAATAAGAAACAAAAAAAAAACACAAATCTTACTTTTTTTTTCTTTTAATTTAGAACTTTTTTTGTTAAATTAATCCAAAAAAGGAAACACTTTAATTAAAAAAACACAAAAAAAAAAAACAAAAATAAATTTTCTTCTTCACTTTTTTTGTATCACCAAAAATTTTTCACTTTATTCTTTTCGTTCTTCTTTTTAATTCAATATTTCACAACAACAAAAAAATATTATAATCGTGAACACTAAACAGAGAGAGAGAGAAAATTATTATTTTTTATTAACGTGTAATAATAATGTGGTCGTGTCGAACGATCACCTAACTATGAGTGCGGGTCGTATAAAATTGTGTTTATATAGGCGATCTTAAACATCAGGATGATTTTTCATATACATAATTTTGTTGTTGTTATTGTTGTTGTTGTTTTTCTTTATGTGTGTAAAATTATTGTAAATATATACATTTTTTTTTTTTGCTCTGTGATGTCGTCTTATTTTTGTATGTATTGGTTTATAGTCATCGGTAAAATTTACAAAATACTGACAAGAGTTTTTTTTTTTACTTGTACGTAAGTGTATTGGTGTGTTAATGTGTATGCTCATATTTATGTGTTGTATATTTGATGAGATGAGAACGAGTTGAGCTTTTGATGGTACAGGCAAGATCGGTTTTTGATTTTTTTTTGTGTTAAAACAAAAACTTAACTTTAAATAATTTATTAATAAGAAAAAATGCAGAAAAAAAAACAAAAAGTTGCAAATAAGTAAAAAAAAAAAAAAAGAACGAAAAAATCAATTTTTGCTTAAATTAATTCTGTGCATTTCGATAAAGTCTTTTTTTTATCAATTTTTATTAAGGTGACATGAAATGAATTCTAAATTTTCTTATTTATGAGCTTTAAAGCTCTGTCTCTTTGTATTATTTTGAATTAGTTTCCGTGCAGCTGCAGCTACAGCAACAAACAAATAAAAAATTGTATTGTATTTGTATTTCAATTTTTTATTAACCTAGTACATCAACGACTAAGGTTATTAGTAACTAGGAGACCTACTATTTTTGAGGTGGGTTCTGAACCACCTAGCATCTGCACATGCATTTTTAATTCGATTCGGCGCATTGCCAGCTCTTAGGAAAACATGCAGATTTCCTAAGAAGAATCGTTCGGTTAAAACCTTATCCTGCACACCGGCCGGAGGGTCATAGATGTTATTAATCATTGCCCACTACTTTATGTATGTTTAGTACATAATTAGCCGAATGAAAAATTCCATCCCGCCTCGGTCGAGATTCGAACTCGGTACCTCCCGCTCCAAACGTCAGCATGTTGCCATGTTGCCACCTTGGTCGGTAAATAAAAAAAAAAAAAAAAAAAAAAAAAAAAAAAAAAAAAAAAAAAAAAAAAAAAAAAATTAAATCAATTGAATTAAAATTAAAAATTGGAAAATTTATTTCATTTTATTCTGGTTTTTTTCTATAAATTGATGAAAATTAAAAAAGTAAATCATTTCATTATTTTCATTCTAGGAAGAAAATTTTTAAAACGTAATGAATTGTGAGTTTGAATTTGGATACGTTTTGAATGTGTTGTATATTTATTTATTTGTTTCTTTATTGATTCACAATAAATGAACTTGTACTTAATTAGTTGAATTAAAAAGAAAAAGAAGAAAATGAAAAATTAAAAGAAATGAAAATCATGCAAAGAATATTTCAACAATTTATTGTTTTAAATTTTTTTTCTTGTTTTTTGTTTGTTCTTGGTTTTTTTCTTTTCATTCAATTTTTATTCGCCTTTAAGGCAAACAAAAAAAAATTATTTTATTTCTGTAAGAATTTCATTTATTGTACGCGCGTATACTTTTATGCTTTCAATGAACTGCATTTTATATTATGAATAATTCATTTGTTTTTGCGTTTACTTTAATCATAATAATAATAAGGTTTATTTTTGTATTAAAAAATAAAAGTCGAAGAAGAAGAAGAAGAAGAAGAAGGAAAATAGAATAGAAAAACGAAAATAGTCTGTTCATTATTAGTCATTAAAATTAAAAACAACAACAAAAAAAAAACGTACGTGAGAAATTTATTTGTTTTTATTTATATTTTTGGTTATTGTTTCCAACAACAAACAAAATTTTTTCTTTTTCTTTTTCTTCTTCTTCTTTTTTTTACTTTAATTATTTTTCAAATTAAAATATTTTTTTTTTGTCTATTTTCTTCGCTACCGTATTTTATGTATTCTATTTTTCTACAAAAAAATTCATATAAGAACAACAACCAAATAGTAGCAACAACAAGAACAAATAGACATAACAACAAAAACAAAAAGAATCGGGTGGTGGTGGTGGTGGTAGGTGGTAGGTGGGAGAGAAATAGAGTATTGTTAGAAGTTACATTACCGTGTACAAAAAATTAAAGTAAAGTACAATAAAAAGAAAAAAAAAATAAGAGTGAAAAATAATGAAATAACAAAATTTTTTTTATTAATTTCTATTTGTAGTCTTTCTTCTTCTTCTTCTTCTTCTTCTTCTTCTTCTTCTTCTTCTTCTTCTAAAATAACAAGAAAATATTTTAATAATTACATTTAATTAATGAAAGATTATCAAAGATGTGGTACGAGATATTATTATTATAAAATTTCAGTAGCAATTTGTTGGTCATTTTTTTTTTTTCTCTCAATAGATTTTTTTTTTTTTTTTTGCTTTCATTCAAAAATTTAAATTTATATCAAAAAAAAAAAAAAAAGAAGACGTAATTTTTTTTTTATTATTATCTTCTGTATTGTATTCGTCTTATTTCTTTCACCATATGCTATTTTTTTTTTTTTTTTTTGGTTTTTTTTTGTTGTTTTTGTGAACAATTAATTATGTTGAAATATTTTGGGGAAAGGACGGGAAAAAAATATGATTTAATTTTGTGATCTTTTCAATTTGAAAAAAAAAAAAACAAAACAAACAAAACGAAGAAATACAACAAAAAACAAATAAAACAAATGAATAACTAAAATGTAACTGTTTCGATGACAAAGCGAAAAAAGAAGAAAAAAACAAAAATCAAAGAAAAAAAAAATAAACGTAAATGTCATCGTGGTCACAACCTGTAAGTTCAATCTACAATTATGATGGTCCATGATGGATTTATTTATTAAATTGAACACAACCGTGATTGAAGAAGAAGAACAAAAAAAAAAATAAAAAGAGGCAACAAAAAAAAAAAACGGCCAATGCCAATGGCATCTAACCATTTTTTGTTTTTCTGCACGATTATTTTTTGTTTATTTTTGTTTTAATAAAAACTGAATAATTGTTTATTATAAAAGTCATTAATATTGATTTTTGTCGATGATCCCGTTTGTGACTGTATCGAAACGGATCTTTGTATCACAAACACAATCTAAGAAAGAAATCTTAAACGAGACGAAGAAAAAAAATTAACCTCTTAATAAATTTAATAATTTAAAAAACGACAAATTCAGAGACCACTAACAAAACCGCACATAAGATGAATCCAACACACTTAATGATGAGATGAGAACTCTACTTGTGACGTCACAAACGTCTCAAATTTTTTTATGTTTTTATTTTAATTTATTTTGCCAAAACCAAATTGTTGTTGGCTTTTATGCGCCTCTCTTTTATTTTTTTAAAAAAAAAAACCCATTTTGATGGCAAATCATTTCTTTCTATTTTAACTCAATAAAAACAAAGCACCAAATAAAACTTTACAATCTGTGTTTTTGTTTTCGGTGTCTCTTCTAAACGAACTTTATTAATAAAAATGAAAATGATCAATAAAAAATATTAAAAATAGAACAACAATATTAAATTTCATAATCATCTGTTTGGATGTGATTTTAAAATTACGTGTCACCTTTTCATTATTCATTATTATTGTTGTAGAAAAAGACAAAAAAATCTATAATATAATGAATGACACCAACTAATTTTTGTGGTTATGACTAATGAAAACACCCATCAGTATATTTATTTTTTTCCTACATAATTCAGTTTCAATTTCGAGTCATATGTACCATCACAATATTTTAATAATATTTATAATCCATATGCCGTAGGCAAGGTCGTTTTTTTTTTTTATTTAATTTAAAATCAATTCAATGTACCTACCTCGAATATGACAGCGTTTTTTTTTTCTCTCTCTCTTTACATTTAATTTAATTAAAAATTATTCAAAACAAAAACCAAAAAAAAAAAACAATAAAGATTAACAGAAAAAATATTAAATATAAAAATTATTCAACTGCGCTGGGTTATCGCAAAAAAATTTAAAAAGCAAAAGTTAATAATTTTTATTTTCTGTTAATTAAATTAATCATTTTGTTTCTCTTAAATTTATTAAAATTTGTTTTATTAGTTATGGTTTTTAAAAAAAAGGAAACCCTGAGGTAATTTAAATTATATGATGATATTAACTTAACTTTAATTTTTCTTCTTCTTCACATTTTGATGTCTCAACAGTTGTGTGTTAAGAAATACAAAAAAAAAACAATTTTTAAATATTTTCAAAGATAAAAATATAAAACTTAAAAAATGAAATTAAAATAAAATTAAGTAACAAAAATCCCCCTAAACGATCAAATAAAAAATAAACATTAAATAAGAATGAAACCGGACAAAAAAAATATGTTAACAGATACTAAATTCCCCTTACTCATCATCAATTCAAAGATGACAAGAAATCAGAAAAAAAAAAAACAAAATTCTCTACACAATAAAAATCCCTCGATAAAAATAGAAAAAATAAAAGAAAGTTCAAGAAACTTTTGATACAAAATATAAAAACTAAATAAAGAATCTAAAATTTATACACAAAAAAAAAGTCTACAACAACGTTCAATGAACTTGATCCCATACATTCATTGTGCAGATTTAGATAATGTTTGCAAAAAAAAAAAAAAAGAACAACAAAACAGCCAGAACAGTGAATTCATTTATAAAATGCAGAAGAAAAATAAAGAAAAAGCTAAATAATACTAAACAACAGCAACAGCAATCCAATAAAATGAACAACTAGACATAGAAGAGAAAAAATAACCTCACTTTATTTTAATTGTATCAAATTACAAAAAAAAAAAAAGAAAAGATACAAAAATAAATTGCAAATGATTTTATATTTGATTTGTAAATTACAAAACAACAACAACCACAACCACAACAACAACATTAAACCTACAGTGAACCTCTTGCATATACATTTCTCTTTACACTCATATGACTGTAGATATATAATTTCTATGAAACAAAAGATTAAACGGCGATATAACATTTTAACCTCACGATACGCCTACTTGAACCTGAACTGAAAGAATAAAAAAATAAAACAAAATAAACAACCATAGCAAAGAACAAAACTCTAATGTTTTTATGTATCGCAAAAAAAAAAAAACAAAACAAAACAAAACAACAAAACTGTGTATTTCTAGACGTACATTATAATATTATGGTTATAAGAAGAATCCCAGATCCGGTTAAGAATTATAATTTTCATGTAAGAAGAAGAAGAAGAAGAGAAAAAAATATATATATACAAGACTGACATTTTTTTCTCCTTCTTTTTAAAAGTATATTTTATTTTTTATTTTTTTTATTATGGAATCTTCCATGCGGTTAACCATATAAAATAATCTATAATACAACATAATAAGATTAACCTTCCTTTTAAAAGATTCCTTCTTTTATAACTTTAAATACTGTCTTCTTATTTATATATAGAAAATATTCTTAACGTACATATATATAATTTTTTTGCACAGTTCTTTCTTCTTCTTATTTTATTTTTAATTCTTTAACAACAACAACAACAACAATAGCAATAACCAACAACAAATAATAAAGCAAAACAACAACAACACCAAAAATGTTTAAATAAATCGGAGTCAGATAGACGATTACTTTTAAATTTACATATGAAACATATATTATTATATATTTTATATTGTTCTATTATTTTTCTTAAATCAAACTCAAGGGAAAAGGGAAACATTAATATTAAGGACGTTTACGAAATCAACGAAAAAATAAACTGACGTCATTACAGAGAAAAAAAAAAGTTATTCTTTGTTTTTTGATTTTATTTTGATTTTTTTTTTTTTTTTAATTTTTATTTATTTTGTTTTGTAAAATTATTTGAACTGAAACAATTTTAATTAATAAGAATCAACTTAGCACAAATTATTAATTTATAAGCGTCTTAAAAGTGAATAGGATCTAGAGAAAAATTATATCTAAAAATTAACACTTCAAGCACGCATCATATATTTATCTTAATTTCATTAAATTCACGTTAATATTTTTCTTATTGAAAAAAATATAATTTAAATTCTTCTAAGAGTTTCATGTTTAAAGTCAAATTATATTCGATTGTTTATTTCGTTTAAATCGATCTTTTAGAAAATGTAATGAACAGATTTGTTCCCTACATCAGTTTTATGTAGTCGCAAACAGTTGTTGCCTTTATAAAGTTTAAACAGAATAAATAAATGAATAAAATAAAATAGAGAAAATAAATTGAAAATCAATCAATTTTATAATTCAGTAAAAATATATAAAAATCTACACGTTATTAGTCATTAATCGCGTTACATCGACGAAAGCCGATTTTTTTTTCTCTCTACAAAAAATAAACAATTTTTTTTTGTTTAAACGTATAATAGAAAAAAACCTACGGTTTTTTGAGATCTTTATTTGGTTCTTATAAAAATCTTTGTTTAAATACGAAAAAAAAAAGAAGTAATAACATGTCTGGTTAGATTTTTTTCTTTATCTTCATATTTCATTTTCTGTAAAAAAAAAAAACAAAAAACAAAAAAATCTCAACAAATAAATCTGACTGAAATGTTTGTATTTTTTTATTCGTATAAATAAATTATTGTTCAATTAATCATCAATTTTTTTTTTTGGTAGAAAAATTGATAAAACGATGAAGTAATGGATTGAATTTAAAAAAAATATGGGGATTATTATTTTCAATTTGGATTGTTAATAAATCAAACATTAATATGTTGTCAAAAGTGCATTATTAATTAGAGAAATTCATAAAAGTTTGATTAAAGTAAATTATATAATTCATGTAACCTAATTGGTAAAGTTAAATTTTAGGTCTGAATTCATCTTGTTCCAATTTGGTTCAAGTACAAACAGATGACAATTTCAATCTATCAAATGACTCGAAGATTCACTTGAATTCATTTTACGGGACTACAAAATAAATTGATCAAGTAACATTTTATTTTTCAGTTTCTAAATTATTATTCATAATTTCCATTAGGTAACAAGAACAAAAAAAATTTATGATACAATAACAACAACAATTGTTATGACACCAAGTTCAAAGTCATAGACTAATTAGATATTTACAAATTAAATTTTTTTTTTCTCTGTTTGTAAACTTTTTTGTAAATTTTGTCATACAAACACAATTTATGTTTAAAAAGAAAAAAATGTCTAACTATGTTGAATACATCAATTTTCACATGACATGAAAATTAAAATTTATTATTTATTTCTTATATACATTTGGTGGTAAATAATCTTAGTGTCATGCTAAACATTTAAACTTTGAGTTTATAAATCTTGATGGCTTTGAAATGATGACAAGGATTTGTGTCAAAGATCAATTTATTAAAATAACAACAACAAAAAAACAAACAGACATTCATACCTATTTCAATCCAGACAATTGTGAAAGTTTATAATTTTTATAATATTGAGACATTTAAAAGTAAAGCCAGCAATCATACTGTTTTTGATGATAAGTTAAATTTACTCATTTAGATTATTATTGATTGTAATTTTATAAATTAAATTATAAATCTAACTATTTTAATTAAGTGTGAATATTTAATGTTATTATGACAATTTAATTCTGTCCAATCAATTCAATTGGAATTTCATTTGAGAGAAAAACAAAAACACTCATTTTTATCACCTTTCTAAAATAAAACATTTACCATATTCTGCCTTAAATATTAAGAAGGAGATTTAACTTTATGAATATATTTTTAATTAATAGAAAATAGAAACTTTTGTATAGATCATACTTCTATCATTTGTTTAACGAAGTAATAATTATCATTATTTAAAAAAAAAACAACAATAATTTTGTAACGAAAAACTTTAAAATTATTAAATAAATAGAAATTATTAATAACAAAAAAATTCATAAATATCAGATTTCATGTTTTTTTTCTCACATATAACAATTTCTTTTGTTTATCTGACAGTAGCTTATATAGTTAAGATCAAAAGTCTACACAAATAATTATAAGGAAAATTATATGGGCCAAAGACAGAATTTAATAAATATATAATTATATTAAAAATAATTCGTTTAACCCAAACGAAGACGGTTCAAGTTTATTGATGACACCTTGTCCTTATCCTTATAAATATTTATTCATTTTGATTTCGTTGATTTATTTTTGATAATGAAGAAAAAAAAAAAACAATATTTTATTAAAATGGCAATGACCAACAATCTTCGATATAATATTTTGTGTTTTTGAAAACCTTTTGAAGGTTTCCATTGAAAATCATGTGCTGCCCAAATCAAAAAAAAAAAATTATGATTTTGATTTAGTACCAAATAAAAAATACTGATCAATTTTTGATTTAAAACGAAAATGAGGAAGTAAAAATAAATGTCCTTGCGCTATCATCATCCTTCATTACAAGTTGGTTGATACCAGAATTTTATAATCATAATAATTTATATTAACATCAATAAATATTTGTGTTACTTAATAGATTTAATTGTTATAATTGATAATTACATTAACGCTTTTAAGTTGAGATATATTTTCTAAAAGGAAATAATTTAACAGTGATTTATCTTTAAATTCTGAAGTTATAATTATTCAATAGAATTATATCATGTCCTTACTTAAGGAAGTGGACGATAACAATTATAAACTCCTAGACTATTATGCGTATGTTTCGTAGCAGATTATGATCATTGTATTAATCGCTTCAAATCTCTAAAATAATTGTAATCAATCACATAATAAAATTGAAATATTCAGTCAAATTTACATCATCATTTTATTAGGGTTTTAAATGGGTTAAGAGGATTACGATTATATATGAATCAAATTCCAATAATAAATAATAATAAAAATTATAAGCGAAAATTCTTCAAACAAAATAAATTAATTATGTAAAAGAAATAAAAAAAAAAGGCACAACTCTCACTGATGACATTGAAGAAAGTGAATCAACGTCAAAGAGAGAGAGAGAGAAAAAACACACACACACAGACACATTTTTGTTTTCTTGTAAAAAATAAAAAGCATAAATACGTTTTCATTTCTAAATCTTTTGTGATTTAATTTGAATTTCATTTTATTATTATTATTATTTTTTTTTATCTAGTCAATATAACGCAATAAAAACATTAAAATGATGAAAGTATAAAATTCATTTTTAAATATGCAATTAAAATAAAACAATCAAAAAATTACACGTTTCTTATAAAACTTCTTCTATAATTCTTCATCATTTGTCTCTATAAGATACAAACCGAAAGAAAAAAAAAAACAAAAAATTATGTATAAAGAAAACCAAAAATAAAAAGATGGTGAAAAAAGAGTCACATTTTATTTTTACTGTTTTTTACTGTCGTGTTTCTTTTAATTAAAATTAAAAAAAAAAATCAATTCATTCAACTTAAATTAATTAAATTTTCACTTTAAGTGTGTTTTATTATTTGGTGACTTGACTGTTTGTTTATTATATTTATTTGTTTATTTGTTAAGGTATAAATAAATATGGTGATGGCGACAAAATAACTAAATACGTCATAATATTATAAAAATTATGACATAAGAAATAATTTCAAATTAATTACAAATTTGTATATATGACTAACGCATCCACACACACATACACGCATAGACAGAGAATTATTTAATATTATAATTGTGTAATATGTAACTTTCATGACCTATCTAACATATTTTTACAAAATTCAAAAACAAAAACAAAATTAAAAAACGGAAAAAATGAAAAAAAAAACAAAAACTTTGAATATGTTATTTTTGTGTATGGAGAAAAAAAGGTTTTCACTCTCTCTCTCTCTCTTTATTTCCATTTTAAGAACACAAAAACGAAAAAAAAAAAAAATTTAAGATGCTGGTAATGTACCTATATTGAAAGGCATGAGACAAAGAAAATGTAATAAACAATTTGGTGGTACAGTAAACCATTACAGTTTGACTCTCATTAACAATAATAATTGTTTTCATCTTTTTAATTTTTATTTTGTGTGTGGGTACCCACAAAGGCGGATATGTAGTTTTTTTCTTTTGTTCTTTTTTATTCTTTTAACCATCGTATGTTTAAATATTTTATAAAGAAAATAAATTTAGAGCTCATTAGTTTCTTGATAAAAATGACGTCATATTTTGCATATTCAATATTTCTTTCACTTTGAAACTTTTGATTTTATTTTTATTACTATTATTGATTATGAAACTAGTCCTCGAATAATGTTTAAAAAAAATTTACACACACACATATATACATTTATGTTTTATAATCAAATTATTTGTTGATGACTGGGTTTTCCCGGAAATTTCTTAGTATATTGTTTAAAGTTATCCCAGGGACAAATTACATTATGGGTGTTAGATTATTATTACGAATCATGTGTTTCATGTTTTATTATGAGTCAAAATAAATAAAAAAAAAAATAAATAAAGTCTACGATTTTGTTATGAATAATGTAAATGATGTAGGTAATTTTATGTATTATTGTGGTATGGCCTCACTGTGTACTCAATGCAGATAATTAAATTCCTGTAATATGGTGATTTTAACATCCAGAATCTACCCACAAATACAAATATAATTATAAATATGAATTCGATTTGTATCAAATGATTGTGTCACTTGACAACAGAAAGAAAAAAAGGTTGAAGCAAAATTAAAGTTATAAAATAATCTCCTGGATTTTTAAACAAAATATGAAATCAGATATTCAGTTTGGATGTGGTTTTATCTGGTGGTTAAATATTGAAGCTTAGATTCTTATGTTGGTGGTATCGATATACAAAAAGAACAATACTATCAAATTCAATGGATCTTCTATGGGATAAAATATAATTCTTTAAGATTAAATTTATTTAAATATTATTTTCGTAGAACCGGTACAAAGTGTTGGCTTTATATGGAAGCTCACACACTGTCGGTATTCTGACATCAGGGAAACGATATGAGTAACTCTATAATACTTTATCTTTCGATTAAAGATGGAAAGTTATTATTTAGTCATTTAAAATATGTCATAGAAATAGAATTCACCTTCAGGTCCTCGTAGAAATAATAAAAAAAAAAACAAAAATTTTATAAAATATAAAAGAAACAATTATCCAATAATCTCGTCTTACAATAATTTATATTTTTAATTTAATTTCAGTGAAAACCAATAAAATTTAATAGTGGGAAAAAAGAATAAGTTTACATCCGTCAATATTCTTGATTTATTTTGTGCAATTAAATTTATTATTTCATTAAAATTTAATTTGTAAAATAAAAATGCAGCCCAAAAAAAAAAAGAGAAAAAAAAGAAATACGTGAATTATTTCGCCACAATTGAATTTCTTTAATTCGACAAAATTTAATTTACGTAAATAAATCATTACAGCAATTTGACATAAATTTTCTTAAATCAATTTTTATATAAGGATCAGGATGTATGTCCACTGTGTCTGTTATATTTAACCTTAGGCTGATTTTTATTTTCTTTCTTGTTTTTTTTTTTTTTTTTTTTTTGATGCAAGTTATAAGATGATTATCATCATAAAATATATTATTAAAGAAAAACTGGTTTCTATCGAATATATTTTAGTAGAATTTCTATAATCAAAAATGTTCATTTATTTATTATTTTCTCTCTTAACTTTTTTTTTATCAGATTTTAATAAAAAAGTAGAGAAAAAAAAATAACAAATTGATGGAATTTGATATTTTTGCATTTAAAAACCAAAAATTATGATTTCTGATTTTAAAGTTATGATTTTTATTCTATTTTATTATTGGTTGTTGGTTCGTTAAAGAATAATTTCTACGTGTCAATTTTTCTTTTAATTTAATGTAAAAATTTTTAAAGCATGATAACATTAGGTCATATAATGCAATGAACTAAACTCAATGTATTTTAATCTCACGTCATAATCAAATAAATTATGCAGAAAATTTTATAAATTCGCAATCTCATGATTATTATTATATTTTTTTCTTTTATTTTACTTTAAATCTTTGTATATTTCCTCAGTTTAAGAAAGAAACAAAAAAATTTAACATGCAAGCAAATGGTATTTTTTTTTTGTTGTTCATTTTATTTTAGAACAAAGATTTATATCGGAATGGTTACTATTGAATACTCTTTGCTACATTATAAACTAAATGTTAATGGTAAAACCACCGTTTATCGATTGTATTTAAAAATACAGAAAAACAATTAAAATTTTTATCAAATAATTGAAATTCTACTTTGTATTTTAAGGTTCGATCTCTTCTAAGATAGAATTGCAAAGAAGTTCTTTAGTTGCACAACCATTGAGCAATTGGAATATAAATTTGCATATTTGAATCTTACAGAAATTAATTTAAATGATTATTATCGTCCTAACACATAAAACCTTCAAGTGTTAATTCGAATTAGAATAATTTACAAAATCATAAATTTTTAATTAAAATTTAAAATTCGAATTATTAAAAAACGATTGTAACAATTAATTTTTATTTTCTATCCCACATTATGCTAACTAGCTAATTATCTAAATTAAAACCTATAACAATATATTCTAAGTCAAAGTCATAATTACATAATAATAGTTAAGATAAAGATGCGTATAATAATTTTAATCCATTCAGTAAAAACCCGCAAATAATTTATTCGCACAGATTGGTTGTATTTTTTTTTTCATTTCTTCTTTTTTCTTTTTTTTAATATAAATTTAATTGATGATTTTATGATTCATCAAAATATGCAAATTTTTTATCTACAAAAAAAAAATTGTCTACGAATTTAAGACGAACACGGATTTACTTATAATGTACAAAGAATATTCTAAATTATAGTAAATAACTTTTTGTTTCAATAAAATATATAAAAAATCCGATATAGACATTTTAATAAAAATATTAAAGAATCTTTAAAGATCGTTAGTCAAAAGTCAATACAAATAAAAAAACATTCAAATAATAAAAGACAAACGATTGACACAACCACCCAACTCTCAATTTATTCTTTCTTTTATACTGATTTATTCATAATTTTCTGCTTAGTTTGTCTTAAAATAAACCTTGAACTATCATCTGTTTCAAAGATAAATTATAATTGATTATGTTAATGTTACAGAAAGGAAAAAAAAAAGTATATAATAACAAATTACAATTTTGTATACATTTTTGAATGAACTTTAACGATCATTTAGCAATTTATGTGAAGTTTTTATTTTCATAAGATGATCATTACAAACCATTCAATAAATTCTAAATTATCAATAAATTCTATTTGGAATTAATATTTTATTATTCATTCAACTTCTGTTTTATGTCTGATGACATTGTGTTACCAGTTCTAATTTTTTTTTCTTCTATTATTATTAGAATGATTGTTTATGAAGAAATATTAGAAGGATTAACGTTAAAATAGGTAATTTATAAGACATTATTATAAAGAATATAATTTGATGTTTAATAGGATTTTATTTTTTATATAATTTATTTATTATTCTCTGTTATTGTAATTATTAAATTATTAAAATGTTAAATATTCTGATAAATTGATGATGAATATAAAACTTAAAGTACACAAAATGTAAATGCAGTTAATTTTAAGTCAATGTTAACTGTTTTTAATTCATTTGAAAGCAAAGTAAATCCCATAACTAATTAAAGACAATTACAATTTTTTTTTTCTTTAAATTTAAATTAAATTATTAACAATAAAAACAACATATTGTTGAACACGAAGATTACAATAATTTTTCATGTTCAATTGTTTACAATGTAATTTTTTTGCTTATGTCTATTACTTAAAAGATCTTCATTTAAATATTGTAATTTTCTTCATTAAAAAATTTCTAAGAAAGCAGTTATAAGTGTTGATGTTAAAAATTATAAACTCTGGTGGAAGTCATTTTATGCAATACTTTTTTGCATATTTTCAGAATTATGGACAAATTGAAAACGTAATAATTTTGAATATATCGTGTGACGTTATTTCGGGTGTTAATCTTAGGTGAATTTTTTGTACTCCGGTTATTCAGTGTTTTAGAAAAGCCTCCAAGTATTTTGATTGCAATTGGTACATATTTTCAAAAATATTTTGTATCCAGAAATGTACAAATTACAAACACATAATTATAACAATTCTCCATACTAACGAATGAATTGATTTTATGTTGAATTTTTGTTGAATTAGTTAGGGGTTGGTATCAATAACACTGATTCGCATTTCCTTGGATACTTTTTTATTATAAGAGTTTTTATGAAATATTCGATCGTTTTTGATACTGTGGAAATTGTGATATTTTCCATTTCTACACAAATTTTTAATTTACACAAATAATGTGGTTCCAAGAAAGTCTTGCTTTTTACAAGAGATTTCTATTTTTATGATGTTGTTATTGTTGTTGTTAGTATTACCTTCTATAATCTTTAACCGGAAAAATGTTCACCTGTTCAAGGTTTTATGAATATAAAATCTAATAAAATGACGAATCCCAACAAAACTTCGGAAATCATTAAAATTATTTCAATCTACAAATATAATCATAATCGATAATATATGAACAAAACACAAAAAAATCAACAATTTAAAAATCCTCTACTAAATAATATTTCACTTTTGATCGTATAGAAAATATTTTTATTTTTTTTTGGAAAAACATTAGAAGACCCTGGGTCATTTAAATTATTCTGTATAAATAATAAAAAAAAAAACATAACAAAAATGTGACAATCATACAACGGAACTAACAAAATCAAATATATAATATTCATTTAGAAAAAAATAGATAATTTTATTCTAATGATAAATAAATACAAACAGATGGAATAAAACTTCATTATCATTATAGAAAATATTTGAATGAAAATGCGTATCTTACTGGTTAATTTCAATGACATTCAAAAAAAAAAAAAAAATAAACAACTGATTATTAAGATGATAATGACGTTTTATTTAATTAAATTCATCGTGTATCATTCGTTCAATATTATTTATATTTAAATTTTCTATAGTAAAAATATAACTTTTAACATCAAAAATAATGTAAATATATATTTTATTTTTCTTATTATTTAAATTATAAGAATATTATTTATTGCAATCAAATGAATTGAACAAAAAATAAAAATAAAAGATGGACAGACGAAAGGAAGGTGTGGTGTATAATGTATAGTTTTCAATCTTTTATCTTAATTTTTTTAAAAATTTTAAAGTTGATTTCCGAAAACAAGTTCCGACAAAATAAAACAAAAATCAATTAAATGTTCTTTTATTTTCTATAATAACTTGTTGTTGTTTGTATTTTGATGGTTAGTTTTTTTTTTGTTCCTCTTGTTGTTGTTGTTGTGATTATCTGGATTTATTACCAAATTGATATTTGATAATAAACACAAAATAATGTTGATTGACTTAATTTACATAAAATTTGCTTATGCCAGTGGCTTTATTTAATGTTTTTTTTTAAATTATTTCAACCAAAAAAAATACACTGAAAAATTATTAGAATTATTGCAATTAATTAAGATAAACAGAAAATTATCAAGAAAATTTTTGTGAGTTAATTTAGTATCCGATCTAAACTATTTGAATTCAAGAGTTAAGAGTAAAAAGATTAAATGGGGGTAAAAAAAAATTGTGCGTATTGTTGAACGTAATTCTGTGAATGTTAAAAGTAAATAAAATTTTATATAGACAAATTTAAATATTTTTCAAAATTTAAATTCAAGATAAATTCAAAATTCTCGGAGCCTATACGAAATATTTTTTTTTAAGTGTATTTACTTATATTAAAGACAACAAATTGTGTATATACATTTTCTCTCTCTCTTTCTCTCAATCTCTCTCTGTCTAAAAATAAATACCAATAAAATAAAACAGCTTTTTATTAAAGCTTTTATTTCTTGATTATTTTGTATTCAAATATAAGAATTGAAAATTGTTTTAGTTTCTTTCTTATAATTTTTGTAAGTTTTTTTTTTCTTCTAAATGTCGACCAGTTTTTTTATTTTTATTTTTATTTAATTCTGTATTAATTTGTGTCTTCTCATCTTTAAACAGACAATAATTTCTTGAATAAAACAAGATTTAACTTCTTTTTTTTTTTTTTTTTGCTTTTAAAAAATCGTCTCGGTTACATTTTTTTTTTTCATTCTTGTTTTTTTTGCTACGGCTGACAAGAAATAAAAAAGAACAAATTTCTGTGTTCATGAAAGGAATTTAATACTTTTTTATAAAAATATATATGCATATAGGAGTTGACAGACTGATAAGAGTCTTTTAAGAATGAATAAATTCAATTTTAATGTCATCAAGTTCTGATTATAAAATATGAACAAGAAAAGAAACAAACAAACAAACCAACAAAAAAAAAACAAAAAAAAGCAAAAGCTTTTTTTACGACAATGAAAATTTGTGTGTTTCTTTTGATTTATGTTTTTATCATAACAAAAAAAAAATGTTTTTGTTGTCTTGGTTAATAGCGAAAAAAATAAATAGATAAACAAAACTTAAATTGATGTTAGCACATCATTTTTTTTTTTATTTGCAAAATAATCTTATTATTGATTAATGTTTTCATTTCTTTTATGTGATTTTGTAATAAAATCTGAAGGATGGATGAGATTTAAAATGGTCCTAAAAAAAATTTTTGTATGCACGAAAAATGATAAAAAAAACTAAAATGTATTCTTATGATCTTTATAAATGAATTTTTTGCAAATTGTTTTTCATTAAATAAAAGTCACTTTACTTAAGTGCTTTACTTATTCTTTTAATTTTTGTTCAATCAGTTTTCATACATTAAATGCAAGGTTTTAGTTAAGTCAAATGTATGTGTCTATAGATAATGAATTTAAACGTGGTTCTTTATAATATTGTTGAATCTTTACCAACAGTCAATTTGAAGCAATTGAAGTTATTCTATAGAGATGAAAAAAATAATGTTTTGTAGTGAAAGTATGTGACTTATTTTCTTCAATTCAAATTTAACAATTTCCAGTGAATTCTATGAGCAACATCTTTTATAATGAACATATTACATAAAATGTTAAAGAATAAAATTTTTATAAATTATTTTACATTGTTCAATTCAAATGAAATAATTTTAAAGAAATTTGGCACAAGACTATTTTTTTTTTTGTCTTGTCTCATTAATTTTTAAGTTCGTTCGTTCGCTTTTTTTTTTTTTTGTTTTGTTTTGTTTTCTGTTTTGGTAATTTTTTTTTTCTTCTTCTTTTTATATTTTCACAAAAAAAAAAAAAAAAGCAAAAATTTTCTAGTCTGAACAGAAAATAAGTTTCATCACATAATATCGATTATGTGACAAATTCAAGGTAACAGAAAAATATCTGACTTATTATTTTAGACTAGACCATTTATTATTATTCTTCTTCTTCAAAAAAAAATATCTGTTTGTCCTCCTAACTTGGTATATATCGTGGCGCCTCTCAGCTTTCATTTATCATCAAAAAATTGACATTGTTCGTTGTTTTGTTTATTTCAAAAAATTTCAAAAACCAAAAAAAAAAACAAAAACAACAAAAATCTTATAAATTCGGTACAACTTAACTAATTATTGATGCTGCTCTATTCCAATATTTATCTATACGGGTCTTTTCACTGAATAATATCTTCTTAATAGAAAAAAAGAAACAACAAATTCCAAGACATTTTTAACCTTTCAAAACACATTTTTATAATTATAGAATTCAGTCAAAAAAAAAAAATTCTGATAAAATTTATTTAATTTTTTTTTGTTTTTTTCTGAAATCAAAAATCCTTGAAAATTTTGCAAAAATTTAAAATCAAAAAAAAAAAAATCAACAAATTAAAAGAAAGAATCAAAACTGATATTTTTTTCTTAACCTGAATTTCTGCGTTTATTGAATAATGTTCAGTGATTTGTTTTAACTTTAAATAAGAAAATTTATCGTTCAATGACCAAAAAATTTGTTATTTTCAATTTCATATAAAATAAAAATGCGACAATTTCAAGGTAAAAATTTTTTTTTGTTAAAATCAAAAATCAAGAAGCCATAAGTTATATTCAATCGGTATTGTTTTGTGTATGCGTATCAGATATAAAAAGTTCAATCATTTTCCCATAAATTGATAAAATATTGACTTTGAGGTTAAACATTTATTAGTTTAAAGAAAAAAAAAAAACATAAATTTATGAGTTCCAAAGATTCATTATTTTTCATGCCGATGATTTATCTAATTCCGTTTAATCAAATTTATTTATTTTAAATAAATAAATGATTATGAATATAAATATGAAAAAGGTGTGATTTTAATAATTGTTTTTTTTTTTTGTGTGTGTAAATTGTAAATTGTAAATTTGATACGGTTCTCTATTAACCAATTATTGTGCAATAATAGCTGTGTTCTATCAGAAAATAGCGCTACGCTAGTGTAGCGTAAATTTACAATAAAATGACAACTTCAGGTGAGTCACTGAAAGAACGACGAAATTTACGCCAAACGGTAGCAAGCGCAGCTGCTAAAAATTTAAATTGACATTCTCTTTAAAATATTATTTTTATTAAAAAAATTCACCTTTAAAAATTCCAAAATATAAATGTAAAACAAATAAATAGTGAAAATGTAAGAAAGGGTTTGTTAATTTGGTAAAATCTGCAATAAAACGATTTTGCGAACCTAGCGGAAAGATCCAATTGCTTACGCCAAGTAAATAGGTGGTGTAATGATTGGCGTAACTATAGTCTATTCATGGAAATCTTTTTATGAAAAATAGTATAATTACCCTACGCTAGCGTAGCGCTATTTTCTGATAGAACACAGCTAATGACTCTTCTACATTTATGGTCAAACACAATTATCTTGTTTATGTTTTTTTTTTTTACCATAGAAAACATTTTTATATATAGATAATATAGATAATGAATTGCAGAAGAGAATATCTAATTTCACAAACCTTTATATACAATAATTAAATTATATGACAAAGTCATATACAAGAATAAACCAAAACATTAATAAATTTTTCTTTAACATTTTATTTATTATTGTAATTGTTGTTATACGATAAATTTCCTAAGATTTAAAAAAAAATATATATTTCTTAATAAAATTAGAAAACAAGAAATTAGATTCAAGAGACACAGACATCATAGCAACAAGAATTAAGAGAAAAAGGTAATAATTTTGTTACGTAAATTAATTAAAGGTTTTTGGATTCAAGTGACCTTTTATTTGCACAAGTTTCAATAACATTTTATACTCAAACACCCAATCCAGATATTTCTTATCTATTTTTTTTTCTACATTTTCTTAAGATGCTTTTGGACCGCTTTTTTTTCTTTTTTTTTTCACTGGAAAGATTTCAATGTTAAATTTTTATTGATTAACGGAATTTTTATTTTATAAATATTGTTTTTTTTTCAGAATTATCATCTTCATCTGTGAATCTGTATCTTCCGCTGTAAAATAACCTAGGCTAATAAATCATTATTGGAAAAATAAGAGTGGATATTGGTTCATCGCGATAAATGATTAATTTGTAAGACATTCACGATCATTTGAATTTTATATGAGTTCAATAATCTTAGTCAAAGTCAATGGATTTTCTCTATGGTTAATTAACTTAATTGATTTTTATTGTTTTCTTATTAAAATCATGTTTCTCATAAAAACTTCTTCCATTATATTAAAAGGGTCTTATCTTTCTGATGCATCATTTAAGTTGTTCCATCTCTCAGCAACAATTAAAACAGTGACATTATAATTAAAAGTTATTTTAAATAAGTTGATTATTTGACCACTATTAGGGGTGACCTTGACATTAGATGACAACGATAAATTTTATAGTAAAAAAATGATAATATTAAAAAGAAGAACAGAAAAAAAACGCACGTTATTTGTTCGCCGTTTGTCATTTTACTGACTTTCAATATTTTTACTTTTATTTCTTTAGTATTTTTTTCTCTATTTCTTCTTCTTCCTCTTATTCTGTGCTTTTAGATTTTTTGACATATTAATTTTTTAAATATCAAAATAAACAGAGAAATATATCTATTTTTATGTGTTGATAGTCACAGGTATAATTATACCTCCTTCTTCACAATAAAATTGCATCCGAAATTAAGATTTATTAGGATCAAGATTACGACTAACAAAAAAGAGAAAAAAGAAGAAGAACGAAAATATTTTTTAACGAATTTTCATCGAATGTGAACAGAACCACGGGACTTTATGAAAAAAAAACAAAATAGTTCAAAAACCCTATTGATCTGAATACGATATCGGAGTAACTGACTGTTTCAAATTTATAATCTCTATAATCATCCATTACGATTACAGTCAATAAACTATAGAAAATTTTTTTGTTTTTAATTTTTTTGATTTCTGTTTTGTTTTTGTATTTTTTTGCTTGTTGGCGTTTTTTTTTTTTTTGTTGTCAATATTTTTAATCGAGAAAAACTTGACTCACTGCTTCAGGCATATTTAGATATAATTTTGTGTATAGAAATAATAATAATGTTTGATATCTATGATTAATGCAAAATCCGGGTCCAGTCAGTCTCAACAAAAAAAAAAACAAAACAAAACAAAAAATAAAAACAAAAAAAACAAAAATAAAATATAAATAAATAAATAAAATTTAAAATGCACGGTTTCAACTTAAAAACATCAAAAGAAATTTAATCTTACAAGAAATTTTACATACAAATTTTTTTTAATTAATTTCTTTTACTTCTTCTTCTTCTTCTTTTTCTGTTCTGTTTTTTTGTTCTTGTGCTTTTTTTCTTTTCTTGTCTAAATCAAAACAACAACAAAAAAAAAAAATGAAAAGAAAAATAAAAATAAAAAAATTCTTAACTTAATCTTATTTTTTGTTTGTTTGTTCAAAATCATCTTTAAATATCTAATTAAATACAACAACAACAAAATTTGCACTTTTTTTTTTAAAAACTGAATTAATTAATTCACTGAATATTTAATCTTTATATTCTATATTATTTTTATTTCGTTCTGTATATTGGTTGAATTTAACAGAGGACGATGGACTATTAAAAAGAAAAACTTTTAAAAAATGCCAAAATAAAAACATCTTACTGCGATACAAATTAATTCACATTTAACAATAAATTATTGTCGATTTATTTATAAAAATTTTATGTAATTAATTAATTAACATAATCAATTTTATGTGTGTTGTTTTTATCTTTGTATCTTTTATTAATAACTGATTACAAATTATTAATCGTAGGCACGAGCATTTAAATCGTTTCTTTTATTATTTTTTTTTGTTGTTCCTTTAAAAATATCGAAAAATGTCTTTAAAAGATTTAATTTTGGTTAAATAAAATTATGGAAACCAAAGAAATATGTATAAATATTATTGAACTGACTCAATGGACTCTCATATTTTTATAGAAATGATTTGAAGTTAATTCATTTTGCGAGGATTGTTGTAATTTATACAATTATATAGCGTCCTCCATTTATCAACTTCAAGTTGTGTTAAAACGAAATGAACATAAAAACGGCTGATCGTGCAGAACTGTGGCTATTTATACAATTGGTTTTTATAGTTGATTGTTAATAAAAAGTGACTTAATGCATTTACGCATTTATAAATTTATTCATCACATTGCTTTTTATATTATTGTAGAAAATTGTCTTGCCAAGCGTGCAATAATCCGTCTTATATAATTATACTTCATAATCTGAGGACAAATTAATTGGGTCCAAGATATAAATCCAAGAAATAAATCAATATTAAATGTTAAACGTCTGTTCAACCTAAATCCATTATACATTTTTATTTCAATTATCAATTCCATATTATATTCCAATTTTGGTTGCTTTAAACATAAAATATTCAAAACTAAAATTCAACAAATAAAAAACGAAACATAGTGAATATTATTCTCGATTTAGTGTAGCATATTATTTAAAATCTATCGATAACTTATCTTATAATAACCTTGAACTCACAACATTTTGATTAAAAATAGATTTATTTATGCAGACATTTTATTGTTTATTTTCTTGTTTTATTTGATTATATTTTGTTTTAAAACATTTTCATTAATGAGAGTAAAAACTTTTTATAATTCATGTAATATTTATTTCGTTAATCATTAATTCAAATGTATCCTTCTTAATTGATTGTAGTTTAGAATTTACAATAATTCAAACAAAATACACGATCCACTATACAAAAAAAATATATATAAATTGATGAAGGTCAGTTATGTTTTTCTTAACACTTGTTGTTCTTCTTTTGGTCAATCTCTTAAGTTAAAAAATTGTAATGATTTATAAATTCAATTTAAGTTTATAAACATTTCGCACTGTTATGGAATTTTCAATGAGCTTCTGTTTTTATGTTTTACTACAACTAAAAGAAAAAAGAAGACTGAACATGAATTCTTTCTGTTAGGCTTAAACATGAAAGGATGACGTGTGACTTTTATTAATATTGCATTCAATTTGACTGTTTTTTTTTTTCTTTTTTATTTATTTTTGATTGATTTTTTATTTTTTACGGCTCTTTGATTTAATATTCTAATATTGTCTTTTATGTAAATGAAACAAATAAAAGAAATAAACACAAAAGAAAGGAAAATTGTTTTTCTATAAAATCATCAAAATTGATGTCAGTAGTACAGGGTAAAAAAAAATTCCTATATACACGACAAACTATGTTAGTTTTATTATGATTCAAGTTCAAGTTCATTTTCGTCTATATTTATACAATTTATAACATTATTCTTTTCTACACAATTAACTTTGTAATAAATATTTTTGTATGGGAAAAATAATAATAAATGTAATTGTGCAAAATATATAAAATCTTAATTGTCCAAAAAGAATTAATATATAAAAGTAAAAAGAAGAAGTAGAAACTATTATTTCACGTACTTTTAACTAATCATTTTTTTTTTGTTTAATATAAAAAGCAATAAAAAACCTACATTTATTCGCGCAATAGACTTAAGAAAAGACAAACTCTCATTATTTTTTTTAATTTATATAAAAATAAAATACAACATTTTACGAGTTCAATTCATTAGCGTTTATTATTTGTCTGACTTTTATTTTAAACGCACAACTTTTATTTAAATTCAGAATTATTTTATTCTTTTGTAAAAAAAAAAAAAAATTTTTTTGGACAAACAATTTTTTATCTTATGGGAAAAAGATTTTAGTCTCCTTCTTCTTCTTCTTTATTTTTTTTTTTTTTTTGTATGTTGTTTTGTGTTAAATGAAGTTAAGTAATTATAGTGTCTGGGACATAATATACTAATTGAAAATAATTGAACTTGTAAATTTTTATGTAAAAGAACAAAAAAAAAAAAACCGAAACAATAAAATCTATAAAAATCAAACAAAAAAAAAACCAACACATAAAGTCCGGTTTGTACACATTGATGACGTTACAAATATTTTGATCTTTATATTTTTATATTTTGAAAAATTTATACGGGAAACTTTTAAACTGATAGTTTCCGTCTTAAAAAAAAATAAATAAATTGTAACTTTATAATAATTATATGAATCAGAGAGAAAAATGTGTATTCGTTGATGTTCATTGATCATGTTAAATTTTCATTAGCAAATGAAAATATATAGAAATAATCGTGTCTTATGATAATAATAAATTTTACCTTATATTATATTTCACATTGTCTTATGAATCAATAATATATCAAGGTGAAATGAAATCAAGGTGAAATTCTATCAGATCATTACCATCATAATATTCTCACATCTCTCCATAACTTTTTTTTTTTTTGTTGCACAAATTTATTACGTCAAATGCTTTCAAAATATAATTATGTGAATCATACTCACTGGTCTTATTGGCATTTTTCTTCTTCTTTTTTCTTTTTTGTAAATAATTTTAAAAATGTTTTCGTTTAAAAAAAATTTGCAAAAAACAAAAAAAAAAACTTAAAAAAATAAAAATGTGAAAAGAAAAGAAGAAATAAAAGTAGTCTTTGGTATCTTTGGTATTAAGAAAAAAATGTATTTTGGTTTCATAATTTTAATTATCGATTTATTTTACAAAATTTTGGAAACAATAAATCACAATATGTCACATTTTCTTTTAATTTATATTTTGTTTATAAATTATGTTCAAAAAATGTAAAAATATTGAGAACTGTAACATTGAGTGTTATAATAAATGTTAAATGTTGATCTTAGTGAAGTAATAAATAAGACTTTAGTCCATACAAAAATGTAACTGTTTGTCAGTTTCTTACAGCATATAGATGCCAAATATATTTTCTTAAGGCAGAAGCTTTCATATTTCAACTGATAAACCTTTACGATTTTGATAATACTTCTGAGTATACCATTATGGTAATAAATAAAATTTACGTACAACTCAACGCTCATGCATAGGTATAGGATTAATTAACTTCCTCAATCATTATTATATTTATCATTAAAAATTTATATACAAATTTATTTGTCTTATAAAAAGAGTTTTATATTTTTTAACAATAACAACAAGAATGAATGAATAACAGACAACAACAACTTAACAAAATTTGTCCATACTTAAAATTAAATGATGACAGTAGTAGGTATGTAAATGTATATATTTATATATATTGACCAAAGTTAAGAGGTTACTTCACCTTAATTATAATTAAATTATAAATTTAAATAAAAATTTAAAAATATATTCACATCAGAATATTATTTATAAGTCAAAAGAGTTTTAGAAGAAGCACGCGAGATAGGTAATATTATTATTTTGAAGGTTGTCCGTCTACCATTTAATAAGTAAAGTTTCTTCTTATTAAATGAAGGTTTCTTCTTTTTTTTTTTTTTTAAATAATAAAACAGTAGTCGACCTCATAAAATCGTCGTCTTCATTTAAAAATTAAGTAAATAAATTGAAAATAATAATAATTTAATCAATTAACATTTAATTTATATTATTTTTTTTTACTTTACATGAATGTCTCTCTCTCTCTCTCTCTTGTATAGACTCTCTTTCTCTCTCTTTAAAATTTATAGAAAGTGTGCTTTAATGCACGTGTATGACTTTTAAAATATTTATCATGAATTAAAAATTATTTGAAAAGTATTTTTTTTTAAATGAGGATCTACACAAATTAATCGATGAAAACAGGATGAACAAAATTATCATATTTAATATTTAGTGTTTAGATTTTTTTTTTCTGGTTCTTTACTCGTTTACTTTTATAGAAGAAAAATTTTTATTTGAAAAAAAAATTTAAATATTTAGTAGACCCGGGCTTCCGTTTACATCCAACAATTCAAATAAACAAAAATGATCTTTTATTATATTTGAGAATTGGGTTCTTTTATAAATCAAGGATTTTCGTATTTTTTTTTTTTTGTTTTTTGTTTTTTCTTTTGATTTTTAAATTAAATTAAAAATCAATTAAAAATGTTATCAACTAAATGGCAATAATTTAACCAGTATTGACCACACAAACTTCGATCAAAAACAATAATGGTGAAAAAAAAAATTTCTAAGTTCTTTACTTCAAAGAAAACTCCTTTTTATACAAAAACAACAAAAAAAAAATTATTAATTGTGAACTTTAGTTTTTTTTTTTTTAATTTTGAAAAAATGTTTTTTTTTTTTTTAATAAATTCAAAATTTAAAGTGAACAAATTTACATAAACGAAAAAAAAATGATAAATTTGAATTGAACTGGATGTCCTTTAATCGTTCTTTCCGGTACAGAAAATGCTGTTTTTATATTTTAGTTTAAAATAAAATCTAAACCAAAAAAAAAAAAAGGAAATCTATAATTTAAGAGGAAAAAAAATGTCATAAATAAAAATTGTACTAAAATAATTTAGTGATTTATGATTTTTTTTTTTTTTAGTTTCAAAATGGATGACGTTGAATATTTTAAACAAATAATTAATCTTTACAATTAAATAATACATAAATTTTAATGAGTCCAAGGGTGGCAACACAAATTATAGAATAAACTGTCTCTCTTTCTTATTTCTGTTTGTTTTTGTTTGTTGTTAAGAGAGAATTTATATAAAAACCGAAATAATTATTAATAGTTCACGCACAAATTTTTCATTTATTTTAATTATTTCCATAGCACACACGGGACGAAACGTTGGAGAAAAATCCGTCACATCAGTAATTAATAAATTAAATTCAAGATAAATTATTAACTTTATATCAAAAGTTTTAACGTATATCAAATTATCTATCCTTATCCTTATATGGGTAAAACACAAAAATTGGGGAATAAAAAAGTTGAAAAGTGTAAAATTTCATGCATAATATGGATAAGATCTTTTTGTGGTTATTTATGGCAAGAATTCGGTATACCTACAATTCTTTACATTTTTTTTTCCAATTAGTCAAATAGAGTTAAAGTCACCAATAAATGATTAAATTTATATAATCACAATATTATGGATACTTCTGTTAAAGATTAGACAGAACAAAAAAAGTGTTAATACAAAATAAAAAAATGTTAAAACAAAAAAGAATAATTAGCAAAGTAATTACAAAAATAAAAATACAAACAAAAAAAAAAAGAAACATTAACCGAATTTATTGAGTAAACATCCTTGAATTGACTTTGGTACATCACACAACATTCGCATTTGAATTTTGTTTTTTTTTTCTTTTCATCATTTATTTGTTACTTACTTTTTTTTATTTTCTTAATTACAATTTAGTGGACACGGTCACTCCCAAATTACAATAGATTGCAATATTTTCAATATAATTATGTGTTATAATTGGTGTTGTCTTGACTTTAGATGGATTAGAAAATATTTATAATAAAAAAAAAAGTAGAAAACTACCGTAACACCCACTGTCTATAAAAATCGAATAATCCTCACACCCACTTTGGTAGCAAAAGAAAAAAAAAATGTTAAAGATAAAAGGAAATGACGACAATGCACTTAAATGTCTGAGAAATGATTTTTTTTTTTGGCGATTTCTGTTGTTGTTATTTTTTTTTTTTGTAGATTTTGAAAAATGGAATTTTAACGGGAGCTTCAATAGATTTACGTTACATAACTGCATTAAAACAAACGTGAAAAAGTATCAACGTTTTAAATTTTGTTGATTTAATTAATTCAGACCTTTATAGGTAGGTAGAGCGAACAAAATAAATGAATATCCAAACAAACAAATAAACAACAACAAAAAATATAAAAAAAAGCAGAAAACGTTTTATTGACTAACCGTTTAATTTTTGTTTCATTTTTTACTTCATTCTTAATTGGACTAAAAGAATATTTTGAACTTTTCGTTTATTGTGAAAATTATTGCGAAAACAGAAAAAAAAAACCAAAAAAATTCAATAGAGTCAAAAATTCTGTTTTAATCTTGTGCGATATGCTAAAAGTTCAAATAAATTAATTGTTGTTGTTTTAATTAATCGCATATTTTTCTTGGTATTTTTTTTTTTTTATAAATTATTTCTTTAACGGAAATTTAATAATTAATACAATTTACCTTTTTCATTTAATACAATCGAAATATTTTATTATTTTTTTTGGATTTTGTAAAAAATTCCCTTCGAAAAAAAAAATATATAATCTAAATGGAAGGTCAACAACAAAACAGCTCAAACAATTGAACTTACTTACATAAACTTTACTTTGAAAATTTCCTGAATTAAGTAACAATAGCATGTAATGGTCACGCTGATCAGGTACAACTTAAGTATCATCATATAAGTGACAGAATCATATACAAAATTATGGTGTAATCATCGTTAAATGTTTAACATAAAAACTTAACATAGATAAGCTTCTCCTTCTACACCACTGACTCAATTTACTTGTTTTTTTTTTCTTTCTTATTATTCCAAAAAAAATTTTTAATGTGCATAATTGATGTGACAGAAAAAAGAAGTTGTGTCATTATTTTAATTGTAACATTGAACTAGTGCCTAACCAAGGCAAAATTAGTATAAAAAAAAAATCATTCAATTAATTAAGAAAGCGGGCGCTATTAATAATTAACAAAAACTTAAATAATATAAATTTATTAGCTTAAGTTGATCACAAAAATCTGAATAACATTTATTAAAAATTATAATAAATATTTTTGGTGTTATACAATTAAAATGTTTCAATGTTTTAATTTAAACTGATGAAGATTGGAATAGATTGAAAATCATTCAATAAAGATAAAAATAAACACATAATTTTATTTATACTAAAAAAAAAAGTTTCAAAAATATTTGACAAACTGAAACTAAAACTTAAACTGAAACTGAAACTGAAAAAATACAAAACAGAAAAATGATTTCGCCCTTCATATAAATTTTTTTTTTAAATTAAAATTTTCGATATTTTTTCTTTTCTTTTTTTTTTTTTTTTTTTGATTTTGAAGAAGAAGAATAATTATACGATATCACAAGGAAGTGAATTTATTAAAATATTCAATTACATCACATAATCATATTCATATCTAGATTACCTGTTTCATTTCTATATATTTAAATATAAAATATTACAAAAGCGTTAAAGTAGTTAACCTCTTAATATTTATTATTTATAAACTATGACTGTTGTTGAAAGATTTTTCTTAGCATAATATTTTAGTGCGGTATTTTTACAAATAAAACTTAAAAGGACGTTTCAATACAAAAATTTCTTGTTATTTAATAAACTTACTTATTTTGATTGATGAAGTTCTTTTGATGATCATCCGCACTAAAATAAGTGAAATAAATTTATCTACCTTCTTCATTTATTTATATATAAATTTTTTTTGTGTTCTCTTGTTAAATAAATATTAAGAAAAGAAGAAATAGAAAAATTAACCTTACTTACTTATTTTTATATTTAGTTGTTATTTTGATTTAATGTGATGTGTGTAATGTTATACAACCTCAACATTATATATACCGCATTCTCTTTGAAGTTTCTTAATACATAATTAATAAATGTAATATAATAATATCACGGTTAGCAGCTGATTCTTCTTCTTTTTTATTATCAAGTTAATCTGGTGAGGAATATAATAACGTAAATGCAAATTGTAAAATAATGAAACTTAACAAAACTTAGTAGGTTTTTTTTCATTGAAGTTACTAATCCTAATGTACCAAAAAATATGAGATTACCATTATGTATTGGTGTTTAGAAATAACTTCTTAAATTTTTTCCCTTGACTTTTGATAACAAAAATATTTAATAAACTAAATGAGAAACTTTATAGTTTGCTACGGAATTTATTTACAATAATAGCAAATAACAACCTTTTCATTAGTTTGCATTAGACAACTTGAATTTCATTAATTTTGTTGTATTAAAATTTTAAAATCCTTTTTAAATTCTATTTCAGTTTAATTTCACATTCAATGTGGAGGCGCCACTGTATGAATCAAAAATAAAGTTTGAAATTTTTTCAGTATTTTATTATTGTTGTTATAACATTAATTTAGTTTAATTTGTTGTTTTTTTTTCCACTATAGATGTCAGCCAGTTTTGTTTATTTAATTAAATCCAAAAATAAATTTCTCTCACTTTTTGTATGGCGCCTGATTTTAATCAATTGACTAAGAAACATGCAGTATAATAATGATAATATTATTATTAGATTGTCAATCATAATGATGTTTATAATCATAAAATATTTTACATTAGACATTAAATATTGATTGAAATTTCTTATATAAATTACAAAATCAAAGAAAAAATATTTTATGGTATAGAATTTTGTTAGATAAATAATGCTGGTATATTTGGTATTTTGTCTTCATTTTAAAGATGAGATCATTTGCCAAAAATCACCAAACAGGACAAGATCGTTTATTATAAAAGTTTTTTTTTTTTTGTTCTTTTTCTATTTTTTTTTTTCATGCTTGTGTTTGATGTTGTTGTTTTTTCTTCTTCTTCTACTTCATTTTTATTTAATCGAATCAATAATGATAACTTCCTCTCTCTTGAATATATATATTTTTTTTCTTGTATTTTTAATTGAATGAGAATAAAAATGGCAATTCTTTAAAGATATTCAATAACAGAAATGTGTGTTCATAGAAAAAAAAAAATATCAATCTATGGAATCTTTATAAAAATTATAGAAAAGAAAGAACATAAAGTGCAATATTGGGAAGAAGAAAAAAAATTATGTATTCTGGGGTTTGGCAGGTTTTTCCAAGAACAGTTTTTTTTTTCCTTTATTCATTAAATTAGTTTATTATTCTTATTTTTTATTTATTTATTTTCTGAAATGATCAAAAAACTTATTTAGTGGGCAGTTAAGTGACGTTGTCTTCATTTGATTTTTATCTCAAAACCTATAATATTTTTTTTTTTACTTGGAATCAAATAATTATGATCAAAACTAATTTTAGATTGGTTTTGTGTTTATTTGGATTTGTTTCTTTTTTGTTTTGTTTTTAATTTTCTTTAATTAAAAATTTTTATTTCAACATTTTGTTTTTAATAATCTTCATAAAAATAGACGGCATGACGACAGAAAATTGTTTACCTTCAATATTTAAACTTTATATTTTTATGATTTTATTAGAAAAATGTTAAACTTTTTGAATTAACTTCTTTTATTTTTTTGTTGTTGTCCAATAATAAAAATGTTCAAACAAGAATTCCTATACGTTGTTGTTGTTTCTTTCTGCTCTACAAAAAAAAAACACAAATAAGAAAGAAATAAAATATAATTAGTTGAATCAGGAGGATGGGGGAGGAACAGATAAAAAATACATCGGTAATATAATCACAGTCAAAAATTATTGATCTATAAAGAGAAAAAAAAGTTATAGCAGAAGTTTTTTTTTATTTATCGCTGACAACAAAAAAAAAACAAAAGTTGGACAACAAAAAAAAAACGACAATTTCTTATAAATTAAATTTATGCAAATTCTTATGATTTTCCATATTATAAAATGCAATATACAAAATGTAAATGTTGAACTGAACGGTCAAACCAATCATTTAAATTACTACAATTTTATTATATTCTCATATTTTTATTGTTTTCTTGTCTTGTGCTTTTTTTTTTTATTTTTCTTTCATTCTTTCTTCATCTTCATTTTTCTTTACCATAAAATATTAAACAGAAAAAAAAACGCGTCAAAAGAAGAAAAAAAATAGTCTTTTTTTATAAGCAAAAAAAAAAAAAAGTTTATAAAGAAAAAAAAAACGACAGATTCATTTAATACGTCAAGAAGAGAAAAAAAAGTATGCGAGAAAAAAAAAAAGAACGAACGAACAAAAATTAAGAAAGAAAGAACAGAAAAAAAAAACGTATTAAATAAATTATAAAAAAATATTTATAATTCCATTTATATAATCTTCATCTGCATCTCAATACCAACATTCAACAGTCAATAAAATGCGAACTTCCGAAAGAGAAGAGAAATAAAAACATTTTTCACTTTCTTTTGAGTTTTGTAATAAAATCTAAAATTTAAAGGTGGGTGCGTTCATTTGTATCATCTTCACTATAAAATTTGATCCAGATTAAAATGTTAAGTAAGATCATCACTTCATATAACACTTATATGAGATTAGAAATTTGCATTTAAATTATATTCGGACAACTTTAGTATAATTTTATTACAATTGTCTTACATCATTTATTTTTCCTTCCTTTTAATTTATGAATTCCCTATTCGAACTGATGATGCCAGACCGACATAATGAAAAATACGATATTGTTGATTTAAAAATTTCTTTGGCAAATAAACAAGTTTCTTTCTTATACAAAACGTGGGTCTTTGATTTCTGCTTCTTTTTAATTCATTTTCTTTTCGTTTTCTTCTCTTGCCATTTTTTTTTTTGTTTTGCCCATTGAAAATTTCTTTTGCCCTTGGGCTTGTGACATAAAGGTACCGGAATTTCAGTTTTGCTTTTTTTTCTGCTATGTTTTGTTTTTTTTAATATTTAAATTGAACTTTGGTATTATTTTTCTTTATCTTTTTCGCAAATAAATTACAGAAAATAATTAAAGTTAAATTTGATTTTTAACAAATCTTGAATATAAACGAGAAGACTGAGTTGAAGAAGTAAAACGATCGTAAAACTTTTGTTTTTTTTTTCATCCAAAAAGAAACTTATTATTTAACAAAATAAAATTATTATAATGGCAATGATAATGGCAATGTTAATGGTAATGGCAATGGTAATGGTAATGGCAATAATAATAGTAATATTAATGATGATATCAATGACATATTGAAGATGGTATTGACTGATTAACTAACAATAACGAATACATTTAATAACCCCATTCTTTTAATTGTATTTTTATTCTTCAATTTTTTATTAACATTTTTTTTTATGTTTTGCCGAAATTTGAAAACGATTTTAATCTTTCTTTAATTATATAATTTTTATTTTTATTCTTTTCCGTTATGACAACGTTTTATTTATTTTTTTCCATTTGTATTAAAACGCATTAATCAATTTGATTTGAATAAACATAAAATTAAAAATGGGCACAACTCCAAATTGTTCAAAAAAAACAAAAAATGGGATGGAAATATATTTGAAAATTCCGTCCGCCTCCACTTGAATTGTTTTATTTTCTAACCAAAAAGTGAAGTGCTTCTCCACTGATTAATGAAGTACTTCAAACAGAAATGAAAACATAAACGTGAACAGAAATTTCTCCATTGTACAATTTGCTTTATTGTTGACCCATTAAATGTTATTATTTACCAAAAAAGAATCTCAATTAAAGGTATCGACATTATTTTAATCAAAGCAATAATCTCTAATCACTTTTGTATTATGTCTTTAAGTTATGTCTAAAGGGCCTCAACTTACAATATATATTGTTCATTTATTAATTGAAGTCAACACTTACAATAAATAATTACGTAAGAATGAGAAATGTCATCGAAAGAAGAAGAAAACAAGACTGTAAATTAAAGATAAATTGTCACAGATTTAACATTAAATTATAATAAAAAAGAAAAATAACGTAATTATTTCAACACAATTTACCTAAAAGACACAAATTCCTTTTTATTATACATTACCGTAGTCGCATGTACAAATCTTAACCAACGAAAAAAGACATGATCGCAATATTAAAAATTATAACAAAAATTATCAATAATTTTTCTGTTATTTAAAAATATTATTATTATTATTTTATGTTTGACCTTAACATAATACAAATTCCATCATCTTAAATGTGGCCATCAATTAGAAATTAAAAATCTTGTATATAAATTTGTGGAACAAAAAAAAATATAATAAAGTAACAAAACTAAATAATATTTGTATATTATGACATTTCATGTTAAAACTCAATAAAATCGAAACAATACAATTTCATTTATTATATTCGATATGAAATAATTTGGAATGAGGAAATTATGGTAAAAGGAACAGAATTATATATAAATGTGCAAACTCATATGTTAGTTCAGTTACATTAACTGAATAGTCATCGTGTATTATTTATACAAAATAAAAGCAAAAAAAAAAAATTGTAAATAATAAGACATATCAATTATGCGTTTTATATTGTAACTCATCTACACACATTCAATGTCATTATTAAATAATTATTAAAAAAATATAAGTAAATAAATAAGACAATAGACATAAATTTTAAGTTCTTATAAAACATGACACTCTGTGAAATAACTTAAAATATGATATTTGAGGTGTTCCTATAATTCAATTTTACTTTCAATATTGATTGTGTGTGTATGTATTTCTGTATATCTGTATTTTCATGACTTTATAGAAAATTCAAAGAATTCTTCTGTATTTTTTTTATTTGTAAGAGGATATACCTAATTCAATTTAATCTATTTAGATCCGGGTAAAAATTCATTAATTTATTTATTTATATGAATGCAAGTAATTTTGTTCACGAGCAAAATGGATTTAATTTTGTCACGGGCTTTACAATAAACAAAAAAAAAAAAAGAAACAAATACAAATAAGATACGACAACAAATTATCTTATAGAAAAAAAATAAACATCATTTTTATATATTTTAGTTGAGTCATTAAATAATAATAATGACAGATGAATATTGTCGTTTTTTCCCATGATCATTAACACAGTCGGATATCAAAAGTGTTTTTTTTTTCTCTTCTCTATTTTATTTGATTTTTAAAAGAATTTGTCCATCATACAACATTCTACAGAAATGCAGAAATGTTTACATTTCACGCACGTCATTCTTAATGCATTATCAATGACGTTCTTATATATTTTATCACAACCATCAAACATTGAATATTTGTTCTTTTAAAATTGTTGTTGCTATCTAATAATTAATCCATCAAATAAAAATAAAATTCAGTTGTTTTTTTTTCTTAATTTATTTGTAGAATTCAGTTAAAAATTTTAACTTAAAAGTTCAATGTTTTTCGTCAATTAACTTCTGTCATTTTCTACAATCAAATATTATTATAAATGCTCAAAATTTACACACACACACGATTTATGCCGAATATTTCAATAAAATTATCCACTTTTGGACAACAACAAGAATACCAACAAAAAATGTCGATGCTTTCAAGTTTTCATGTGTACAATTTTAATTTTTTTGTTTCTCATTTAAAATTCTTTCGAAAAATATCTTGAAAGAACGAATAAATAAAATAACATTTTCATTATTGTCTTCTTTTTTTTACGGATATTAACGATTCACACTTCAAACATTATTCTGTTCAAATGAAAATAAATCAGAAAAAAAAAATATAGTAATAAAAGAATGGTCCTCTAAATATTTGAATTTCATAAAGTTTGTTTAAAATAATTTCGCTTGTGTTACTTTATATTTCTTCTTTTTTTCAACATAACTCACAATTAATGAATTGGTCTATTATTAATAACAATAAACAACGAAATGTTGTTTTAATTTTATTGCTATAATTTAAGACAGTTTTACAAATGTGAAATTAAAAGGTAAAACAGTATTTTTTTTTTATTTATTCACAAAAAGAAAATATTCAAAATGTATAACATCCAGGATATGAATATTCGACCTTGACATAAATTACTTAATTTATATTGGTCATTTGACATTGATCCTAATATTGATATGATTGTGTTTAGATCGTAGGCGGTTTTTTCTTAATAAGAAATTAATTTAAATAAATAAAAAAAAAAAATCTAAAATAAATGTTTTTTATATGTCGCAGAGACGGTTTTTTTTTTCTTATTTTGTTAATTTATCCAAAAATATATTTTTTTTTTAAAAAAAAAAAAGCTCAAGGAATTTCGAAAAAATAAAAAAAAAAACTTTCGTAAAAATAAAAACTAATGCACGAACGACTTCTGTCAGCTCATATACGTTAATTGACAATTTTATTTTTGAATTAATTGGATTTTTATTCAGATAAAATTATTTCAAAAAAACCAAAAAAAAAAACAAAATTTAATAAATTAAAAGAAATAAAAATATGAATATTATGCAAATTGTTCTAATTATTTGTTTAATTTCTTATGACTTACGTTGGAAGTAAGATATGAGTTACTTTTAAGGTATTTGACATTTTACTGTATAGTGGAGGCGCCACAATACGTAAAAATTTCAACAGAAATGAGAATAATTAGTTTCAATTCATTTGTTTCTTTAAAGTTAAGAAAAACGAACAGGAAGCTTAACATTTAGCAGGTTATAAAGTGGCACATAAATAACTGGGTCATTAATCAGTTCAACTGTGTTTCGAACTGATCCTTATGATTGTTTTTAAAATGGCCCAATTTTTCTTAATTTTATTTCAAACTCTCAACTTTTGCATGTTTTCTGCGTTAACACAAAAATCTTAATTTCTCTCAAGCTCTTTTCAACACAATTTATTTTGTAATTTGTAGTTAAATTACAATAGATGTAACTAGTAACCTTCATATTATGGACCATCCCCAAATTTCATTATCTTATGCATTCCATTGTGGTCACTCTAAAATTCTGTTAGTCTATGATGAGACGAGATTAAAATTCAAAATCATGCAGAAAAAAAATACCAAATACAGAAGAAATGAAAGAAGACCAGTGGCAAACGATTTAAATTTGTAAAGAGAAGCATAAACAACAAACAAAAAAAAAACAACAAATAATAATAACAATAATAATAAGTTATTATAAAATATTCAACTTTGATCTTTAAAACAAAGTGATTTTTTTTTTGTGGTTTTACAAAAAGAATAAAAAAAAAAACAACAACAGTTAAAAAGAAAAAACAAAAAATAATCATAAGAGAATTCATATAAATTATGTTATTAAGTGATTTTTCTGCACGTATATCAGCACTTAAAAATGTTACAAAACTGAAACACCATTGTTTTTTTCTTTTAATATATTTTATTCATATTTTATAAGATCTTTTAGGAAGAGAATACAAAACAAGACAAGCAAAAAAAAAAAAAACGATAGAAAAATTCGTGCTGTGAAGACGCGCGACTGAAGATGATTAGATTTTCGTGTTGTTTTTTTTTTTTGAGTTCTTTTATTATTTCTATCTTTGGTTCTTTATTACCAAAAAAAAAAAAGAGTCAGTCGTGTTAAGTAGTATAAAGAAGCACTTTTAGTCAAAATACTTGATCATATTCTTAATGGGAACATAAAAAAGTTCTTATACTTTTTGTGTTATTTAAAGAAACTTCTTCCTAAACAATAGACAATATTCTTTTAAACATATTCAAATTTTATTTGCTACAAGTTTTGTGTTCCGTGTAATTTGGTTTCTAATATGATTAATTAATAATAATAAAAAGAATCAAAAAATGCCAAAAAAAAAAAACAGTTTAAAAAAACCCATTGCCATTAAATCATATAAAAAGAAGAAAAAAAACAGCAAAATATAATAACTTCGTGAACCTTGTGCATCCCTCTTCCCACTCTCTAGAAATAAAATAAGTCTTGTATGTAGAGGACAACATTTTTTATATTTTTAACCAACAATGGAAATGTTAGAAACTAAACAGAAAATTTTTTATTATCATGAAAATCATTAAATATAAATTTTGTAGGTTTATTATTTTTTCTTACAAATAAATTAAAAATCTTGTTTTATTTTTATTACTGATATTTGCCTTAATGTCCACAATTTAAGACACCATTCATATACAATCTGTAACATAATCTATACTCTTGTGCTGATTAGCATTTAGGAAAAATATTAAATAATAAAATTCCAATCATGTTTTGTTGTTTTTTTTATTTAAACAAAATTGTTATGTTCTCTACGACATAAACACATTTTCATTAATACTGATTGATATACGCGAGTCATGGCTCTGTGGTTGATTACTTTACCATGACTTCACTACTGTTGTAGGCAGCAGATATTAATTTTTTCACATTTTTCTTATTTCATTAAAATAAAAGGAAATTATTTCTTCATACGATATTTTTTGTTTTCAATTTTGCCAAAAGGTAATGAAGAAAAAAAACGTATAATCAACAGTTCTTTTTGTTTTGGTTTGACATTACATGATTGACAGACAGATTAAATATTTTACACTACTTAAGGGCATCTCATCTCTTATATTTATTTTTTTATGATTCATAAATCTTTTTGAAACAAAATAAAACTCGTTAATCATAATTCTTTACATATTTATGTTTTAAACAACAACAATAAAGTATAATTTGCAAATATGTATAAATATTTATCTCATTCGTTTCTTTTCTTTTAAATTAAATGAAAAAATAAGCATTCCACTTTTGTTGTTGTTTTTGGTTAAAACATCTGATGCCAATCAAATCATTAATGCTCCTAATTTCATTTTATACAATTTTGTAAGTAAAAGTAATAAATTTATTACATAAAGTTATGCTGTTTTGTTGTTTTTGGTTTTTTAAGGCTGACTCTATGAGTCTCTCTAGAAAGATTAATAAATAAAAATGTGTATTCTACTATTTTAGTTTTATGACTATTTAATGACTGCCGGTATAAGCATTTCATCGTCTTTTACACAATTATTGTGTAATAATAATTTGTCATATTAAAAGGCACCAATTTTTTTTTTACTCCGGAAATCTTTTTACTTTTATTTTGCGTGTTGTATCTTTCTCCTATAAATAAATTTTTGTTTTCTTTTTTTTTTACTTCAAAAGAAAATTCATTTAATGAATTTCTGATTGTGAACGAACTTTATTGTGTTTTAATTTTTTGTAGGACAAAATTATGACTTGAATAATTTAAAAACAAAATGAGAAAAAAAAATTAACATAAATTAATTTTATTTATTAGAAAGAAGACTAAGAATAAACTGCAATATATTTGTTTGAACTAATTCAATTATTCAAATATCGTTCATAAAAATGAATACAGAAAAAAAAAATTATGTTTAAAAGAAAATGAAAGAAAAATTATTACCTAAAAGTGTTGTAAATATTAGTCTGTTTATATTACAGCACTGCACGTATTTATTTCCATCAAATAATCAAATTTATGTAACATCATAATAAAACAATTATAATCAATCCATCAAGTTGTTGGCATCATTGTACAAATTGTACAGAGACAACAAAAACACACAAAACACACAAAACACAAAATTTTTAAAGGAACAATTGTGCATAAAGAAAATATTTTAACAAACAGAACAATTCGTCATAATAATAATAGATTTATATTGTTAGATGAATACGTAGAAAATAATCTGATAATAAAATAATTATACAAATTATTATAGACGATGAAGATTTGAACGTCAAATCAAAAATTGAAGAGTTCATACAATTTCAAGTTTCAATTATACTTTCATTATTGATTATGAATTAATGAATTAAATAAATGTTAATCATCGTCGTAATGATTTTTTTTTTTACATTTTCACACAACAAAAACAAATACAAAAATTGGAATCGTTTGTAAAATAGAAAATAATTACGATGAATTATGAACGTTATTTTTTATAATCAACTTAAAAAATCTAAAGAGTTCAAATCCCGACGTGATAGAAAAAAAAAAGTTTTAGTTGCTATTTTTGTAACAGTAAAGATTAAGATTCAAGTACACCTACCGTGGTAGTTAATCCAAGATACGCTAATTTTTTTTTTTATCTAAAATTTACAATCAACAATTAATTTTTTTGCTCAATCTTTTCGAACCAGTAAATTTTTAAGTTCACTTGACAAACTAAAATTAAATTCAAATTAATCAAATAATAATTAATTTACGTTAAATTTCCTTCGTAGCCTTTTCTTTTAGATTACAATAATCGATTAAGATTTACATTTTTTTTTTTCTTATTTAAAATTTGAACCTTCTAGTTCATTCTCCTCGATTTAAAAATTCGTTGTTTTTTTTTTTATTAAACAAAAATAAATTGTGGTTTTGTTTCAACAAAAAAAAAACAACAAACAAATTTCCGTGCATAAAATTTAATTATTAGTTATCTTGTGGTTAACACATTCAAAGTTCCAACACAATTTTCATAAAACCTAGAGAAATTTTTGTTTTTGTTTTATTTTAAATTTAATACAAAATCGAGTCAATATTTCACGTTGTAATTATATGACAGAATAATCTGTTCCTTTAAATTGCAATAACTGTACATAAATTGCATCTTATAGTTTTTTTTTTTTTTTGCTGTTTGTTGTCTTTGAATAAAATAATTAACGAAAGGAAAATGTTAATGTTGGATAATTAATTTTATCATTAGAATTTATTTTATTTATGACATTTAAATATTCTTTAAATAAAATTAACTCTTTTAAATATTCTGATTGTTTTTTTTTTAATTCTTCTTCAAACATTTTGGAACAAGTTTTTTATGGGAAATCCTTAGTATTTGTTGACGTCATGAATAAAGCAAGAACAATTTTTTTTTTATTAACAGCAAAAATATAGTTTATAATTTAATCAAAACTAATTTATTAGATGAAATAAAGCCGTTTTCTTAGTTTAAATTTGAATTTTAAATATTTTTTCTTTCGCATTAAATGTTTAAATTATTGTCGAGTTACGATTTTTTTTTTGTTTAGTCAATGACCAATGATATTTTTTTGTTGTTGTAAATATTGTTGTTGTATAACAAATAGTATAGTATATAGATGTATGTAGAAAATCACAGCAACAACGAAGGTGGATTTAACTTCAAATAAAAAACAATGTTGCTTTTTTATTTGTAATATTTTTGTTGTTTTTTTTTAATGTGAATTGACTTTGACGTTTGAAAATTATTCACGAAACATTCAATATAGAAATGGTAATGATATGAATTTAATTTAGAGTTTTCCTGATTATGTATGTCGAAGAGAAATTAAATGAATACAAAGGTTTAAATTTAATCAAATAATTTATAATGTAAAGTCAATTAGGTGTGAAATATAAATTGAATAGAAATCTTAAATAACTATATAAGATCATTATAAATGTATCGTATTGTCCATTAAGTATTACGTGAAAGTTGTTGAGATTTAAATACACAAATTTCGTATGTACATTTTTTGTTTTTTTTTATAAATACTTGAAGATTCATTAATAATCACGATCCTGTACACTCAATCACGATAAAAAATATTAATGAAAAATGAATAAGAAACAAAAAATAGTTGCTACTCATTTTTTTTTTGTACGATTTATTTAATTTATTATTTAACTTTTGTATATTTAAACTTTGAACATTTTAAGTGTTTGCCAAATCGGTGGCAAAGTGCAACTGGACCTAATAATTGAATAATGTAAAGAATATTTAATAAAAATTAAATACTTATTTGAAAATTTATTGGACAATATTATTGCACAATCAAATTACACAATTACACATTAAACGTAATGAAGAGTAATCCAAAATATGTGATGATTAAAGAATTTTGAGTGGATAACAAGTGCGACTGTGCGATTCATAGGGTCATGAGTTCAAAACTTAGCAAGTGAAAAAAATTATTTTGATTCAGTTATAAAATATATATCGCTGACAGCTCGATGAAGCAAACAAATATTAATCTGTTCATCTAAAATGATCAATGGAAATATTAAAAACAAACAAAACTTGAGAAATGCTAAATAACACTACAACAATGTTTTGATTGAATAATAAAATGGTATTTGTAATCAAAGAACCGATCTAAAATTTAAATTTAAACAAAAATTTGATGTTACAACAAAATTACAGATATTGTCAATCCCTTTTTGTGCTAATTAATGAAGGGAACAAAAATTTATCAATAAATAATTTCAAATTTATGCAAAAACAAAAAAATTATTGGAGTGTAGTAAAAATATATGCACGTTTAAATTTGTATCTAAACATAAATTATAGCATTCTGATTAATGCAACTAACTTGCTAGAGTTAATTTATATTATTTATTTAATATTACGAAAAATTGTTTGAAAAAATACCGCATGTTGTTGTTAGAAAAATAAATAATGTAAAATACTGGATTGATTTAAAATTATAATTAATTTGGTTTTATTTTTATTAATATTAGAACAAAATTTAAAGCGTGAAACTGATGTAGGTGTTTCTTTGGTGTTTTGGGTCACACAGTATCATTGCCCTTAAAATTTTATTCGCTTTTATATTTGGGGAATTTCCAAAAATTTAAGTTATGGGACCATAATCAGATTTATGCAATGAAGGAACAAACTAATAAATTCAAAACTAGAACTTGTTCGAAAAAAATCTATTCTATACCGGAATTCATTCCTGAATTATTTAATTACGTCAGGATTAACCTTAATTTATTTTATGTTAAAAAAATTTACACACATCTTTACTTTTTATACCATTGGATTAATGTCAAATAACTAAGATGATCAATCATTAAAATCCGAATACAATAAATTAATCATATCAATAATAATTCTTCATTTCTATCGTATTTTTATAAAAGTTATTATTGCAAATTTAAATGATCGGTCTTCTTTGAATTAATCTGATATTTAATTCCATCTCTACAGTATAGATTCTATACAATTGATGATGATGATGATGATATAAGATCACAACAAAAACCTTCTGATTAATAAAACCGATATATTTATCCAATACTTGTCATTAGATTTGCGATCTTTGACTCTTTGCTGACTATTTAACCTTAATTTTAATAATAACAACAACAATCACAAAACATATAAAATATAAATAATCTCTTCTGGTTAAATGTAAAATACAACAATGTATCGCTTTATATTAGAAAAAAAAATTAAATTAAATTAAGAAACAAACAAATTCAAATTATTATAAAATAGAAAAATTTGACATTATATTTTGGTTTCTTCTTTTTTACCATCTTATTATAAATAACCAAAGAAATGTGTAATCATGAAAAAAAAAGTCTACTTAATATTTTTCATGAAAAATAAAAAGAAGAAGAATATTTTTTTTCTATTTTTTTTTTCTTCTTCTTCTTCTTAATGCAAATTCCTGATGTCAAATAATGTAGCCGTCAACCATAAACTTTTGCATATAATTATGGTTGAATAAAAAATAAATGAAAATATTAGTCTAGAGATAATAATTTATATGAAATTTGACATCATAAAAATATGCGTTTTCCATTTAACCTCAAGAGAAAAAAAAAACAAACTATTTATTGCAAATATTTTTGCAATTTAATTTAAAAGAAGAAAATTATTTCTACTTAATTTTATATTTTTTTACATTTTGATGAAAAGAAATTTACACCGTCTATTGTTGAAATCTCTTTCAATGGTTGTTGCTTCAGTTACTAAGGTGGGACTTTGAAGAATTTAAAAACTGCAATAGAGAAGCAATAATAATTATACAAAATTTAGTTTCAGTATTCAGTCAAATGAATTTTCGGTAAATTGTAGAAATTGATCCGCATTCACTTAAAAATCAAGAAGACATTAAATATAATAACCGTCTCAGTAAATTAATCACATAAATTAAAAATAATTTGCATTGACCAATAAAATTTTAAAACAAGGTTTTTTTTTTCTTATAAAATAAATCATTTTAATGATCTGTCTAGTGTAAATCAACTCACGACTTGAAAACAATATTTTTGTTTATTAATCTCTCATCCATCAATTGATATATTTTCCCATATTATACCGATAGCCGCGATGATTCAATTTATAAAAGAAAAAAAAAAAGTTAAAATGACTTTTGCACTTTACATTAAGAAAAAACAAAATATTTATATAAAATAAATAAACATTTACAATATTTGTGTATAGAATTGATATTATTATTTATGAAAATATAATTTCTGTGATTATATAACGAAGCATATTCTCTATTAAGCAATTGAATTATTGAAGAGTTAAATAAGAAGTGGAAAAGAAAAAAAAAACCTCTTTCTTACACATAAGAAATTTTTCATATTCTTTTCCAGACAAACAAAATAAATATAGACAGAAAATTATAATATTTCCTTCTTCAAATTTTGTTTCGTTTACAAAAAAAAAATAATATTCAATTGAAAAAAAAAAATTAAACGCACAAAAATATTATCGTTATAAATGTTTGGCGCCAATTAAATTACATTTTATATATATTTTGGATTTTATAAAATTAATGGCTTTTGACCTCATACATGCGATATGACTTCAATAATTATTTTCATAATTTCTTATTTGGGACAATTTAATAATAAAAGAAATAAAAAATTCCTTCAATGAATGCATTTTTTTTTTATACAAAAATTTGTTGCAATTGATTTGTTGTACAATTTCTTCGTTCATTTTATTATGGTCCTCTGATTAAACTCGTACTGTTAGTTGGGCATTCCCATTTACATAAGTGTGACTCGGATTGTGTGAGACCAATTGTGAATAATGTTGAAATAATTTTATCAATCTTTAATTTCAACTTAGAAAATTTGTTAAATGCGAAATTTCATCGGTTACGTTACATAAAAAACCAAACCACGTTCCAGAAATCTATAGAAATTAAAACTGATGACGTTTGCTTTTATTGAATAATAAATAATTAGTCCGATCGTTTTTTTTTCCAACATTGGTGAGTAATGTTAACATTTTTCAATATCACTTTTTCTTTCCTTTATTTTATTTTGTTCACATTTTGCAATAATTTTAAATGTTTAAAAATGTTGAAATTATTTTATAATATTATTGCGGGATGGTCTTTTTTTCATTCTTTGTATAGAGAAAATTTTTGTATGAATGAATTTATTTATTTTTTGTTCCTGGTTAAAATTATTTATCTATTTAGAGAAATCCTTGATACACTTTTAACATTTTGTTTTTTCGTTTTTTCTGTTTTTCGTTACTCATTAGTTTCATTAAAGATTATTGGCTTTAAAGGCAACATTGTTAGTATATATTTGAAGGACAACATAACATAACCACAGATATTTTATAATTTACCCAACTCAAAATGTATATATATAAGTATGTATATATAAAGCGCCAGTGACTTGGCTTACGTATATTTATATAAAATGTCATTAATACGGATCTGATAAATATTTATGTAGATTTTATATTTACAAAAAAAAAAATATGACATCATATAAAAAAAAAATATTATTCACAACAGTAACATGACAAAAAAAACACAAAAACAAAAATTGTGTGAAAGGAACGTATAAAAAAATATGTAGGTTTTTACTAGATCTGCAGATGAACAATAATGTTGCTCTTATTATTTTTTTTTTTGTTGTTTTGTTTAATTTAAAAATTAAAATGAACTTTTAAGGTCATGCACAGCATCTTTGATTGATTGGCTTTTTATTTATCTTTAAGTGTTTTAAATACACATGTTTCTTATTAACATAATAAATCTACCAGAACAAATTAATTTGGCAATATGATACAACAGAACGCCTTATTTCATGTTATTATTGCAGTTTTTTTTCTTTTCTTTTTTTTGCCCCATTCCTCCCGTACCAAAGTCTAGAACTCATAAATTATCGTTGAAAATATTTTAATACGTGAGGTAATTGTGATTTAAATAAAACAACAGAGGAAAAATAAAGAGTTAAATCTTTCTTTTTTTATTGGGTTAATATTTAGCAGTGATATTAAGCACACAGTGGGCATATGATAGGATTATATTATTGTACTTGATCTCACAGCATGAGTTCATAATATTAAAAGAATTATTAATTAAAATTTTACTGTATTTAGGTAAATGTGTTAGTGATGATTTGTTTATTATTATTATAATCTGGATGACATTTTTTTCTTTTCTTTAGGTAAAATTTTAAGAAATTAAACTTATTGCTGATCTGCTTTAAAAACAATAATAGTAATTTCCATTTAAATTTTCAAAATTCTTTAATAAACTTTGGAACTATTTCTAATTATTTAAAATGATTTTAGATCCGTCATAAAATATTAAACTATTATTATTTACATTATAAAAAATTCTGTCCGTTTTCCAAGTATTTATTTATCAAAAAATTTATAATAGCGGTTTGATTTGAAAAATCAAAATTGTAAAAAGAAAGAAAACAATTGTTTCTGTGGCGTACCGAAACCAATGTTGGCTGATAACTGATAAGACTATATTTTTCAGGAAATAGACTTTCCTCATATTTTCCATTCCTTTGTCTTTAAAAAACTATAAAAGAAAAATGACTGTCAAAGGGAAATTACTTCACCAGTCTTATTAAAACTTTCATTACCTTAATTGTATATTATTTGAAAAAAAAGAAAAACTCTAAGTAATAATGAAGATTACAATTCTTAGTATTCTTCTCATCAGTTCAATTTGTGGAAGTTCTGCTATGGAATCGAACTTATCAACCGTTGATTATCTAAAATTACTTCAACAAAGTCAAACAATGGAGCAAGAATGTTCAACAATATCTAATTCAATTTCAAATATTGCGGCATCATTTTATCAAATGGGAAGTGGAGTTAGTCTCCAGTGTCAGATTCATTTACAAGCAACAGCATTCGCTCTAAAATTGGTATTTGATTATTATATTTTAGGAAATATGGATCAATATCTAAGTAATGTTGATGGAATAAGAGCAGCACTCATAGAGATTCAGAAACAAAGTTCTTCTGGAAAAACATTAAGTAAGGAAAATTTATTGCATTTAATTGTGTCTGCTATTCGACGAAGAGATTTTCAAACAGCGCTAAATATTTTCTTGGAAAATAAGACAATTCCATTAGGAGAGATTGTGCATGAGATTTATAATAAAAATGTGTCTAACGCTGAAATTTTGATTCAATTTTTTAATTCTTTAGCCAATATTAATCAACAAATAGATGGTTATCGCCTCATATTTGATGAGATGAAACAAAATAATCATGAGTACAATACAGCAACAACAATTATTGCCTACAAAGTCATTCATGATTTTAAAAAAACTCACGGAAGCAATGATAACGTCATTTATTTATTGAATAATTTACAAAATACCGTAAAGGCCTTATCATATAATTCTTTGATTTTTATTGAGAATTTAAAATACAAAACAAATTGCATGGTTCCAAGCGTAAAATTATATGACAACATTAAGCATAATGTTTTCATATTGCCTAATCGTCAATTAGATCAAAGTAAATGGAAGTTAATTCCAGTTTTTAATGAGACTTTCTTCATAATTGAATCAAATTATTTCGGGCCAGAATATTTAATTGCTTCAGAAAGTGATTTCGCATCTAATGGTAATCAATTTCGTCGTGTTTTCTCAAAACCCGATAAAAACATGGCAATTAAAAATATTGGAAATTGGCAATTGCATCCAATCGAAAGTTCTGAATATTTCAAAATAAAGAATGTTTACTTGAATGAATATTTACACATTGAAGACGGATTTGAATATCAAGATGATAAATCATTTAAATTTGTTTTTACATCGAAGAGCAGGGGTGATTTGGACCATGATGGATACAAATGGAAAATCCTAAATGCCTAAATGGAATATTTTATGAATTACATGTATTTTATTTTCAGTAATATCTATTGTGTTATATTTTCTTCAATAAAAACATAAATTGTTCTTACTTTAATTTTGATTTTGATTGTCATTCGTTATAAATCCTTTCCCTTTCTAGATGGTCAATATTTTTAAAACGAATTGGTTCTTATTCTTTTTCTAATTGTGCTTAGGAATAAATTTGCTGAACTCTTTTATTCGCACTGAATATGAGGTTTATTAAAATTGGTTGTCTTTCTAAACATATGATAAATCTATTTTGAAGCTGCAATAATGGTAAATATAAAGAATTGATTTCACTAACACATAGACAGTATTTATTGCTGTTTGAATATTTAAACTCAGATAATAAAAAATTATCTGCGGTCAATTTTAAATTTTAAATAATTCATTCTTATATGCTAAATTGTTTAACAAAAAAATATATTGTCTCTGTGGTATACCGAAACCATTATTGGTGATAAGACTACACACTAAAAAAATCTGTGTAAAGTTACTACTCTGAGAAATACTCATAAGTTTATGTTAAAAACATGCATCTCTTTATAATTTTAGATGTTTGGTCACTTTCAACCTCAAATCAATTTTGAGGTTAAAAGTGACCTAAAGTCAAATGATTTAAAAATTGATTAAAGATTAGATATTCTATAGTTTTAGGCAATTATAGGAATCCATCGAATTTTTAATATCCACTAACAAAGTACTTTTTTGACAATCTTTATGTGATTTTTCAATAAAAAAAAATGTCAATAAAATATTGTAATATTCAATGGAAAATTGTAATTTTACAATATTGAATATTTTTTACAGTGTATATTTTTTCAGGAAATTGATTTTTCTTACATTTTCGATTTTTTTGTCTTTAGAAAACTATAAAAGAAAAATGATTGTCAATGAGAAATTACTTCACCAGTTTTATTAAAACTTTCATTACCATAATTGTCTATTATTTGGAAAGACGAAAACTACTAATAATGAAAATTACAATTCTTTGTATTCTTCTCATCAGTTCAATTTGTGGAAGTTCTGCTATGGAATCGAACATATCAACCGTTGATTATCTTAAATTACTTCAACAAAGTCAAATAATGGAGCAAGAATGTTCAACAATATCTAATTCAATTTCAAATATTGCGGCATCATTTTATCAAATGGGAAGTGGAGTTAGTCTCCAGTGTCAGATTCATTTACAAGCAACAGCATTGGCTCTAAAAGAGGTATTTGATTATTATATTTTAGGAAATATGGATCAATATCTAAGTAACGTCGATGGAATAAGAGCAGCACTCATAGAGATTCAGAAACAAAGTTCTTGTGGAAAAACATTAGGTAAGGAAAATTTATTGCATTTAATTGTGTCTGCTATTCGACGAAGAGATTTTCAAACTGCACGGAATATTTTCTTGGAAAATAAGACAATACCACTTGGAGAGATTGTGCATGAGATTTATAATAAAAATGTGTCTAATGCTGAAATTTTGATTCAATTTTTTAATTCTTTAGCCAATATTAATCAACAAATAGATGGTTATCGCTTCTTATTTGATGAGATGAAACAAAATAATCACGAGTACAATACAGCAACAACAATTATTGCCTACAAAGTCATTAATGATTTTAAAAAAACCCACGGAAGCAATGATAACGTCATTTATTTATTGAATAATTTACAAAATTCCTTAAAGGCTTTTTCATATAATTCTTTGATTTTTATTGAGAATTTAAAATACAAAAAAAATTGCATGGTTCCAAGCGTAAAATTATATGACAACATTAAGCATAATGTTTTCATAATGCCTAATTGTCAACAACCTCAAAATAAATGGAAGTTTATTCCAGTTTTCAATGAGACTTTCTTTTTAATTGAATCAGATGATTTTGATTCTGAATATCTAATTGCTTCAGAAAATGATTTCGCTTCTAATGGTAATCAATTTCGTCGTGTTTTCTCAATACCCGATAAAAACAAGGCAATTAAAAATATAGGAAATTGGCAATTGCAACCAATCGAAGGATCTGAATATTTTAAAATAAAGAATGTTTACTGGAATGAATATTTACACATTGAAGACGGATTTGAATATCAAGATGATAAATCATTTAAATTTGTTTTTACATCGAAGAGCAGGGGTGATTTGGACCATGATGGATACAAATGGAAAATCCTAAATGCCTAAATGGAATACTTTACGAATAATTTTGTATTTTATTTTCAGTAATGTCTATTTGTTTCAATAAAAAAACATAAATTGTTTTAATTTGGATTTTTATTTTTATTCTTATTCGTTATAAATCCTTTTCCTTTCTAAATTGTTAATCGTTAAAATTTTAAAATCAAAATCATTTGGTCTTTTATTCATTTTCAAATTGTCACTAAGTACATACTTACTGAACTATTTTATTTTCATTCAATTGAAATGATAATTAATATTTATTAAAATTGGTTCTTTTGCAAAATGGGAAAGAATCATGTAAATCTATTCTTCATCTGAAATACAGTTAAGTATAAGAATTTAGGAAAATATAATGTGAAATATTTTATAATAGTAACAAGAATATTATTTAAATGAAATTGAACCAAATTATTATTTAAAACAGACAATATTTATTGCGGTTTGATTAATTAAACTGTGATAATGAAAAATGGTATGGATTCTAGAATTATCTGCGGTCGATTTAAAAATAAAAATAATTAATTTGTAAATGCAAAATTGTAAAACGAAAAATACATTGTAACTGTGGCGAACCGAAATTGTTGGTGAAGACTGATAAGACCATATTTTTCAGGAAATATATTCTCCTCATATATTCGATTCCTTTGTCTTTCAAAAAACTATAAAAGAGAAATGATTGTCAAAGAGAAATTACTTCACCAGTTTTATTAAAACTTTCATTACCATAATTGCCTATTATTTGGACAGACGAAAACTACTAATAATGAAGATTAAAATTCTTTGTATTCTTCTCATCAGTTTAATTTGTGGAAGTTCTGCTATGAAATCGAACTTAGCAACCGTTGATTATCTTAAATTACTTCAACAAAGTCAAATAATGGAGCAAGAATGTTCAACAATATCTAATTCAATTTCAAATATTGCGGCATCATTTTATCAAATGGGAAGTGGAGTTAGTCTCCAGTGTCAGATTCATTTACAAGCAACAGCATTGGCTCTAAAAGAGGTATTTGATTATTATATTTTAGGAAATATGGATCAATATCTAAGTAACGTCGATGGAATAAGAGCAGCACTCATAGAGATTCAGAAACAAAGTTCTTGTGGAAAAACATTAAGTAAGGAAAATTTATTGCATTTAATTGTGTCTGCTATTCGACGAAGAGATTTTCAAACAGCACGGAATATTTTCTTTGAAAATAAGACAATACCACTTGGAGAGATTGTGCATGAGATTTATAATAAAAATGTGTCTAATGCTGAAATTTTGATTCAATTTTTTAATTCTTTAGCCAATATTAATCAACAAATAGATGGTTATCGCTTCTTATTTGATGAGATAAAACAAAATAATCATGAGTACAATACAGTAACAACAATTATTGCCTACAAAGTCATTCATAATTTTAAAAAAACCCACGGAAGCAATGATAACGTCATTTATTTATTGAATAATTTTCAAAATTCGTTAAAGGCCTTATCATATAATTCTTTGATTTTTATTGAGAATTTAAAATACAAAACAAATTGCATGGTTCCAAGCGTAAAATTATATGACAACATTAAACATAATATTTTCATAATGCCTAATTGTCAACAACCTCAAAGTAAATGGATGTTTATTCCAGTTTTCAATGAGACTTTCTTTTTAATTGAATCAGATTATTTTGATTCTGAATATCTAATTGCTTCAGAAAATGATTTCGCTTCTAATGGTAATCAATTTCGTCGTGTTTTCTCAATACCCGATAAAAACAAGGCAATTAAAAATATAGGAAAATGGCAATTTCAACCAATCGAAGGATCTGAATATTTTAAAATAAAGAATGTTTACTTGAATGAATATTTACACATTGAAGACGGATTTGAACATCAAGATGATACATCATTTAAATTTGTTTTTACATCGAAGAGCAGGGGTGATTTGGACCATGATGGATACAACTGGAAAATCTTAAATGCCTAAATGGAATATTTTATGAATAATTTTGTATTTTATTTTATATAACACAATATTATATTTTCTTTAATAAAAAACATAAATTGTTTTTACTTTAATTTTGATTGTGATTGTCATTCGTTATAAATCCTTTCCCTTTCTAGATGGTCAGTATTTTTAAAACAATTTGATTTTTCATTCTTTTGCTAATTGTGCTACGGAATAAATTTGCTGAACTCTTTTATTCGCACTGAATATGAGGTTTATTAAAATTGGTTGTCTTTCTAAACATATGATAAATCTATTTTGAAGCTGCAATAATGGTAAATATAAAGAATTGATTTCACTAACACATATACAGTATTTATTGCTGTTTGAATATTTAAACTCAGATAATAAAAAATTATCTGCGGTCAATTTTAAATTTTAAATAATTCATTCTTATATGCTAAATTGTTTAACAAAAAAATATATTGTCTCTGTGGTATACCGAAACCATTATTGGTGATAAGACTACACACTAAAAAAATCTGTGTAAAGTTACTACTCTGAGAAATACTCATAAGTTTATGTTAAAAACATGCATCTCTTTATAATTTTAGATGTTTGGTCACTTTCAACCTTAAATCAATTTTGAGGTTAAAAGTGACCTAGAGTCAAATGATTTAAAAATTGATTAAAGATTAGATATTCTATAGTTTTCCATCGAATTTTCAATATCGACTAACAAAGTACTTTTTTGGCGATCTTTATGTGATTTTTCAATAAAAAAAATGTCAATAAAATATTGTAATATTCAATGGAAAATTGTAATTTTACAATATTGAATATTTTTTACAGTGTATATTTTTTCAGGAAATTGATTTTTCTCACATTTTCGATTTTTTTGTCTTTAAAAAACTATAAAAATAAAGAATGTTTACTGGAATGAATATTTACACATTGAAGACGGATTTGAATATCAAAGTGATTCATCATTAAAATATGTTTTTACTTCGAAGAGCCGGGGAGATTTGGACCATGATGGATACAAATGGAAAATTTGAAATGCCTAAATAGAAAATTTTATGAATTATTTGTATTTTATTTTCAAAAATGTTGTGTAATATTTTCTTCATTAAAAAACAAAAATTGTTCTTATTTGAATTTGAATTTTTATTCTTATTTATTCTAAATCCTTTCCCTTTCTAAATTGTTAATGGTCAAAACATTAAAACTAATTCTTTTGTGTTTTCATTTTTTTGCAAATATTTACTAAGAAAATATTTGCTGAATTGGAATGTTAATAAATGTTTAATCATATTGATTCTTTTGTGAAACGGGAAAGAATCCTTTAAATGTATTTCTCAGCTGAAAAAAGTTAAGTATAATCGAGGAAAATATAATGTGAAATATTTTATAATTGTAACAAGAATAATATTTAAATGAAATTTAACCCAATTTCTATTTAAAACAGACAATATTTATTACGGTTTGATTAATTAAACAGTGATAATGAAAAATGGTATGGATTCTAGAATTATCTGCGGTCGATTTAAAAATAAAAATAATTAATTTGTAAAAGCAAAATTGTAAAACGAAAAATACATTGTCACTGTGGCGAACCGAAATTGTTGGTGAAGACTGATAAGACCATATTTTTCAGGAAATATATTCTCCTCATATATTCGATTCCTTTGTCTTTCAAAAAACTATAAAAGAGAAATGATTGTCAAAGAGAAATTACTTCAGCAGTTTTATTCAAACTTTCATTCCCATAATTGTAAATTATTTGGAAAGACGAAAACTACTAATAATGAAGATTAAAATTATTTGTATTCTTCTCATCAGTTTAATTTGTGGAAGTTCTGCTATGGAATTGAACTTATCAACCGTTGATTATCTTAAATTACTTCAACAAAGTCAAATAATGGAGCAAGAATGTTCAACAATATCTAATTCAATTTCAAATATTGCGGCATCATTTTATCAAATGGGAAGTGGAGTTAGTCTCCAGTGTCAGATTCATTTACAAGCAACAGCATTGGCTCTAAAAGAGGTATTTGATTATTATATTTTAGGAAATATGGATCAATATCTAAGTAACGTCGATGGAATAAGAGCAGCACTCATAGAGATTCAGAAACAAAGTTCTTGTGGAAAAACATTAAGTAAGGAAAATTTATTGCATTTAATTGTGTCTGCTATTCGACGAAGAGATTTTCAAACAGCACGAAATATTTTCTTGGAAAATAAGACAATACCACTTGGAGAGTCTGTGCATGAGATTTATAATAAAAATGTGTCTAATGCTGAAATTTTGATTGAATTTTTTAATTCTTTAGCCAATATTAATCAACAAATAGATGGTTATCGCCTCTTATTTGATGAGATAAAACAAAATAATCATGAGTACAATACAGTAACAACAATTATTGCATACAAAGTCATTCATGATTTTAAAAAAACTCACGGAAGCAATGATAACGTCATTTATTTATTGAATAATTTACAAAATTCCGTAAAGGCCTTATCATATAATTCTTTGATTTTTATTGAGAATTTAAAATACGAAACAAATTGCATGGTACCAAGCGTAAAATTATATGACAACATTAAGCATAATGTTTTCATAATGCCTGATTGTGAACAATATCAAAATCATTGGAAGCTTATTCCAGTTTCTAATGAGACTTTCTTCATTATTGAATCAGATTTTTTCGGGCCAGAATATTTAATTGCTTCAGAAAATGATTTCGCATCTAATGGTAATCAATTTCGTCGTGTTTTCTCAAAACCCGATAAAAACAATCTCGGAAAATGGCAATTTCAACCAATCGAAGGATCTGAATATTTCAAAATAAAGAATGTTTACTGGAATGAATATTTACACATTGAAGACCAATTTGGATATCAAAGTGATTCATCATTAAAATATGTTTTTACTTCGAAGAGCCGGGGAGATTTGGACCACGATGGATACAAATGGAAAATTTTAAATGCCTAAAGAACTGAATAATTAAAATTTGTATTTTTTTTCATGAATGTTGTGTTAGATTTTCTTCAATAAAAATATATTTTGTTTGTTTTTCAATTTTGGTTTTTATTTTCATTTATTCGAAATCCTTTCTTCATTTAAAGTGAGTTAATTGGAATAAATTAAATATAGCTAAAAATTTTTTCACAAATTTGATCAATTTTTCTCATCAAACTTCTTATAGGGAGCACAAGGTAACAACTCTAGTTGTTCATGCTTCAACTTATATAAAGTTTGCTGTAATATGATTGTTGTGTTTATTAACGGACCTTCAATACTGATACATATTTTATTTATAGAATTTTGAGAAATTTCTGGCAACACAATTTTTTTGAATTTAAACATTGTATAAAAAGTTAAACTTTTTCAAAACAAATTTGGTGAAAAGTTCATGTTGGTTTATTTTAATTATCTAAATTTTTGTTAGTACAATTATATTTAATTAAATTTTAATTATCTGAAATCGTAAATGTTACAAATGAGAAGAGTTTTCATTTTAAAAATGTAAATTCGAAATATTTATTAATAATTTGTTGAGAACATCCCACTGATGATATGATGCCATTAAATATTCTAAAAAAAAAATTTTAATATTAAACTTTATAAATTATTGTAAATTTAAATAAAATCAACGTTTATTATATAGTTAATTGTCATACCTTATAAATATATATTTATATTTAACGTATATTCAAAATTAAAGAATTTTTATTGAATATCTATATAATATTGCAAGACTCTAACCGATATTTTTATTAACGATAATTTAATGTCAAAGTTATAAAAAGAAAAATCAGAACCGGAATTATTCATATTCTATTTATAACATCTTGACTTTATTTGGTTTTTTCTTTTTTGTTTTTATTTTAATATTTTTTTTTCTTTGTTTTTTATAAGAAATAAAAAAATATATTTATAAAATAAGTCCGGGACGTGTAGAGTAATTTTTGTGGGAAGATCGAATCAAAAGATCACTGATCTCCCCCATTCAGTATATGACTCAAAGCAAGTTTTAAAGTCACGTAAGAAGTGTTATCGCTTTCACAAAGACATGCATTATTTTTCTTCTTCTTCTTCTTCTTCTTCTTCTTCTTTTTTGCATTCGATAAACTTTTGTTTTTTCTTTTCCTTTCCGTTAAAATATATTTTTTTATTTACTTGATTTTTATAGTCTGTGGGCCAAAGGTTTAAAACGGTTTATGTGCTCGCTATACACGAATATCAAATAAATGTAAAGTTTATATATTTGAATGGATATTTAATTAACAATGAACGATCAATGATTAATGATTTGCAAATTTTTGTTTAACGTAAATCAAAAAAAAAAAAAAAAAAAAACAGAAAAAAAGTCAACCCTAATTTAAATTTGAATAGAGAAGTTTTTTTAATAAATCAAAGAATATTCTTAAGATTAAATAAAAAGTTGATTCAGAGTATTATTACAAACGTTTACATTTTCTATATTTAAAATAGATAATATATATTTATGTATTGTCGTTCAACCAGATTTTGATCATTATAAATCAATTTATAAATATATATGTCCAGTAATTATGTGTTATGTGTGCGCCACATGCCCGACCTTTGAAAAGAAATGTCATATACAGAAAATCGTCATGGTCAATAATCCGTCATAATAATAATAATAATAATCCCTGGAATAAAAACTATGATTAACTGATTTATTATTCATTAATAAAACATAATAAAAATTCAGGTGCATAATCATGCTAAAACCCAAAATATTATAACACGACAAAATATTTCAATCACATTAAAATAAATAAAAATATTTTCATCTCACCAACGTAGCATGTTTTATATATTATTTTTTTATTTTTCCATAATTAATTAATCTTTTTAAAATATATTATTTTAATTAGACAGAAAATCAATAAATGGGGATATGGAATTCGATTATCTTTTTTTTTTTACGTTAAATATAATTAATTTATTGAACAAGAAAAAAAAAATTGAATTTAATTAAATTTGGTAGAAAATTTTTAACGAAATAAGAAAAAAAAACTGTACAAGAAGACGACATAAAATTATCAAGGTTTTTCCACTATGCACTGGATTTTATTATTTTTCATTTATTTCATTTGTAAATTAACCAAATTAATTGGTCGTCTATAAATATCAGATTAATTAATTTTATTACATTCGTGTATTTATGTGCACAGAAATTGCACGGAATAATTTCAATAATTACCTAAATTGTTAATTGTCTTGAATGACATGAATTTTAATTATTGTCTGTTCATAAATGTCTATATACATCACACACACATACACACACACACATGTGCAGAAATAAAATTGAATTAATTAAAAATAAAAATAAAACACAAAAAACAATTCAATATCTCTTGTTGTCTCATTACGACTGACATTAATTGTTTTTTGATCTTTTAAATTATTATCATAAAAATGTAATATTCCATAATTTACTAAACGAAAAGAAAAGCAAAGCAAAAAAAAAAGAACTGTGCTAAAAATCACCTCTTTTGTATGTCATCGCAAATCGTTAATAATTTAAATTAATTAATTAAAAAATTAGTTAATAAAACATTTGTATTTATTAGGTTTCCGTGTCGTTTTATATTCTCTGATTATTCTTCTTCTTTATTATTTTTTTTAATTTAGTTGTTGTTGTTGTTGTTGTTCTTGTCTATATATTTTCTTCTGTGATGCCGCAAACTGACTTTATTTTGTGTAAATAATACAATAAATTAAACAATTTTATTGCATTTTTATTATGGCTAAAAATTATGGCTGAATTATGTCTGTATGTGTTTGTGTGTATTAGTGTTGTTTTTTCTTTCACATTCGCCAATTTTTTCTATAAATTAAAATTAATAAATTAATAAATATATAAATGTTGAACTTTAACATTCGCAAATCGTATAAACCAATCAATTCAAAATTCAAAATTTTCTTTAATTATGATGAATCTTTATTTTGATTATTTCATAATTACATAATTATTAATTGTAATTTATTAAATTATGTTTATTAGTATACTGGTTGTTTTTTTTTTTTTTTTGCTTCTAGAATTTTTTAATTTATGTCAGTCTAATATTCCAACACAATGCGCTAAAAAATGTAAAATTGGCAAAATTTCACAGCAACGTAAAATATTTTTAAAAAGTCAACTGAAAAACTTTAAATAATTGAAGTTCATATTGTTAGGAGAAGTTATGGATATTTCTTGTATATCACAGAGACAGAAGGAAGATCTTGGTATCAATTAATGAAGAAATTTAATTGAACTACGGATAAGTAACTTGTAGTAAAATTATTTACTGCTACTTTAATGCTACTTTAATTAACGCCATTTAATATTTTTAATTTTTCTTTAATTTTCCAAGTCCATGAGATTCTCGTAAGAAAATTCTTAAACAATTATAATGATAAATGTGTGTTCAAAAGATGGATTCGTGGACGCATAAAATCAAAAATCTAATAAAGAAAAAGAAAGATAATTATTTTAATTTCTAATTTTTAATTTTCCATAATTGTGGCCCTTTTTTGTTTTACATTAAAGACGATGAAAAAAAATGACAATAAAAATAAACTGTTACGTATTCACTTCCTGGATATTTTTCTTTAAGTTTTTGTCTGGTTTTTTTTTTTTTTGGAAATTTTTTTGTTTGTTTCTCGTCTATAATTGTTGTTGTTGTTGTTTTAAATTTGAGGTGATTAGTTAAAATATCGACATAATATGGTCACGTGAGTTATAGGGCTTACATTTCTGTTTTGTGTCTTTGTGTGTGTGTGTGCGTGTGTTTTTTTTTATTGAAATTCTTTGTCTCTTGTGTTGAACTGTTGAGATGATTTATAGAAAAAAATAAAAGGTTGTAAATTGTTTCGTTTCTCTTACAAAATATATTTTTGTATGAACTTTTAGAAGAATTGAAAGACAACAAATAATTATTAAATGATAAATATGAGGTTCATTACCTTTTGATCTGGACCAATATTAATTCAATAGAAATATATCGAATTTTTTTGGTTTGGACAAGAAAATGTTACGAGACAGAAAAAAAAGTGAAACAAAGAAATAAAAAAAAAAAAACTTTGGCCCTTCTTCTTTTATTTTATAAAAATTATTCACCTAAATTTTTTATGTTTTCGCCACTTTTTATTCTTCGTTTCTACTACAACAATGTATAAATTTTCATAACACAATTTAATTTGTTTATCTTCTTCTTCTTATTCTTTTATAGTTCAAAAATTTGTAATTTATATTTCGTAAAAATAGAGAAAAATAAAAATACTACTCTGTTGTAACTGTTGTAACATAGAATGAAAGAATTTAAAAAAAAACTTCATCAATAACATAAAAATGGTAAAAACCTAATCAATAAGTAATAGGAAATCAACACATATTGACCATATGATAGAAAACATTATGTATTTATTGGTCACTTTACAAGTAACAAGCTTCAATTTTTCATTTCTTCTTCTATACAATCAAAGAAGAAGTCTCATCACATGCAATATATAAAAGATTTAAAGATGAGTATAGATATGAGCATCAGTGTCTTCACTTACAAATTAAATTCATATAAAATTATTTACAAAAATTGTAGGACTAAATATTTATAATTATATAATCAAAACATAATTTTCTTCAATGATTTTTTGTTCATAGAAAATGATTATTTGTTAATTTTTTTTTTTTTTGTTACTTTTTATTTGGTTGTTTGTGTAAGATGAAGACAAGATCATATACTTACTTGCATCGTTTGCCCACTTCTTTCATTTATTTAAACATAAGAAAATATATTGAGGCTTCATATAATAATGGAATTTATTTAAGTGAAGAATCTTTAAGTGCGTTGTCTTGTGTTTTTTATTGTTGTTGTTGTTGTTGTTTTTGGTATATCTGTCGTTGACTGTTGGTAAATATGAATATTGAAATAAAATGTTACCAGTCTAATTTAATGAAATTTAATGTCACTAAAGAAAATATAAAAAATTACCATTTATGTATTTTTGGTTTATTGTGAAATTTGGTTGGATACTCTTCAAAAAAAAAATTGTTTCTCTTCAACTACAACAACAATAATAATAACAACAATTACAACAACTAAATATAATAAAAATGCGATATGATGTCACGACTTTTTAAAAATTTTAAGTTAAAAAATAAACAAGAAAATATTCAAATTATGACAAATTGTTTTTTATTGTGCGAAAACTATATAAATTTGTATTCAAATTGAATTGGTACATTACCTTTATTTATTCTTCTTCTCATTTTTAAGATGACAAATTATTAAATTTTATGAAATATATTTTTGTTTTTTTGTGTGTGTCTCTTAAATGTAAAATGTAAAATATTTGTATAATTTAACCCTACTCCTTGTGATCATCTTCTTTTAAATTTAAAACTCCTTCGATCTTTTTCATCTAATTTATTCTTATTTTTTTTTTAATTTAAATAGGCACACACACAGACATACATATATACACATAATAGAAAAAAATGTGCAATTTAAATTAATGGTAAAATGTAAACGTTGAAAAGAATTTTAATAAGATAATATTTTTTATTTTGATTTGTTAATAAATCTTTCTGTGATTTTTCACAATAAACAACAGAAATAAAATTATTATTATGGATTTATTCCCTATTGAAGACAATTTAATGATTACATTCTTTCCTTTCTTTATCAAACAACAATTTTCTATTTCTATTTCATTTATTGATTTCTTTGATGGAATTCACATAATAAAAAAGAATTAAATTTCTGTTAACTAGAATACATTTTATTTATAATGAATTTTTTAATAGATTTCACAATAGAACAATTATTTTCATTTTCATTTCTATCAGATAATTTTTGTTCTTTTTGTTATTTCTATTTTTCTTTTATAAGAACAATTCCTTATTAATTTATCAAAATGTCACAATATTCAGATTTCATGATGTATAAATATCACATTTTATAAATAATCGTAAATAAAAAAAAACATGATAATTCATCACTGATGTCAAATCAAAATAGAAGAAGAGGAACAACTCTTAAATTTTTATAAGAAACCAACAACAATAGAGAAAAACTGGTCTTTTTTTTTGTTCCTGTATTTGTTTAAAAGAAGAAACAAATTTGATATAAATCAATAAATTGTATGAAGAAGAAAAAGAAGAAGAAGAACTTACAAGAAAAAGAAGAAGAAGAAGAAAAAAAAAACAAAAGTCTGACATAATTCATAACAGAAAAATATGTGACCTTCCATTATTTTTTTTTTGTCTGTTTTAAGGAAAATAACTAACAGACTTTGAGACGCTAAAAGATAAAAAAAAAACGACTAAAGAAAGAATAAATATTTTGTGTGTCTTTTATTCTGTTTTTTTTTTGTTTGTTTGTTTGTTTGTTTGTTTATTTGTTCTTCTTAGTTTCTTTTTTTTTTATCAACAACAACAAAAAAAAATAAAATGATTATTAAATTATTAGCATTTAAGTCACATTCAGTAAGTTTACTAATATATTTTCTATACTTTATGTTTATGTATAAATTCTATATGTGATATATTATGATGTTTTATTGGTTAAATGTTAGATTTAAATTGGTTTGGTATATCTTAGTCTGTTAATAATCTTCTCTGTTATCTCATATTTATCTGTAAAGAATCTTTTATTAAGAGTGAGAGGACAAGAAAAAGACTAATTCGTGTCGTGTTGTATATAAATTGAGACAGGTTTGTTTTTTTTTTTTTCCTTTTGAACCACTTTTGTTTAGATCAAGTGAAACTTCTTAAAATTTGTCACTTAATCGTTCTTTTTTTTATTATTAAATAATTATGGACAACATTATGAAATGAAAATGAAAGGATTCATTTTAAGAAATGGCAAAAATTTCAACAATTTTTTTTTGATAAAGTTTAATGGGAGTGGCTTTTTATTTTTACTAACAAAAGCACAGGTGGATATTTTTATTTCCTCACTTGTGATCTTACAAAAAAATTTATAATGTTAAAAATGTGACTTTTTCTCTTTCAACAAATGTTTCAGTGTTTGTTTTTTTTTTTTTTTTGTATAAATTTCAAATTAAATAAATTAATCTTGTTTATCTTGTTTTAAGGAAAGGAGGACTGAAGGCAGAACTAAATGTAATGTAATTAACTAAGTGCAGTTAGTGACTAACAACTAACTAAATAATTCTTGATTTTATTTAATTATTATGTATCCCTGTTTATGGTCTTGCAGACTTACACTCTAGTGGTAAATAGATTTGATTTGATTTGATTTGTTATATGTGTTGAAGTTATTACAACAGACATGACCATTTAAAATATAGAAGATGGAATTCAAACGCAGAGACCCTATTGATTTGATTTGCCACTCAGACGCAGCGTGGCTAATGAGAAATAATTAATGGAAAATATATTCTTAGTCCATAACTATTTTTGTTGGCTTACCAATCTTTCATCAATTCTATAAATAACGCATATCTATAAGATCAATTGGCATAACCATCATTTATCGACACCAGAATGTAATAAAACAATGAATTAATTAAATATTTTAATTAATAATTCAGAAAAATCCATAATTTAAATTATCCAAAAAAAGAAAAAAAAAACTTCAAAATTTTTAATGATCATAATTCATTAGAATTTTAAATGATTCACATTTTTATACTGATCTGTGAAGAACGAAGTTAGAAGCTTAAAGCAAAAGAAGAAAAAAAATGTACCTAAATACAAAAAGCAAAATTGGTCAAAATAATTAAAAACAACAACAACAACAATAATAATAACGAGAGAATTGTATTTAATGGAATTGTCAAATAAAGAGATTTGGCTAAGAAAAATATACTAATTTTTTTTTCTGTTTTGTTTTTCGTCAAATCAAATAAAATTAGTAAATCGAAAATTGAGAGAGAGACACAGAGAAAGAGAGAGAGAGAGAGAGAGAAATGAAGAGAAAACAACAAATTATTACGACATTATTTGAATAGAAGACAGATTTGTGATGATTATAAATTTAACGTTTATTCTTCTTCTTTACTTTTTTCGTTTCGTTTCGTTTTGTTTTTTTTTATCGCGTATAGATAAATAATTTTTCAATAATAAAAATTTGATCATCATCATCATCGCTAATTTTATCTTATTAAAAAATACAACAACTAAAAATCGAAAAAAAACATCAACAACAACAACAACAACAATATCAAAATTATGAATATTTTCTGATTTTTTTAAAAAAAATTGAGCACAATTCGTCTATAAGTATACGTTTAAATGATATAAAATAAAAATAAATGTTCAAAAATTAGTGTTTTTATTCTTTATTTCTTCATTTTAAAGAAACAGAAAAAAAAAACAAATAACAACAACAACAAACACAAACACAATTCAAAAATAAGATGAGTGAAAAAATACGTTTATTGTACCTTTAATTGGCAAAAATTATCAATAATAAAAATAATAAAAAAAAAAAATTGAAGAAACAAAAAAGTTCACTTAAATAAAATAAAAAACAAAATAAGAAAAAAAAAAACCAAACCCAATAATTTAAACCAAATTTTTATGATCACGCGCAATCGAAAGTTTTTTTTTTTTGAAAAAAAAAACAAAATAAAATAAAATAAAAGTAAATAGCGCATGCGCATTTTTTTAGTAACATCATACCAGCAACAACAACAACAGCAACAACAACAAGAATGAATGTGTGAAAATAAAGAAACAAAAAAGTATAGTAGGCGCCAAATTTCCTGATTACAGAATCATTTTTTTTCTCTTGCAATCTTCTTCCATTTAAAGAAAGAAAAAATCAAAAGTATTTTATTGAATTCAGTTAAAAATATTTTATTTCCCTTTTTACTTTTAACTTGAAGCAATTCAGTTCACTCATATTGTAAGCAGTAATGTATTGTCGATTAATCTGAGTAAAACAAATGTAGAATTACAAAAGAATTTAAATTAGTATTTGACAGAAATTAATTTGGTTGGACGGAATTAAATTTTAACTTTGTTAAATTCAATTCTTCTAAAATTTAACATCTACAAGACAAATTTTTGTGAAAGCTCAACTAAACTCCTAGTGAAGGTAACGAAAGTCTTTTATATGTTTGAAGAATCCATTCAGAATTCTTATGTTCTGATTCATCACTGACAATGTACGTCACCATATATAATCGTGAATATATTTTAAATGTTTAAAAAATTTAATAATATATTGACAGGAAAATTATAGTCGGCAAATCAAATATTATTATGAAGATATAAACATCCACCCACACACACACCACAAATATTATAACTTAATAATAATAATAATATTCTAATCTTATAGCAACACGTATCATCATAATAATCATAAAAATAAACAAAACATTCTTAAAATATAAATTTTATTTTTAAAAAATAAAATAAAACATTTTGTGATTGTCCCAATCATATAAAAACAACAATATTTATTGGTTAATTTATTGATCAATTTAACAAAAGAAATATTGATCTACGTTACTTTATATACAATTTATAAAGTTTATAGTTGGAAGGAAAAGAAGTAAATATAATTCGATACGGGTAAGTAATCAACAATTTATAAATGAAAGAAAGTTTTGTGTATATGGACAAGAAAATTTAAAATTTATTATTGTCAATTAATTTATTTGGAGTTTTTTTTTTTACTTTAACAACTTAAAGGAAAATATTCATTATTATACTCAAGCCTCATATTATTTTGTGCAATAAAAAAAAAAGTTGTAGTTACTTAAAATAAAACATGGAAATTTTTGAGACAAATTACGTTATTCATGGTTCTTATGTTTTAAAGGTAAAACAAACAAAAAAAAATTACATTCTGATGATAATTACGTCAGATCGCCAAATACAAAATTGTGCAGAAATTGTCAACACGTCCTTATAAATGAAAACGGAAGAACAGAAGAAGAGCTCAACAAATTATCAATTAAATATTAAGACGTCATTATTAGTGAAGATTCAATGAAAATTCTTTCGTAATTAATTAGATACAAAATATAGAAATTACAACAATAATAAATTTATAAATATGGAATTAATAATTTGTAAAAATAATCAGAAGGATAATCACTAAAATATTAAACGCATCTTTGAATTCATAAATGGATTGCATAATTTATTTGTAGTCTATAGCATAATTACAGTAATTAAATGTGACTGCTACAATGGAAACGAAAACTGATGGATTACTTACTGAGTTTTAATAATAAAATAAAATCGCAAAAATATTCGAGTCCATCCGTAATTACGATAATTTTTTTGTATTAATCTCTTTGATTATTTTCTGTAATGTTCCATTTTTAATTAGATAATTTAATTGTTCAAAATTTTAATTATATATTAGAAATATTAGAAAAATGATGACCTCGAACATTTTCAACGTGTGTGCGAATTTTCTTTCCTTGAACGTAAAGAAAATATTTACAATATAAATTTGAATTGTACAAATAAAAGTATACAATTTATTTACACAATTTAAGGTTCAATCATCGATAAGTTTTATTTTGTTTTTTTTTTTTTTTTTTAATTTACTGACAAATAATCTTCAAAGCGCGAAAAAGAAATAAAAAATTAAAATAAACAAAAAAAAAAGCGAAAAACAAAAAGCAAGAAAACAACAACAATAAAAAAAGCATAAAAAAATAAAAAATTCAAGGAAACTTCCGTAATAACTAATTGATAACACAGACACAAATTTAATTTACCTTTTATTTATTTTTTCTGTTTTTGTTTTTGTTTTTGCATTTGTTTTTCGGTTAGCATTTTTCACTGATGTCTATCGATAGTTTTTTGTTTTATCTGGATAAATATAATTAAAAAAAAAAAAAAATGGGTAATAAAATCGCTTAATTAAGAATAATAATATTATTTTATTCATCTGACTATCGGACAAGATTTTTTCAATAATTTATAAGTTTTTGATTAAAACAAAATTAATCATTAAATCCATTTTTTTTTTTGTAAGTTTTGTGTGTGTGTGTGTGTTTTTTTTTTATCCAAAAAATTATGAATCCCGTTCCGATTATGTATATTTAAATAAATGCAAATTTAACCAATTAATTATATTGTATTTTTTATTGATTTTCAATTTGAGAATAAAATAAAAAAAAAAAAAAAATATAAGAGAAAATCCTTCAACTAAACTTTTTGAACTTTTTGAGTTTAAGTTCAAAGCTGATTGTTTTTAATAATTACATCACACACACACACAAATATCGCACACAAAATTAAATTTTTCAAAATTATTTTATTTTTCATTATTGGATGAAAACTTAACATTAGAAAGACAATGAAACTTAATTGATTTAGTTAGTTAATTTGTAAGTTCCTAGTAATTAATAAACTAAATAATAATATTAATTAATCGTAAACAAGAAATATTATTTTTTTTTTTCGCAGGTGTGAAGTTTGATATTTAATCGCACCACGCGTTATGTTTTCTGTTTTAATTTAAATTCCTGTTTTTAATTTTTATTTATTTATACAAACTGCTACTTCTAACGTCATTTATTTAACATTATATTAAAATTAAGAAGAAAACTTAAATTGTCATTTCACCAAGAAAAAAATTATATGAACTTTTTCGGAAGGTGCTGAACTTTGCTAATAAATTGTTTCCAAATCTGCATTACCGAACAAAAAAGGTTTAAATCTAGATTATTATAATTTTCAGCAATGAAATTCTAGTTTTGTTTAAAATCATTTTTGTATCGTTTCCTGAAATAATTAGGGTTACCATTTTAGCTGTTTTATAAACATTTCATGTACTGCCATCTGTTTATTCAATTCAAAAATTTCAATGTTGTTGTTTTCAGTACAATGAATAATTTTTCAGTTCACTGTAAATAAAAACTGATACGGTACGATACGGTACGATCCCAGCAGAGAAATCGTAAGCGAGAGATTAATAAACACTCTATAAACGGTGAAAGCAAAGACAGACGTTCTACAAAAATTCAATGAGAAAGAGTGAAACAAAAATTATTTGTGATGTGTGTTCTTATACCGTCGATTGTATATGATTTTAAAGACCTTTTATAGCACTTATAAAGACTTTACGCATAAACAGGTCTACATGTGTGTGTTTATGAGAATTTACTAATTCTGTGGTGTTGGTTATGACATTTTGATTTTATTTATGTCAATACCATATGGTGTCGTGTTTTGAGGTCCAACATTTTGGTAATTAATTGGAACTATTAATATTTATATTTAGTGAAAATGGATTATTTAAATAAAAAGTTAAATAATCAAAATTTGCGACTCATGAGCTAGCAAGTTTTAACTTAAGAAAAAGTTCTTATTTTTAAATTTTAACTTTGTCTATCTTTTACAGAAAACATAGAAAACCGTTGAATTTAGTGAATGTAATTAATAGCAAGCATGGAAATAACATAGTGGTTATAAAAAGATGATTCATTTATTTTATTTTAGCATATTCACAAGATGAAAGTGGAATTAATATATTAAATCACCAGTCATTTCATGACTCTCTTACCCAGAGCCCTAATTCCTTAGATTTCATAAATAAAAGGATATCGAACAACCATATAGAGCATGTCCATTGTAAGTACAATAATTTTTATTAATTTTTTTTCATTAATTATACTTTACAGTACGTGAAACCGACATTGATGTTGACGTTAATAATGAAACAGACAATAATACAGCTTATGGTAAGTGCTATTGTTTAATATATTTATTGTAAATAATAAAAATTTATACAAATTTCAGACATAATTTTAAAAGAACTGGCAAAGATGGATGTCAACATTAATTTCATTAAAAATATTCAACATAAAATTTTAGACATTGTTCAAAACAAACAACAGGAAACAATGGACAATATAGACCTACCTATTACAACACCCAATGATCTGAACGAGTATGAATAACTTTCTGGAAAACTGGAATTATTATAATATAAGAATGTAAAAAACAATTATATTTACAAATAAATTAGTTTTTTTAATAGAAATTTGCATTTAATTTAGAAAAAAATGAACCCCTTTATTACTACTTGTAAATGAACACTAAAAGAGGGCTTATGTTCAAGGTCCTAGTCAGTGCTGACGAGAGTGTTTATTCGTAAACACTGAATCAATGCTTTAATATACCGTTTACGTACGGCTTCACCTTATATGAAACATAAACACTTGAACACTATTAGTGTCAGCGTTTATCGTAAACACTTGGGTATTTATGCATAAACACTCATTCAGCACTGAATAAACGCTGATTTCCCTGCTGGGATACGATATATAAAAGTGGCAACAGTGGTAAATAATTATTTTCAGTTTTTTTTTGACGTTTCGGAAAAGAGTCTTCTGATTTTTTTCATCCTCAAAATTTTTTTAATTTTGATATAAAATCTTTGTTTTTTTTTGTATAAATAATAAAATAATAACTAAATAAATACAAGTTAAAAAATGTAAATAAATGTGTATGGAAGCAATGAGGTACAAAAAAAAGCTGTCATTTATTACTTTACAGGTGATATTTTTGTTCTCTCTGCTCTTTTTTTTTATTACCTTAAAATAATTGCACAAAAATGAAGAAGAAGAAGAAAAAATAAAAATTCTTATGGCAAAAAAAATTCTTTTTTTTTTAATATTTTAATAAATAAGTGCGTTTTATCGCTGAAAAATTTGACGGAAATTTGCCATTAATAATATGTGATTTAAGTTAAACAATATATTTAAATACAAAATAAATTAATTTTGTTTCATAATAAATTATTTATAAAAATATTGTGTGATCTATGATTATTATTATAATGTTTGTTCAATTTTTCTTGTTTATTTCCTTCTTTTTTCATTAGCAGAAAAAATGATAAAAATAACTATTTTATTTTTTGTTGTTCATAATCACGCCTTTTTTTAAATGCTCTTAACAATTCGAGAAACAATTTAAGCATCTAGTTTTCATCCCTTTCTCTCCTGCACTCTTCTATTATGTTATGAATTTCATTTCTCTTTTTTTCTTTTAATAAAAAAAAACCCTCAATTGTTTACTCATCAATTCTATTCGATTCTATCTGCAGTTGTTTTTTTTTATTCAATTACAATTTACAACAAAAATAATATAATTAATTGTGTATGTGTAGAGTGCTTGTGATTTTGCAACAGTATTCAAATCCCTTTTAATAAAAATACATTATTATCGTGGTTAATGTTTTTTGTTTATCATAATAATAAAAAAAAACCTCAAAAACATAAACTTAATATTTTTCTTCTTCTCTTAATCTATTAGGTACATAATAAAAAAAAAATTTAACAACATACACCTCAATTTCTTCACACCCAACAAACTGATAATAAATTAATAATTGATAAAAATAATATTCTTTTATAGGTAAATAAATTGGTATTAATCGACGACGAGTACGACGCCGATAACAACAACAACAACGATAGTGTTTTATTATAAATAAAATAAATAAATCCGAACAAAAAAGCAGGAAAAAAGAGAGAAAGCAAATAAAGAAACAAAGAAAAAATTATTAAATCAAAAAAAAAAACAAAATTAAATAAAATAAAACCAAAATTAATAAAAAAAAAAAAAATCAAAACACGAAAAGCATAAATAAAATAGCGACAAAAAAAATGATTTTTTAAATGTGTGAAAAAATAATAGGAAAAATATAAACAAAAACAAAAATTCTTAAAAAAAAAAATAAACCGAAATGCGAACAAAAAATTTTTTAATAATGTTAAGCTGTGTTATAACAATTAGTTTGTTACTAATACTATTGGGACCTACTGCTCAACAAAATGATTCACTTAAAAATATAGTCTCACAAACACATCAACAGATACGGGAATTTCAGGTGAGAAAAAAAAAACGAATAGAACATAAAATCTTTCTAACTACCTGCTTCAACTTCCTCTAGTTCCTCTAATTTCTTTTCTCTTCCCCTTTTTTTTTTTAATTTTTTATTTTAATTTATTTATAATGAGCCGAGTAGGTACTGTGCATGTGTGTGTGGGGTTCTTTGGTTTAGGCTGAGAGGAAGAGTGAATGACAAACAGAAAAGTGTTTAGTTTTTGAACTTTTTTACCCTTAATTAAATTTTCATAATAAATAATTAGAATATGTTTGATGTTTGAATTGTTAAGTATATTTGAAAATATATCGGATAAAATTAGTATAGAGTTAAAACCTCTCTATTTAGACCTGTTATAATCGGAATAATTTTCAAATTGATTTTTTTTTATTACAATCATAGAAACTTCCTTTTTTCTAGCTGCACCATTTACCAAAAATGTAGGAACCAATTTTTTTTTTGTAAAACGAATAGACAGGATTTACTGTTACAAACAGAAACGGAACCGACCAAAAATTAGTAGTTTGATAATTGAACTATTTTTGCTCATTTGACCTTTCTTTTTTTATAAACCGGTTTCGATTTTTTATTTTTAAAAAATTGTTTTAATAAATTCCCCCCCAATTATCATTAAAACAGAATTTTTTTTGGGAAAATCCAAACTAAAAATAAAATTTAAATTTAAATTTTAAATCTGCAACTCTTTAATATTTTTGTTGGTTGCTGTTGTTGTTAAGAATTAATTCAAATCAGTTACTGCGGGACTGCGGCTGTTTGTTCCACTCTTTCTCTCTTCCTCCCGCGTAATTGTTTCTGAATCATTTTTGCGAAAATATTTCTTTGCAAAAATTGAGCAACAAAAAATAAAAACTAAAACACTTGTAACGAAAGAAAGCACATCCTCTTTCTCATTCCATTCGAACATTATTTTCTTTCTTTTTTCCATTATTTTCCTTTTTTTTTTACATTTCTTATCATTTTTTATTTTATTATTATTGACTTTTTATATAACGATGAAAGAGAACGAATAGTGAAGAGTGAGAGTGGGAGAGAGACAAAGAGAGAAAATAAAAAATAAAGAGAAGCAACCAGAAAAAAAACGCATTCAAATTCAAAAAGAAAGAAAACAAAACGTGACGATATAAAATATATTCTTGTTTTCTATCTCTCCCTCTCTTTATTTTTCTCTCTCTCTCTTTTTCTCTCGCTCTCTGTTTTCGTTGCCATTTGTTTTTTATATTGAGACATTTTACCGCAAAACCCGCAAAAAAAAAACTAAATAAATAAATAAACATAAAAAAAAACAAAAACGAAAGAAACAAAATTACAAATACACCAAAAAACTGTAAAAATAACTTACTTTCTTCTATCATATTTTCAAATAAAAATTGATCTTCTAAAATTACAAAAAACAACAACAACAAAAACAGCAGCAACAATAAAAATGATTGTGACAGGTTGTGGTCATGAATTTGATATCACAATTCTTCTTCTTATTTATATTATTTCGCGTTATTCGCCTTTCTGTTTCTTCTTCTTTTTTTCTTATTCTTCTATATATAATAATTTATTCATGAATATTATTCTATTTAGAGGTAGTAATAGAGAAGAGTATGAGAGAACCAAATAAAACTCATTTATACTCCCTTACTTAAGGAGGTCTAGTTTTGCCTCTTGGATATCACTATTTAATAAATTCCTGATTGTATTTGTGTAGATTTAATATGTCGGAAAATGTGTGTAGGCCAAAAACCATTTGATAATTCTTTCTCTTTCTTTTCGATATGACGTCAGAATATTTATTTTATGTGATATGAATAATACAATAGAATCTGTGTTATGGGACCATCGAATGTTATGAAGAACTTTCATTTGAATTACGTAGGGCACTAGCCAAAAAGTGGTCATACTTAACAATAATCGCTTGTATGAGGCAATTAGATAATTGAGAGTCAAATTATTGTCATATTGACAGCCTCTGTATAATAATGTAGTTTTACAATTTTATTACGTAAATATAAACAATTTCTTCTCTAAGCTAATATATTCTCACGTCTTTCCTATGCAAAGAATACACAAAAGATACACAAAAATATTTAACCTTTTTTTTTTTGATGTTGGAAAATAAAATTGTATTTCAATCTTCTTCCAAATGACGTCGTCGTCGTCCCAGTTTATTTTTCCCCTTTTTTAAAAAAGTTTATTCTCGTTTTTTTTTTCTGGGGGGCGGTAAACTTTTGTTATATCAACTCCTAATGTCAAGTTAACTCTGGTGAAAATTCAGAAGGCTCATGGGACCAGTTTTTTACCGTTTTTCTTTCTTTTTTTGTTACAAAGTAAAATTTATGTCCAAAAATTTAAAAGAGAAAATATACAGCAGCAGCAACAACAATAACAGACATAAATATAAAAAAACTGACAGCCATTCATAATTTTACGATCTTTTACCTTTTTGTTTTAGATTTTTTTTTGTTGTTGTCAAATTTCAGTGTAAAACAATCTTGATAATTCATATCAATCATCAGGATGCGAGTAGTAATTCTAATGTTACTTACCAGAGAAAGAGAAATAAAAAAAACATTTCTTTTTATTGAAAGAAATTTTCAGAATTTAGAAAGAAAATATATTTTTCGTTTAAATAATGGTTGAAACCAATTGAAATAAAGTCGTAGATAAATTCTGACTAACATTTCTTTTGTGGTTGTTTGTATTTGAAATTGAATTAGGAAATATACTTACTATGAGTAAAATAATTATATTAGACTTTCAATTACATAGCTTCTGTATTTCTCTTTGATTCAAAGTAGCGAGCCCTAAAATTTAAATTAATTTTTAAAGCTTTTTCCTAACAACCTTTTTTTTCTCTTACAAATTCCTTAAATAATTAATTATTTTTGTTTTTTTTTTGATTTTTTATATTTTTTGTTTACAGGAAAACCTACGTGTGTCTACAGAAAAAAAACTTGATGTTGATACAAAATATTTAGCATTATTAGGATTTACACAAACAATATATAATGGAACAAAATTAAATTTTTCTATTGTTACTTATGTTCTAAATGGACAAACAGCTGCAGCTATATTATTAGCACAAAATATTGCTATAAAATTACCAACCGAAACATTACTTATATATGATTTAGGTTTATCAGATGATGATTTACATTCACTTAATTTATTTTGTAATAATTCAAAATGTTCTGTGATAACATATGATTTACAACAATTTCCATCTGATGATAGAATGCATACATTTCGTCCTTTAATAATAAAGGATGCATTAACACGTTCAAAAATTATATTATTTACAGAAAATAATATGAGAATACGTGGTAATATTAAAGATATAAATGATATAAAATTTAAAGTTGAAAATGGTAGTGGAATATTAGGATGGACAACAAAAAAAGCAGTATCTAGTAGAACACATCCAAAAATGTTTGAATATTTTGATACAAATACAGAAAGTTTTTTATTTTTACCAATGGTTTCAATGGACCTAGTGTTTTTTGTTGACACAAGTGTTGTTAATGAAAAAATTTTATTACCATGGATTAAGTGCACTTTAACACAAGAATGTATTCATCCAATTGGTAAGTTTTTTTTTTTCATTTTACTTAAATATTTTTTAATTGTTATAAATTTTAAACGAGAGAATTTTAAGTCTATCATTGAATTTTATTATGAGTTGAAAAAGTGTGTGAAAAATATTTGGCAACGGATAAAATAATTAATTATGAAAAATATTTAGCACATAATTTTTTATTTTTCTTTATTTGGTTGCATTTTCGACGACTAAATTCTCCATTACAACGCTAAGTGTATCCGGTTTTAAAACAGAATTTTTGAAGTTACTTCCATTAAAAGTTTAAGAGAAAATATTCAGGAAATTTGATGCTGTATAATTTGGTATTTGATTCTTCTTCCTTCATACATTTTTATTTATTTGTTGATTTTTTGTTCTTACAAAATAAAAATTATATTTAATCTTATACAATTATCAATTTTTTATTCAAAAAAATATGTACGCACACACACATACATAATTTAAGTGCAATCTAATTTTTGTGGTCAACATTACATCATAATATTATAGTCATTAATCAGATAGTTAGACCGTTATAAATTACTCATTCTTTCCACATCTTTATTTTTTTATCATTTGTATGAGTTTCCTAACATAATCCAATTTATATATAAATGTAATCTAAACAATTTACCCCTATTCTTGTTTTTTTTTTACTACATCAAAAGAAGGAATAAATGGAAATTATGGGGAATAAAAATTGATAATAATATCTACTTACATACTTCACTCTTATCATTTTTTTTGATTGATACAATTACTTTAATAATCATAATCCTTGTTCTTATTTTGATTCTATTTAATTTTTTTTACAACATTGAGGGCAAGTTGTCTTTATGTACCATTCTGTTCGTAATGGTCAAGTGTACATAAACTTTAATAATAAGATTTCGGGAGTACTTAACAATGTATACACTTATTTTTCTTTTGCAGAATAGTGTTCGATAAGGAAATCATAAAAATGTTCGCCTATTGATTTCGATTTACAGATAATTTCAATAATTTTAATTTGATTTCAATAATTTCAACGAGTGATTATTCCCTCGATTTACTTTTAAAATATCTTCGTTCATATAAATAATTTGTGGCGACTTATTCACAAACTTATAATAATCTGATATATGTTTTTATCTTCGTTCATACTATTTTCATGTTAGATAATTAAAACGATCATGAAACCCAGCACTGTTGGCAATTGAACTCACTAAAAAAAATTTCAATTTACAACTTAAAATATTTATTTAAATGTTAATTAGTTACAAAGTGGTGTTAATGTTGGTCACACCTCTATTCTAAACATTTCTTTTCCCTGATAATAAATAAAAACGACTAATTGCTTCAAATCAACTAATATTCTGTTTAGAAATTTATGATGAATTTCCGTAAAATCGGTGCCTTTAAGTCTTGTAGACAATCATTTTATATAAATTTTAAATTCACGTGTATTTAGACAATGACAAAAGACAGGTATTACGACCTTCCAAATCAATCAATCAACGTGTTTTGAATTTAAGAATTTTTTTTTTGTTCACTAACAAAATTTATTCTTTAACATGTGTTCAATTGGCCGCAAAACAATTACTTCGTATAAAACAATGTCTTTTGTAATAACACGTTTCAGTTAAGATAATTATCTAAATAAAGAAGCAGAGACACACTATAAATTGTTTCTATGGTTAAAATCTGCTAGAAACGCTTAGATCGAAAGCAAGTTCATTTAAAAATAAATCTTCATTCCTGCAAAGTTCAACAAAAAATGAAGAAAGCATTTTTATTAATAATTTTTGAATAAATGGTTTATTCCTTATTTGTGAATTGTAATTGATTGAAATAATAACGTATGAGTGAAACTGAACAGTCACTCCCAATGATTGTTGTAATGAAAGTATACAGAATATTTGGTAGCAACTGGGCCTTAATTATGATATAAAAATGTTTTAAACAAATTTGGGCGTGTTCAGTTATTTAGTTTGGGTGTTAAAACGATTATAAATTTTTCTGAAAACATAAAAAAAATTATCTTCTTCTTTCGTCTTTTTTTTTGTTTATTAAAAAGTTGTCATTATGTTCGTTCATTCTTTTTGTTGTTACTTTTTTGTTATATATTCTCATAAAGAATCCAACAAAAATATTAACAAACAAAAAAAAAGAACACAAACATAGGCACACACAAAAATTAAACATAAAAAAAAAGTTAAATTAACCTTAATTAGTATTCACAGAAATAAAAAAAAAATCAACTAAAGTAAAGTAAACATTCTAGTCTTGAACATCGTTACTCGTTATATTTATTTTTAATTTTATATTTTATTTCATTTAATTTTTCTTTTTGTATATACTTATTTCGCAAAAGTCGTACACTGATTTTCTTTATTTCATATCATTAAAATAAACGTCAAAATGTTGCAATAATTAAAATGAAACAGGAAAAAAAAATCTTTTCTATTTTTTGAATTTTTCTTCTAAAAATATAAAAATAAATGTTTTGTTTTTTGATTTTTGATTTTAAAAGCGTCACTAGTCTAATCTTAACAATACTTTTTTTTTCGCTCACAAATTGTACATCGTTAACACTTTTTTGTACAAATTAAACTTTCTTACGTTGATTTTCTTTTATTTTTATTTTCATTTTCATTTTTTTTTATTTTTATTTGTTAACAACAACCAAAGAATTACGTCAGATTTTGATTAGAATCTTAAGAATTTGCATAATAAGCGTAAGTGTTTGTTTTTTTATTCTTTTAAATTTCTTTTTTCTATTTTTAAACAACATTCAAACCTAATTATAATTGTGTATCGTCTAAATTGACCACCTAATCTATTCGGACCGTACGTCATTGAATATTTTAGGATTATTTGGTTTAGATTCATTGGTTTATTTTGTAGTCATTCCCAGCTGGTTTTCTGTATTTTCTCAAGGAAACTAAAATTACTAAGGTTTTCCGTGTGAAGGCTATCAGTTTTTAAGCCATCATTATTTATTTCTCATTCCATTGTAATAAAATGGAATCATCTATTTACTTGTACGCTTAAATTTTGTATAATTCATTGGTCCGATTGCACAGGTTCCTACTCTACTAAAAATTTAAATTTCTTTGATTTAATCACGAATAATATTGAATGTAAAATCAAGTATATTGTATTTGTATATTTGATCAAAATCTTTTTATTCGATTTGTCATTCTGTTTCAATTCATTCCTTCCTTTATTTTTCTTTGATTTTTTTTTTTTGGTGTTTGCTTGCCTTTATCAGTCAACAAAAGCCGAATGAAGAAAAAAAAATGTGTTATCATTTTTATTTGCATACAACAAAGTAAATACAACGATACAACTCCAAGGAAAAAATATATGTATATATAAATAAAGTACGATTAACAAGTTCGATAGAATGTCAAATTTTGTTTTTTTTTCTTTTCATTTCAATAAAAATAAAAAATAAATTAAATAAATAAATGAATAAATATTTTCTCTTTTTGGACAACAATAATAATAATAACAACAACAACAACAAAATGGAAAATAAAACTATTAACTGGTAAAATATTAATACGAATAATAAAATGTTGTTGTATCACGTCTTCTATAATCACGTCTAAATTATAATCTCTAAAATGGAAATGCAATATGAACCACATAAAATGAATATCCATGTGTGACTTTTTAGAATTTGTACTGTACTGAAAATTCATATGGAATATCATCCCACTTTTTTTTATTTATTTGTTTGTTTTGGTTTGTTGTTGTAATAAAGAATTTAAATTAATCAGATGTTTTTTTTTTCACTGGAATTTTAAATTAAAAGTTCAAAACGGAAATTTAATATATAATTTATTTCTGTAGAAATTAAATTAAATAAAGTAAATTTAAAAGCCCATATATGATACAATTGTTGTTCCTTTAGCTGCTCTGAAAACCTCAAAACTTGTGACCTGACCAACAATTTAACAATTTCTGTTTTTATTTAATTGAATTTTTTTTTCAAAAAATATAAAAGTTTTTTTTTTGGTTTTGTTTAAAAAAAAATATATAAAAAGTTAACAAAAAAACACGAAAAAGAACGGAACGGAAAAAAAAACAAAAGATAAGTATTTGTTTGTTTCTGTTTAAATTTTATAGAAAAAAAACAAGCAATTAAAAATTATTGTAAAGTTTTTTGTTATTTTTGTAGAAAAACTTAAAAGAAAACGTAATAGGAGTAATACTAGAAAGGTTATAAAAATATTTATCTTGACCTTGAACTTAACCCAAATAAAAGTAAAAAAAAAAAAAAAATTATAAAGAAACAGAAAATGTGATTCAAGTACTTTGGTGTTGTTGTTGTTTTATATATATATTTTTTTTTCTTATTTCCTCAGTGCACTCACACTCAGAACAGACTATCTAGACTTTTATTTTTATAAAAGTATTTTTATTCTTTGTATAATGCATTTAATTAGTGTATTAAAAATAAACAGACACGTCACATTGTAAAATAAATAAAAGCATTTTTCAGTTTAGGAATTTTCATTTGTTTCATTTGTTTTCTTTTAATAACAAAATGTAAAATTACAACAGCTGCTTCATCATTAAATTTTGTTTATTTTTATAAATAAAAATTAATTATTTCAAATTTTTACTTACAAATAAAACTGTGATTTAAAGAAACTATATAATTGGTTAACCTTACTTGACTGTATTTTTTGTATGAAGACATTAAAAAATTAAAAAGTTATACGTCCTACGACAACGCATATTATTATATTTCATGGTTATTTTTTGTCTAAAGTCTCGCCTCAAGAAAATGTTTTAATTTCTTGAATTGCATCATAATTGTTCCAATACTCGATAAATCTTCGAAATAATTTTAGTGTTTGGCGTTTTTTAACTTTTATTCAATTTTTTTTTAAATCTCTTGATTACATTTGGTCGTTAGTGTGTATGTGTATGCATTTACTCGGGTAGCTTTAGAATCAATTACGAAAAAAATTAATAAACAAAACAAAAAAAAAATCTTTTAAAGTAAATAATTATTATTTTTTTTAAATTTCTCATTACGTCATCCGCCTATAAATTTCAGTAGAAATTCTTTATTTTTGTTCGTTAATATAATTATCTGAATACTGAATACTGAATACTGAATGAATCATAATTATTATTATTGAAGAATCAATTAACACAAGTGATTAGCTAAATATTTTTTGTTTTATTTGTCCATTTTATGATTTTATGATTGTTGACGATGTTCAGAAAGGAATTATGAAAAATCAACTTAAAATTTTATTTGAAAGCAAAAAAAAAAATCAAAATATTAAAATTTAAACAAAATTAACCAATTGGTAAATTCTGTTAATGAAGACGATGAAGAAATGTTTAAATTTAAATATTTACAATCTTAAAATTTGTTCATATTTACTTCTGTTTTTTTCTTTTTTTGTTTTGATCAACTTTCAAACATTCTTCATTCTCTTTATTAATCTTTCTTTGTTGCTGTATAAGTGAATAAACATTTCTGTATGTTACTTACTTAGTTGACTATATGCAATCGTTATTTAAGACCAATTCTTGATTTACATAGTTCTTTGTTTATTTGGCAAACTAAATATTATGCACATTAATTTAGCAATGCATTCGACATATACATTTGCTAGTTAATTATCTGTGATCAATTATTTGCCAAATTTTTACTATTTTTATAATTAACAAGAAGGTTATTCTGTTTATACGTGCGCATCTGTGTGTGTGTGTGTGTGTAGGTGACTTTGTGCGCTCGATTTTCTGTTTTGATTTATGTTCACTCATTTGTGTAATATTTATAATTAAAGCATTCGTTTTTCTTTTATAATCCAAAGTTTCTAATTAACGCCATAAAATTCAATAAAAACCAAAAAAATAAAGAATTGTTCATTCAGTAAACTTAAAAATTAAATTTTCTTGAATGAATGACCTGACGATAAAAAAAACTTTCATTCCATCTTTTGTTTTTTTTTTTTTGTTTTTGCACGAGAAGAAAAAGATGCAACGAAAAGTGACAAATGTGTTATTAAGACGGTACACGTTCAGTCTCGAATCCCAAATGGTTGTGAATTATGCATAAAAGATCCTTTTTTTTTTGCAATAAAAAAAAATGAACGTCGTCTCCAACATTAAGAAAGAAAATACTGATTTATGGTTATATATTTATTCTACTTTTTCTGTCTTGTTGCATTCCCATATGATTTGTTACTTTCAATTCAACGAAAGTGGAAATTTTTTTATAATTTTGTTATAATTTATGTCACCAGCAATAAATTTTATCTACTATATATGTACATTAAAACATTAGCCTTTACGCCTTTATCTATCCAATTGTTTTTATTGTTGTTGTTTTTGTCGTTAATTTTGCCAAAAAAAAAAATAATATTACAAATTAATTGATGCTATTTGTAATCAGTCAATTTATTTTAATAAGCCTAATCACACTTAAAAAAAATCTGTGTGTGCTTTTTTTTCCTAAATTGATTTTGATTTATTTATTTACGATTTTATCGTGGGAACACTAAATGCCTCAAGTACTTATTGTTGTTGTTGTTGTTGTTGCACTTCTACTATTCAGAATTGTCTTTTTTGTTATTATTCTGTGATTCTTTTATAAATTTATACTCATACCTTACTTACTATCATATATTTGTTTATATTTGATTTTAAACAACAACAATCTAAAAAAAAATCTACAAATCAAAAAAAAAAATGATGTAAAGTTATGATTTAAAAAAAAAACAACATATAGTCCAACAACTGTTCTGTTTTATCGATCATTTTAATAACTCTATTTAAACAGACAGAATAATCTAATTTAATCAACTTGTTAACAAATATAGAAATAAAAATCAAAAAACTCCTTAAAAAAACTAAAAATCTTATCTTTGGAGAGAAAAAAAAACGAAGGTAAATACTTAATACGAATATAATTGTTATGAAAAAAAATCGTTTACAAAATGAAAGAAGAAAAAATAGAATCGTAAAATTTTTTTATTAATATTGACTTGATTCCGGTAAAATTTTTGTATATTTTCATTTTTATTTTTCTAATAAAAAAAAGATTAAATTGTTAAGTTTTCTTTTGTTGTTATTTTACTTATTTTCAAAGGTTTCAATTTCAGGTCTTTATTATTAGAAAATTAAACTGATCACAGAGGAAAAGAGAGAGGGAGAGAGAAAAAGAATTCCATTAAGTTTTTACCGGATTTGTACAAAAGAAACCATTATTAAAGTAATATGGCAGAGAAAAAAATAAATAAATACATTCGTGCAAACTTGCTAATCGGATGGATTATAAATTATCAAATAAAACATTTTCTTCTTCTTCTTCTGATGTTAAAGTTCATAATAATACGAGTATTGTCAAGAGTAAAAATGTGATAATTGAATAGAATAGAATTTTGTTGTTACATCAAATTAACGTAATTGTTAAGATTTTAGGGAATATCTGACGTTTTATTCATTGAATCCACATCTTAGAACATTAGATTTTTTTCTATAATTGTTTATCGCATAATAAATTCTTTTCTTCTAAAGTCATATAGAAAAAAAAAAGTAAAACCAAAAGGTCAAACACATTAAAACCTGCCGGGCGTGTTTAGATAGCTTTCTTGTAATTCACGCTGATAAAAAGAAGCGTTAAATAATTCAACTTATATAGAATGAAAAAAAAAAAACAAATCAAATAAAAAATTGTTCTAAAAAATAATGATGAGAAATGAAACGGAAATTGAGTCAATCATTTCGATTGTTCTTTTCTTTTATTTCACCTTTTTTATTGTTCTTTTTTTTAAGTAAGATTAAAGACCTTAGGCATTTTTTTTTGTGCTTGTGTTCAAATGACATACTTTTAGGACCCACGCACATTTATATTATTCGGTTACACTTTTTTTTTTTGTTTTTTTATTAAATCGATTAAATTATTAGCTATTAAATTTTCGATAACATTAACTAGAAAAAGATATTATATTGGAAAAAATTCATTGAACTTTCTTCTTGTTATTGTTTTGTTTAATTTTGCTTTTTGCTATAAAAAAAAATCAATTAAATTATTAAAAAAAAAGTTCCTGTTTGATTTTATTAATTATTAAAATTTCGCTTTTAATTATTAGTTGATTTATTGAACACCTTTAAATAGTCTAATCATCATACAACGCATAAAATGATTTAGTAGCGGATATTTAATGATGTCAATAAATTATATACAAAATACGTATTGAAATGTTTTTTTTATTTAGTAATAAATAATTTATGGTATAAACTAAAATTGGTATGCAATCCATTAGTGAAGTTGCATTTACATGATGTTGATTTTTATTTTATTTTGAAGTTTAACTCGTTGTTTCAAGAACAATTTTAATTGTTAAATGTCAGTCACTTATAAAAACAGTCAGAGTCAAAAATTTGTTGTCTAAAAATAAAGTTTCAAGTTTTTAGATGTATACACAATTTTTACTGCATGCAAATAAAAATCTTAAGAATTTTCTTTATGTCTCTCTGTGGAATAAACTTTATTTTACTTAATTTGTACATGACAGTAATTTAATTATATAAATTAATGAAGAGAAATTAATATTTTTTAATGAATGACATGCATTTATTGTCACAATTTTGTTGTTCAAATTATTTTAAAAAAAATTTCGTAAAGTACCTTTTCGTGAACACAATTTATTTTCTTCTAATAATTTTTTTTATTTAATTTAATTTATTTATTTAAATCGTACATTAGATGATTGTCTTCTTGTTGTAATGCGACACTAACAAATTTGTCAAGAACAACAAAACAAAAAAATAAATAAAAGTGAAAAATGATGAATAAAGAATCAACAAATCATTTTGTATCCTCATCCCAATTTTCTATAATTCTTTCATTTATTATTAGTATTTTTTTTTCTTTTTCATTTGAAAGAAACTTATTTGATTGAGTTGTTGAAATGAAAGAGTTTATTTACTAAACATTTTAATAAATTCATCATCATTGCTAAATTTTTACTCTTTCTCTATCTATCTCTCACTCTCTCTCTCTCTCTCTCTGTCTATCTCACAAAAGTTTAATAAATTTATTTGTATTTATTTCACTTTGCACCATCCGTCCTTAATCGAAATATATTTTTTATCCTTCTTCTCAACCTTTTTTATCTTCGAATTTGAATTAGTGAATTTTTTTAATTTCTTCCAAGAATAAAACAAAATTTACTATTTTGTTGTCGTCACATAAAACAAAAAAAAAAGCACAATGAGAGAGAAGAAGAAAAAATCAAACAAAAATGTATAAATTTAAAAATTTTTACGCTAAACAAAAAAAAAATCGAATAATCTAAAAATAAGAATGCGTTTGAAAAACAAAACTAACTTTTTTGTCTTTCGTATATTTTTAAGAAAAAAAAATGTTAAATAGCATTGCTCAAGGTTGATTCTTGATTGTTTTTAAATCATTTCTGTTTCTTTCATAGTTATGCATGTGTTTGTGTGTATTGTGTATATATTTTTTTATTCACTTTTTATAATTTTTCTCTTTCTTTTTTTTTTTGTTTTTTTTTGTTCAAAGAATAATAAATAATATTTTCCTTTTTACATTTCCGTGTGTTTGTGCTGTGTAATTTTATTGATTACTTTTCCTTCTTCTTTTTTTTTATGTTATTGTATAATTTTCAAACTTTTTCCTTCTTTTTTTTTTGGATCTAACAAACATCACTCCCTGGGTATACCATATACTTTTACAACCACAAAATACATTATATAAAAAACACACCCCCCGTCATTGACTGCATTAAAACATTAAAGTATCTGATTACTCGTCAAAGTCGTACGTTTATTGACCATTCACAATGAAACTATAAAGAATAAAAGCTCCTTATGGAACAAACAGGTATTTATTTTCACTCACCTTATTCCAATAATATATAAAACTTTCAATAATATATCCGTTTAAATAAGTGATCAAATTTTATAGAACAAAGAATCACCTGGTTGTGTTGTTTGTTTTCACATGTCATCCCTTTCACATGTCCCCAAGGCAAAAAGAAACATAACAACACAATCGAATTGTAAACATTTTTATTCTGTTAAATGCAAGGAAATTATAAAGAAAAGGAGTAACCATCATTGTGAATGCGTGAATATACTGACTGACTCAGACAGGAACAGGCGATTTTCATTTTCGGTTTTTTTTAACAAATTTTTATTTTTGTACAAAAATTTAAAAAATTTATGAAGTTTATTTTTTACACTTTTTCTTGTAGTTGTACTGCCTGTTTTCGAATAAAAAAATGCAAAAATTCTGTTTATAAATATTTGAACATATAGGAGTGTGTGTATGTTGTGTGTGTGGGTGAGTGTGGTGGGTTTTGTAGATCGTTTCTTTTTATTTTAGTTTTTGATTTTTTTATCAGGAGTGAAGTGAATCTTTTTTTTTTTTTCTTTTTTTTTTTCTCTTTTTTTTTTTTTTTTGAAAGGCAACAAAATAAAAGTCTGATTTAGTTAAAAAGGCATTTAATATAAATTATATAATAATAGCAATAATAGTTTTTTTGCTAAATTTTCATTAACTGGGGATTTTTTGACACTGACAATCGCACACACACACACGCACGCGCGCGCACACACACATCAAGTAGTGACAATCTAAACAGATTCTAGAAGTAGAAAAAATGAAATGCTGTCACAGTCAATTAAAATATATTTTTAAAGTTTTTTTTTATTTATTCATGTCTATTTGTTCTCTTTCAATTATAATCTATATTTCTCTTTTACTCGACACTGTCTGTCTATGAGTTAAATCATCATACCATTAGATTTTTACTATCGGGGTCAAAAAAACTTATTTTCTAGTGAAAAAAAATTGTCTTTAATAAAACGACAACAAAATAAATAAATAAAAGAACAAGCAAAACAACAAAACAGAAAGAATTCGATTTTGTTGTTTTCAGATGGAATTGTAATTAGAAAATACATAATTAATCGTTGTAATCGAGCTCCGTATGTTATATTATTGTTTTTATTCTTCTTCTTGCCTTGTCTTGTCTTGTGTTATTCATAATCTTTGTCTCCTTCCTATTCAAATATATAAAATATAGTAAAAAAAAAATTATTAAGTGTAAATATTTCATTGTTTTTCTTTATTTTAATGTTTATTGACATAATTTTTGTTTTGTTTCTTTTTTTTCCCAATCTTTTGTTTTCAATTTTCAAAATCAATAATAATTTTCTTTCATTATTTATTATAAAAGAATATTGTTTCTTATAAATTCAACAATTCATTTATCCTCCCTCCCTCCGTTCCACACAACAAATATATGTAAGTACCCTTCTCTCTATAATAAATGAAATATTTAAGTTTAATAAGGTTCAATTAAATAGAATTTAATAGAAAATTATCATTTTCTTTCGTTCTTTCTTTCTTTCTTTCTTTCTTGAAGTTTCTATTTTTTTTTTTTCCTATAAACATTCTTAAATTTGATATTAAAATATGATAAGTTAGAAAAGGAAGAAAGTATAATGATAAATTATTATGATTTTGTCAAAAAAAAAAATGGATTATAAGGACGAAAAGAAAAAAAAAACATTTGATTGATTGAATAATAATTTTATACTTTTATTTTATATTTTGTTGCTTTATGGGAGACGAAGAAGAAGAAGAAGAAATGAATAACGGAAAGTTACAAAATCCTATATAATTATTTCTCTTTTCAATTTGTATTTTGAAATATGTACAAGAATAAAAGAAGAAAAGACAAAATTGTTGTCACATCATATTTTCAATGCCTACATTAAATTGTATAATAAATTATGAATAAAAATGTGTGTTATAAAATATAAAAGAATTATCATCATATGGAGGGAAGGTTATAAAATATATAACACGTGAATGTCAAGTCAATTCATTTATTCTTATTTCTTCTTATCTTCCTTAAGAAACAAAAAAAGATTAATTAAATTATTACAAAATAATTTTTTGCTTACAACAAGAAAAAAATATTGTCTCATAAGTAAAAAAAGAAAAAAAAATTATTCATTCTTTCTCCTACGATTTCTTAAACGTCGGTCGTTTTATAAAAAAAAACTGGCACACTTTATGATTTCAGAATTAAATAAAAAAAAAAGAAAGAAAAATACAATTTAAGGCAGCATCCGAAAATATTTCACTCAACTCAATTTCTTTTCGGTCTGTAGTTTACGAATATTTCACATCTTTTAATAAAGTCTTCTCCCTATTTATACTCAAAATTGAGTGTGTGCTCAATACTCCCTTGTGTAATAAATCAACTGAATGTATTCTTTTAATGATAATCGTTTGCAAAATAGGGAAACTCCGAGAGTAGTATGAGATGTTTAGTGAAGTTTTCGAATGCAGCATAAATTCTTCTTAAATTAATACCACCACTTACCAATCAAAATATAGAATTTATAATAATAATAATAATAATAATAATGAAATGAAACAAAACAAAACAAAAATAAATCTGTGTAATCTATAAATAAAATAATTATATAAGAAAAGAGTTAGTCTCAACAAAAGTAAGTCAACAAACAGTAAATAGAAGGAGAAAAAAATTTTAATAGTTGGAAAATCAGCTTACAACTCATAAACAGATTTTTCTCAGTTTGAATAATCATTTTTTCCCCTTTTCTTCTTCCTTTTTGTATCGATGAAAGTTTTGAAAGGATTTCTAAATTTTTCTAAATATCTAAAAGGCACTTTGACTCATCAATTATTCCTTATTGCTTATTTTTTCTTTAAATCTTTCATTGATTTTCTAATCAAATAGAAGATAAATTAAAAATATTTTCCTTCAATCTAAAGAAAGTTTGTTTTAGTTTTTCCAAGAAAAAAAATTTCAATTAGTGAAAAAAATCTTTCGACCAATTTTTCTCTTGGCATCAAATCATGAAAACTTTTAGCAATAAAAAATATTTTAAATTCCATTAAGATTAATTTCTCGTAAAAAAAAAGAAACTCTCCCCTCTCTCTCGCTCTCTAGAAAACATTATTTTACGATTTTTAAACTGGATTAGTTGTTGTTTTTTTTATAAACAATCGGAATTGGTTAATTAATAAAAGAATTTTTTTTTCGGTTACGAACAAAACGAATACATTTAAATCGATTTTACGAGACTAGAGACGACCTTACGCATATTATTTTTACATCAAAAAGAATAATAAAAAATTCTTCGTAAACATTTTAAATATTTCTCTGATGATGACTAATCTGATTCATATATATATACAGATCACAGTAGACAAATTATACAGTGAGTGAAAAACTCTTAAACATTGACCGTATATTGTCGATTTATTTTTTCTGTTTATCATTCTTTTGTCACAATATATTTCATAAACTTTTAGAATCTTATTAATAATTGACTGCTTTTCTATCAGAGGCTTAACAGTCTTGGGGAAAAATCATTTTCGAAATCGAAAGATTTACGGATTTTTTTTTTTTTTTTCATTGGGGGATTTCAAATGAAGTCCACGAGATTTTAGCGCATTTCAACTTATTTCACAGAGATTTCACATGAAATTCTGTTACAGTCAATCCCCAATACATTAAGTACTTCACTATGGTTATATACATTGGAGATTTTAGTTGAACTAAACAACATATTTCCCACCTAATTGTACGTTTTTTTTATTAAATATTATTATTAAAGCTATCAATAAACCCAATATTTGATAAGTTAACGTCAAGTGGAAAATATCTAATTCAACTAGTTAGGTAGATTGTAGATTGACTGGTTAGACTTTCAATCAGTGTATATATGTTAAGTTATTTTTATGATTTGATTATTGATTTATTTTGATATTGACCTAAACTCATAATTAAATTGACAAATTTGGAAATAATGATGGAATCGTCCGATCGTCACATATTATGAAACATTTCTTGTATACTTACTTTCACTTACTTTTTACGTATTTCACAATATACAATATTATTCAACCAAATTAAAGTGAATTCCATTTTTATTAAACAAAAAAAAAATGTACTTCGTTAAAGCGGATAACAATAAATTTTCTCACCTTTAATTAAATAGATTTTTTTTTTGTTTTTGTTGGATTAACCAGAGTATCCCTTTAAAAAAAAAGTTAAACAAAAAATATAGAAAAATAAACAATAAAAAAAAATTGTTATTTAAATTTAAAAAATATTATTTCAACACTTCCGTTGAATTGTAAAAACAAAAAAAAGAAAAACAAAAATATTACATTTTACACGCGCCGCCACGCAACATCCAAAAACGTTAATCAACCAAATATATTTTTATTATTTATTATTTATAAAAATTTATGTAGAGAAAAAAAAACATAAAAAAGTTTTAAAAAAAAAGTGGAAAATTACTTTACACTTTTTTCTCGTGTTTTCCTCCCATTTTTTTTTTTAATTCAATTTAGTTCAGGGATTTAGATAATTATTAATTACATTTTTTTTTTCAATAATCAGTTTCAACAAATCATATTCGTACTTAGAATAAATTGTAATTGTACATTTTTATTGCCTATCTGTTATCGAACATCAGTAAAGTTCTAGTTTAGAAAATTAGAAAAAAAAAAATTAAAATTGAAAATTGAAAATGGAAAAAAAAACAGAAAAATAAATAAATGAAAATTACTTCTCATTAAATTATTATAAATTGATTTCAATTTTCCCATAGAAAAAAAAATAATAAAATCAATAAAAAACGTTTTTATTATTGTATTTTTTTTTCTCCTTGACGACCCTTTTTCTTCTTTTCCTTTAGTTTTTTTTTTCTCTAGGATTTTTTTACCACTAGAATAATTGTGAAGTTTTTCAAATAATCTACTTGTTTTATTTTCTTCTTTTTTTCTGTAGGACGATAGAGTTTATTTATTATTTTCTGTTTCTTTCTTTTTCTGTTATTTTGTTGTTGTTGTTTTGTGTTTGGTTCCCATTGGGAATTGAATTTTATTTCATTTATGATCAGTATCATTGTTGAAATTTGTCTGTGGGGAAGAAAATGCTGAAAATATATTCTAAAGGGTGTTTTTTTTTATTTATGTTGAGAAAAAAAAGTTTTTGTATTTGGTTTTTTTTTTATTCCTCAATCTTTCTTCTTCTTTTTTTTTTGCATTCCAACTATAAAGTTTTATGTGTGGGATTGAATCTATAAAATTAAAAACTATTGAAATTTTTATTTATATTTTTTTTTTTTCTTGATTTTTAGACAATCGTAAGACCTTCAGTTTTTTATGACCAATTTTTTTCCTATTTTGCTTTTAGTTTTTGTGGCATAATCGATCTTGTTTATAAAGCGAATCCTACTGATATTGAAACATTATACAATCACATAATTAAAGATTTTCTTTGATTTTATGTTAATAATTGGAAATTCTACTTTGTTTTTCATTCACTCTCTCTCCCTCTCTCTAGGCCTCTGTTTCTTATTGGGTCAATTTATAGTTGGATGTTTTTTTTTATTTTTTCTTTAGAAAGAATTTCTTTTGATTAAGTAAATATAAAAGTTATTTAAAAAATGCTTCCTACTCTTATTAAATAAATCTAAATTTCAACAGAAGGAAAGAAAAGAAAAATGTCTAAATAAATCATTATTAATCCTTAATCCCACTGTATGGTGTATAGTATACACTGTATACTGTATGATATTAATATCCATACACTACACACACACACACAACAAGAATAATATCTTCAACGTTCAATATTTGTTTTAATTTAAACTGACCATCATTAGGACTGGCCTTAGCTATGAAAGGAGTTGATGTTTAATAGAAACAAAATACTGCAACTCTCACTCAATTTATAAATCAATTCATCTTGTGTCCATTGACTGCAATGAACACGAGATCTGTAATAATTTTTAAACCATTTTTTCTAACCAACCGGCTAACAGTATCCCATAAATTGAAATCAGATGTTGGATCCATTCGACTAGAAACTGTTGAGTCATATTACAAATCGGCGTTCAATATATTTTTAGAAGAAGAATGAAAATATTTAAATACAATTTAAATTCTGAAAATAACTGGGGAGATTAGATTAAAAATTATTTATTGCCTCTCTCTTTTTTTCCAGTTCAATAAAAAATTCTGAAAATAAATGATTATTTTAAATTTGACAATTTTATAAATTTAATTTTTTATAGAAATGGAATTTTGTGTGGGATCAAATTTAAATATTGTTTAACGCCCTATTTTTTTTTCTCTTATCGTAAGATATACAAATGTGAAGATAAAGGGTTAAAAGGTGAAATTATATAAGCAATCGATCCATAAATTTCTAAGTTCTTCTTTTATTTGCCTCGTTTTTTTTTTCTAAAAAGTTTTCTCATCAAAATAACGAACGACAGAAAATTCTCATTCCTACTTTTCCTAACATTTCTCATTCACTTTTATTTTTTTGGTATAAACTCTTTACACCGCACCTTTCAAAATAACTATTACAGAGAAAACACCCAAAACCAAACCAAACTAAACCAAATAAAAGGAAGAAGAAGAAAAATCTTCATCATATAAAATTTGTGAAAAGCCACAGATAGATATAAATTTATGATATAAAGTACAACACTAACAACAATATATAAAATATTTTATCATAAACGATATATTTATATATCTCGTACCGTACATAACGTATGAAAATGTACACCAACAAATTTTATACTCTTCTCATTTTCTCTATTTACCCTACCACCATCATCATCTCTTTCCAAAATATTTTTCACTCTTATCTTATTTTGAACTATTTACACATTTATGCTGACACAGGGGTTAAGAATTTAATATCCAAAAATTTTACAAAATGATAAAAATATTGTATAAACCCAGAAGTATATGGTAGTGGTTGTGTTTGTATATAACAAGTATTTTGTTATTGTTGTTGTTGTTTTGTATATCTTTGCCGTTGTTGTTGATATCGTTTTTTTTTTGCGTCCTTGTTTTGCCTTCAGCTCATACCCTGCCACGTACCCTCTCCATCCCATTTTTTTTCCTTCTTCACTCTCTATTTAGACTTGATTGTGTATTTATTATTATTATTATTTATAATAAAATATTCTTAAATCACAATTTAATGTTAAACGTCTTTCCGTTTTTCTTTTTTATTTTTCCTATTTTTCTTTTTTCTTTTGGAGGGTTTGAAGGTAATTATAAATGGCAAAATTATCCATCTACTGAATTGTGTTAAGAAATATTTCCTCTTATACACCGGCATACATATACAGACACACTTCTACTTATGCTCTGATATCTACTCTCATTAAAGTTAAAAAAAAGTTATTATGTATGACATAATTAGTAAGGAAAAAAACACCTTGAAACAATGTTAAATAACTACAAGAATAACAACAACAACCAATATAAGAAAGAAAAATGAAAATGGTTTAAAATGAAATCAAAACAACGAAAAAAGAAACAAAATGGAAATATGTCGCATTGTGTTTATTTTTTTATTTTTTTGTTTTATGGATTTTTTTTTATGATTCTCATTCTACTCTACACCTTCATTGTTTTCTCTCTTTCGTAAAACTCTTACTCACCTTTCAACTCCCTCCGCCAACATTGTCATAATAAAGGGACTATTTACAAAGGTAAAGGTTTAATAATAAGAGATTTTTTTACGAAAGAGAGAAAAAAAAACATAAATAAACAGAAAATACCAAAAAAAAGGGTCAATGTCATTTAAATTCGACGATTATTTATTGATCTTTTTTTTTTGTTGATAATTTTGACGTTTATACTTTTCGTTTTTCCTCATTTTTTGTTTTTCCCATCCGCAATTCGTATGGATGGAAAATTCACGTGAAAATTGATTTATGTTTTAAATATTATTTTATTTTTTTACTTAAAAAAAAAGAATAACATTATTTTTTATTTGAAACTCTTAAAGTTATTTTTGTTCAATTGGAGACATTACGGTTTGGTACAATAAACTTTCGAATAGTTTTTGCTTGTTTTTTTTTTTGTTCATTTGATTTTCTTTTTGTTTTGTGCACTCTACAATTTAAAGTTTTTTCTTAACTATGCGGTGGTAGGAAAAGGAAAAGTTTACCTTGATCACTTAAATGTGGTAACAAATTGATATTAAATGGTGAATTTCACAGGAAACTAAATTCAGAAAAGTATCAAAATATTAATCATTGTTGAAAAGGAAAATTTATATAGATACCGGCATTAAAATAACAATTCATCATTGTTATGCCCAGCATCTCAACTATTTCGTTATCACGTCAAGATTTCTCAAATATAAGATGATAAACTCTTCTCGTTTCTTATATAATTTTCTGTTGCTGTTGTTGTTGTGTAAGACTTCCTCTGTCTTACACACACTGAAACTTTTCCATTTTATACATCCGAGATTCTTTGTGATATAAATTTTTATCCCTCAGAATACATCGGTTGAATACCTGATTATTATTCTGAGAGTTAAAATTCAATTCAAAAGTTTACTTAGAAATTTTAATTTAAATTCAAAAAAAAATTATCATAAAATTGAAATTTTCAAAATAAAATTAAAAGGAAAATGAAGGGAAAAAAACGTACACAAACAAATCCCAAATATAAAATAATTCCCGTCTACTCTGAAAATGCTGATAACAAATTTTAATCATTTTATAAAAAATTTGTTATCATCGAATTAGAGAGAGAGAGAGAAAAATAAACACTGCGGCAAAACATAATGAAAATTATGAAAGGATGGTTGAGGTGATTTTTCTGGTTAAATGTGTTTAATTTTAATTTTAATACTTACTCACTTACTCACACAACACAACTGATGATTAACCAAAAAATAATTTCATTAAAAATTTAATTAAAATAAATTTAGAAAAAAAAAAATAAATCAAACGCATTAAATTAAATTCCTTCGGTCGTTCTTTTTTTTTATTAAGAAATTAATGTCATAAAAAAATTACACAATTTAAACATATAATAACTACTAATTATTATTATCATAATCATTTGTAACTATGCCGATGGTGGGTGTTGGTGAAAGGGGTGAGGGAAACAGGAGGTAGGGTTAAGAATAAAAAGACAATTTATCTGTCATTATTATGATGATGAAATGATAAAAAAAACAACGACGCATAATAAAACAACAACAACAAAACGCTATCTTTTTTATCAATTAAGATAAAAGTTAAATATTATAAGACAAAGAAGAAGAACAAGAAGACGTTCAAAAATAATCTGCTTATTTATAATTTATATGTAGTGTCTTCTGTTTAGGAATGCTATAGAATATATGTCTTATGTCTTATGTCTTATGCCTTATGCCTTATATTTGATTATGTTTTATATGTTGTTGTTACTAAATAATCATATATTCTTTTACCTACATTTAACACTTACACACTCTTACAATTATATTCACACTATTTACACTCAGTTAAACATTAAGAACTGACATAAAATATAAAACATATAATAAAAAATGATCAAATGTTTTGATTTAATAACTAAGGCTGTATACAAAAGCGTTTACACTGAATTGTTTCATCACACTTTAACTTTATCAGAATCCCACATCTTATAATTTCCTACCTGATTTTTGAAAAGTACATTCCTATTTGAGAATTGAAAGAGTTCAGGCTTCAGACCACTACAAAAGTAAAAATGGATAAAGACAACTGTGACAAATATAAAAGGGGAGTAGTAAGAGCACACATTTTGAAAAAAGCCTACACATAAGTACTACTTTTTTTTCTTTCAACTAAATACTTGACTGACATGATTATTTTTATCTAAATTATGTTTCATGTTGTTATTCTGATTATTATTATTATTTATGAATGTAACTACATTACCGACATTACGTTTATACAAATTTATTAGAAAAAAATAAAGAATAAAAAAGGGCAGTAAAATTGTTTCATGTCGCTCAAAATTACATTTCTTATTTTGTGGTTTTTTTTTGATTTCATTTCTGGTTTTTTTATTTTGCATTGGTTAAAAATAGTTTAATGGGAGTGAAGTTAAATGATTTTCCCAGAGTTCGATTCTAGTTTTATGAAAGAAAATATTGTTCTTTGAACACGCAGAAATTTTATAAAATCAATAAAAAAATGTATTCCCATTCTATATATGAACCATAAAAATATTGTAATTTTTAAGAAATTTCTGATCGAAACATAATTTAATGGCGTTACTTTTAATAGTGATGGTTATATTGTCCATAACTATTATTTAATTTATAGATTGAACGACGTTCTTCTAACTTTATTATAGACATTCCATTCACAATTTATTTACTATTTACAGCAAAAAATAAATAAATTGTTTGATAGGCACTTTCTAAACTATCAATTTATTTCTAATTTATCAACATTTATCAGTGAAACCACTAAAAACAAAAGCACATAAATACTGGGTTTGAATCGTCAGAGAAACAAAAAAAACTTATCGTTGACCACAAAATATCAGTGATGATATTACGAGAATAGAAATAATCTTAATTAGGAATGTTACTAAATGTCGTCACATTTTATGTTTGCGTTTTGACAACATTTTTATTAAAGCCTGTGCAGGCCGGAAAACGATTATGCTAGTAATCTGTGAATAACGGAATTTATATAATCTGCCTCATGGGTTTACGTCTTGGCCAGTTTCGATTGGGATTTTTTTTATATTCTTGTTTGAATTTATTTATTAGTATTTCTGTTTATATAAAAGTACAAGGTAAAAGAATGAATTAGTTTTTCTGGGATTCAACTATTAATACATGCTGGGAATATAAATTATAACAAATTATTATTATATTTGTTTATATGTACCAGATTTTTGGAAATGCATAATTCCTTCAATTCTGTTAAGGAGGATTATGTATTATAATAAAAGGAATTATTGCTGTCGTGAATGTATGGAGGGTGGACATTTTTTTGTTGTTAATTTTCTTTTACGACAGCAACAAAATAAGTATACTTTAGCTTTTATTTCTTTATCTCAAGATTAAAATCTATTTAACATGAGATTTCATTATTAAAATATCAAACTGTGTGAATTTATTTGATGGAAAATATTTTTAAAAAGTATTTTCTTCTGTAAATCTGTTTTGTAAAAATATTTTCATTTGGAAAAAGAGAAAAAGAAATAAATAAATCTTTTGCCTTTTAAGATCTGTATTTTATTATGAATTCCTTTTTGAAATCACTTGTCGTGTTTACATCCGACCTTCTTAAATTGAAAACAGAAAATTTTTTTAGGTTCTCAGTGGGACTTGACTTAAAAGAAAAAAGAGAAACAAAAAATATGTTAAGTTGTTTTGATAAACTCAAGGGCGTCTCAGGTTCTCTATCTGTTTCTCTTTCTCTCCCTCTCTCTCTCTCTCTCTTTCCCGTTCTCACTGCTCAAAGTTATAATTTAGTTTTTTATTGATAAAAATGTAAAGAAAGAAGAAAAAAAAAGCTACAGATTTTCTTTTACCCCATTTTTACTTATGTATATTTATTTCTGTATTATTATATTTTTTTTTTGCTACTGCTGATGGGAAAATTGGATCGATAAGAAAATAGATAGTCATGTCCCAAATATCTTCATTTTGTGTGTGTTGTGATTTACTGTGCTCAATCAAGAGGACGGAAATACAAAAAAAAAAATATATATATATATAAGAAATAATAAATAAATAAGAACCTTGTATCTGGAGGACTGTAAAAGGGTCAAGTTTTTCTTTTCTTTTTTTTTTCCTTTTTTATGTCTCTTCTGGTTTTCTTTTTCGTCATGAATTTAATGAGTTGAAATGAAATTTTTCGTTTCACCTTGTATTTTTAATTAGTTCTACGTGAACACTTAACAAAATTTTATGTTTATACAAATTTCAAGTTTCTTTCCAATATTTCTTGTCATTCTATTCAGGAGAAAATAAATTAATGACATTTTTCATTTAATGAGGGTATTCAGGGTAAAACCTTTATAAATTGACCACTCAATATATTAATGATTTTAGTCTTATATATAGAGTTATAATAGTCATATAAATTTATGTTCACTGTTCCTTATTACTTTCCGGAAATTCAATAGAAATTTTGTTTTAAGTTTTTTCTCATATTTCCGTCTTTTAAAAAAAAAATATTAAGAAATTTTGTAAATCATAATTATGTGAATTTGTAATTTGTGATTATAAAAATATTATCAATCACACTAGAAAGGCTATACAGAAGCGTGGTCCCCACATATAGAAAAGGCTTCATTGTATATTTATTTAATGTTAATTATGAGGCAGAAAGAAGATAATAAAATATTTATAGTATTCTCATAAATGAATAACAAACAGCGTCACAGATGGTATTCTCATGTTTTTTTATGCATTATAAGAAGTTTAAAAATAAAATGAATTAGAATTTGTTGAAGACTTTTAACTTTTTTCTTTTTTGTTTTTTGAACATTTAATTAAGCGCTGTTACAACAATAAATTCAGTGAAAATAATCTCATCTATTTTTCTTTGTTTCCTTTTTATAACAATTAAGTCCTTTACAAGTGTTTGCAATTTTTTAAAGTGTAAAACTTTTATGAAGAAAATAAAAAAAAAAATGCCTTTCATTAAATTGCTTTAAAAAAATTTATTTATAAAAAAATGTAAGATGTTTTGATCATAATAATAAATTTTTATTATTTCTTATCGCAACAATACAAAACTTATTCAAAAAATTGTACAATCTTCTCCCTCTTCTTTTACAAATTTGTTTGTTATTTTTTTTTTCCAAGATATACAATTAAGTCATAATTAATTACGTCCACATTTAACGTAAATCGGAAATTAAGTTGTTTATTTACGTCAAAGTCTGTCTGTAGGTAAGAAATTAGTCATAAATAATTTTGAGATGTTCATGTTCTAGATGAGAGTTGCGTTTCAAACACATTTATCAAAGAAACTGTGTATTAAATTTGTTTTGATCTTTTTTTTTTGATAATTATAATTTCAACAGCAACAACAATCAAAGAAAAAAGAACAACAACAACTGAACAAAAGTTGTGCAACATATTTTTAATGATAGAATATAACGACTGGGTCGCACACATTTTATTTTATGTTTATTTATTTTATTCAATTTTGAAAATCATGTTCAAATAAACAATTATCGAACGTTATCATAATTTAATTTTAATAAAATATTTAACATTTGCTTTTACAAAATTTCTATTTTTTTTTTCTTCTCTGGTATTTGTATGTATTTTGTAGCATTTATTTATTTTTTATTATTTTCACAAGAATTACTTTTGTTTAATTAAATTTTCATATTTTTTTGTAGTTAACTTTTGTTTTGTTTGTTATTTTGATTAGTCTTGTGTTGTTATTTTATGATAATCATAAATAATTATACAATAAGGCATACACTATGCATAATTTATTATTGAATATTGCAACAAATATTATTTTGCGCGGTCAAGTTCAAATAACAATTTTTTTTTGAAGGTTAATTTTTATTTATTTTATTATCTCAGTTTTACGTAATTTTCTGTCCCTTGCTGAAATTGTTCTCGTACTCTGCGTCCTTGTATTTTTAATTGTTTTTTAACCGAGAGCAAAAACAATTTCATGGATCCTCGCCTTAAATTCATTTATTTTTTTCCTTTTCCGTATGTTACTTAGGGTGAAAGGTGAAGAGGGAATTCTAGAATTAGTAATGAGATGAAAATATTTTTGCATTAATAAGAATCTTTTCGAATTCTATCAAATCTTATAATTAGTGGAAATATAATTTGGACCAAACCGTTAATCTTCCGCTATACAAAAAGAAAAAATCAATACTCTCGCCCTTTATTAGTTCAACTAATTCCAGAATAATTACATAACGAAAGAAAAAATTGAAATTGTTCTCGAATCTAGAAACTAAACTACTATTATATATAAATTATATTATATATACTACTATTATACTATTATATTATAAATTAATTTAAAATTAAATTTAAATGAGTTTCTGATAATGTGGTTTTTATCGACAACGTATAATCCTTATTAAATGATGTCATTTTTTTAAAAAAAATTCAAAATTCTGAATTTTACAAATAAAATTGAAAATTGTTAGTTTTTTCTACATTTATTTTAAAACAATTAAACTGGAAGTTAAACGATTTGAATTAGGAGGGGAAATTGAGGGAAAATTCTATAAAATTGTAATTGGTTTTTTTTTTTATTTATAATCGCTTTTTATTCTGATAAACGACAATTTTAATTATAACTTTTGATTAAATTTTGTTTGTTTAAAATTTTTTTTTTTTTTTATTAAAATTACAAATACAATTTATTTTTAGAATCAATAAAAATAAATAATGACAATTATTTCTTTCTCTTTTTTTCTTTTAAGGTGCCCAATCTGGTGGTTGTAAATACAATAAAAAACCTCAATACAGATATTCAGGATGTCATGGCTATGATGCTTCTGCTTTTAATATTGTATTAGGACTAACATGGAGTTTTGATGAAACAAAATATTCAATACCTGGTGAAACAAATGATTCAAAATTATTTTTTAAAGAAACATTAGAGCAGGCTACAAAAATATTAGAAAATAAACGTAAAAATATAAGTGATACATCAGAACATCCATTTACGGAAGAGTAAAAAAAAAACTACAAACTACAAAAAAAAAAAAAAAAAATTAGTGAAAAAAAGAGAGATAAATTATTATTAAATTAATTAATTTACAAAAAAAAAAAAACAGTTTAAAAGAAAGAAACAAAAACAAATACAAAAAAACGTTTAATCTTCTTATTTATAGGAAACGGAACCAATAATATTAATAAATTAAATTAAATTAATTAAAGAAAAAAAACACAAAAAAAAAATGAAAAAGGAAAACAAATAATAAAATTAAATTAAATTAATATTATGCAATAATCTTTAACGTATTATTAAAGAATCCTTTGTCAAAAAAAATAAACAAAAAGAAAATTAAGTTTAATAAATAAATTGTACCTAACCTACTTAATTTAAATAAAAGGAAAAAAAAAAGTAAGAGAAGATGCTAAAAAATAAGAAGAGGAAGAAGAAAAAGAAAAAATGAAAAGGAAGGAGTAAAAAGAATAAAACAATATTCTAATTAATTATAAAAATTTAGTATAATTTATTTAATAGAAGAATGTGAAGAAGCAATAACCTTCTCTCTGCTGTAAGCTGTTAATATTTAATTAACGCATTAAAAAAATAATTATAAAAACCAGAACTAATTAAATAAATAAAATAAACAAGACTGACCACTCACACCAGAATAACACCAGAGAATCTGATTGAGAACAACATAAGAACCTATTAGAGTGAAAAAAAGCAATAGAGAATAGATTTTGATATTTAATTAAAAAAAAATACTGAACACACTACTGGAAATTGAATTTGAATTAAAATTGTACTGATATAACAGAAATATATGTAAAGGACGAAATGGAAGAGAGCACTAGATAAACGTCTTAATAAAATAAACATTCAAACACTTAAAGGATTCACTCATAAATAAGACACAATCCTTTAAAGAAAGAAATTGTAAACATTTCTAAAATTAAAAATCATTTTTGACAAGAGAGAATGACTGTGAAATAGAAAGAAAATAATATAAAATCAATTCCTGTATAGAAATAGATCAATATCAATTTTACATAAGAATTTGTAAATATCATCTTGCAACAAAATAAAACAAAATAAAAAGATCATAAAGGTAAATGAATAATCTACTATCTATTTAGTGTGATGTCAGTGACGGTAACATTTTAAAACCATTTTCTTTTTTTAAATGAAATTTTCTGATGAATTTAATATAGGCTAATTAGTATTATACATCTCGTATCTCGTAATTATTCTAGTAAACTTTATCTTTTCGATTTTTATCCAAATTTTTGGTTTGTTTTTTTAAAATAAAATAAATCTTCACACAATTTATTTTACGTCACGCATCTTTAATTAGCTTCTTTAAAGATTTTTTAAAATAAATTCATGGAATGAACGATTAAATTAATTCAATTGAAATAAAAATCTGCTTTATCGATTGTTGCTAACTTCTTTTTATGCGGTTTTTCTTTTTTAAACCAAAATGGGTTTGTCTGAAGATAAGTTTACTAAAAACTCTAAAGGATTAGAATTTTTTCTAATTATTTGTGTTGAATTGAAATCAAAATAAATACATCGTTTATGTCTAATTGGTTGAATTCGTGGAATTATTGCTTGTGAATTATATCGCAATTTTTTTTATTTTAGTCAAATGCGGAAGAATAAATTATGCAGACGCATTCCATGATTTTCATTGATTCAATTTATGCCTGTTTCAGCCTTCTTTTTGTTCATCAATCAAAAGTAATAAATTGATTTAATCAACGTGCGTCTGCATTCCGCATTAATTAAATAAAAAAAAAATTTAATTCTTTAAGCCTAATCGATAATTTTATGACAAGAAAAAAAGAGAGAGAGAGATAGAGATGTTAAAACGAGAAAATGGTATTGAATGTAAAGACCATGATTATATTTTTATTTTCTTTCTTTCTTTTTTTGTATTTGCATAATTGCATAATTATAAAATTACACGTTATGTGTGTGTCTACGCGAATTTATATGCATCAAATAAAATAACGATCAGTGTTTCTATTTTTTTTCGTTTGTTTTTTTTTTATATATATTTTATATTGATAAAGATTAAAAATAAATTATAAAAAAATTTAATTTATTAAAAGAAGAAGAAGAAAATTAAAATAAAATTTAAAAATAAATAAAACAAAAAAAAAATAGAATAAAAAAAGAATAAATGAATAAAAGCCAACAGAAGGAAATGAAATTAAAAATAAATTTAATATTAAAATTTTTGAGTCGTTTTTGATAAGAAAAAAAAATAAACTAAATAAATAAAATTTAGCAAAAAAAAAAGTATTGATTATAAAAAAAGATGAAGAAGAGGAAGAGGAAGAAGAAGGATGAAATTATTATGTTATTTAATTTTCTTAAAAAAAAAAATACTATTTTTTGTTTTTTTTTTTATTCGTTGTGTTTAAGTTTGACTTTTGAAATTGTTTAATTATTTTTAAATTGAATAAATAAAATTAAAGAAAGGGAAATTGAAAGATTTGATCATTAAAAAATAAACAAAAAAAAAATGTGGAAAAGAGAGAGCGCGAGAGAGAGAGGGAAAAATTGCATATTTTATACATTTATTTTATTGTTGGAAAATATGAATTAATTTAGAAATTAGTGATGTTGAGACACGTTTAATTAATTATTTGAGGGTGGGGGGTGGAGCGAAATAAGAAAAAATCTGTTCACCCAATTTACATTAAAATTTATCCATTGTTGTTGGTATTTTGTTTTTAATGATTATTTATTTATTTATTTTTATCAACACAAAAACAAAACATACCGTCAACAATAATCCGTAATTGTAAAGAGAAAAAGGAAAATGACTTGACTGAAATAAATTGGAAATAAGAAAAATAAATAACAACTTAGAAATAATTAAACGATGAAACTTATTTCTTTAACGAAACATATTATTTAAATAAAATGACAATTGCAAGTCATTTTACTGTAACACAGATTATTATGATTTAATAATACTATTTTTTGTTTTTTTACAATAAATTCATTCAATATTATTTACTACTCACCATTTCAGTATTTAACATAAAGAAAATATGTGTGTGATGACCTTGAACAGAAAACCAGTAAAGAATTAAACAATTAAATTAACTGATTAAATTTATGTAATAATTATATTGTTTATTTCAATAACAAGACATTTGTTTATTTAAATTATAAATTAACAATTAGTAACAATAACTAGTTTAATCCTTTTAAATCTAGTTCAATTATTTATCAGATCTTAAATTGTTTTGTATTGCATCAGTTACTTTGGTGAGACAGCTTTCTCTGTTTTGTTTTTACTGTTTTCTCTCTTCATTGAAGTAATTTGAGTTTTCAATTGAAAACTTTTTGTTTTTTATTTAAAAATATTGTGAGGAAATTTACTGCAAAAAACTTAAAATATTCTTTTGAAAGTTTATTCACAACGTCAAGTTATTTTTCTTTGTTTTTTATTATTATTATTTATGTTACGATCAAACTTTTTTCTTCTCTCTATTTAAATCTTTAAACATTTTTCTTTTAACTTTCTTTCATCGTCGTCCTCTCTTTTGTCCCCCTTTTAATTTTCTTTTGTTAAATATTTTTGGATCTTGATAGGATTAAACTAAATAAAAAAAAAACCCTAAGTTTACAAATAATAAAACATTAAATACAAGTTCAAGTTAAATGAAATAAAAAAAAAATAATAGTCAACGTCAGAAATTAATTGTGATTTTTAATTAATGTTTTATGAACTTGTTTTTCTTTCTTTTTTTTTTGGGTTAAAATAAACAATAAACTTAAATTCATTTATTAAGGGATTTTTATTTTTCTCATTCTTTTGCCTGAATTTAAATTTTCTGTCAATAAAATTAAATGTATAAAATTGTATGTAAACGGCAGAGACACAGAATATTCATAACAACAGTTTTCTTTTTGTATTTTTTTTTTATTTCTGAAAGAAAAAAAAAACACAATTGCATTTTTTTCTCATATTTAACAATTTTTTATTAAATTATTCTTAGAAATTCAATTCAATATTTAAAAGTCTAAAACCTTGTAGGTTAATATTAAAAAATGATGTTTGGAATAAAATATAAAAAAAATAATAATAAAGTAAAAATTCAATTCAATGTTATGTAATTAAATAATTACGATATATTATGTACTCTGGAAACCTGCAAATTGTATAAAAGAAATAAAGAAAGAAAAAGAAGAAGAAGAAAAACAAAACAAAACTAAATAAAATAATTAATGATGACAATTTATTATTATCATGATCTATCTGTGTGGGTGTATGTGTGTCTGTGTATGTGTGTATTATTATAAATAATATTAACTAAAAATTGTTGAAATTCAGGATAAATTATTAGAGAAAAAAGAAAAAAAATTAATTATGAAGGAAAGAAAAATTTAAATAAAAAATAAAATATAGAAACTCAAAATGAACGTTACTTAAAAAATACAAAAACTCTTTAATTTGTATTTTCCTCTTTTAATTTTAATTATTTATTTACTTTACGTTTTTTCCCCTTTTGTTCCCCCATTTAATTTTTTACCTTTTTTTTCTTCCGTTTTTTTTTTTTGTTATTTTTGTAATCACATATCAATCAAAAGACAGACGTCCAATAATATTAAATTTATAATTAAAAAAATAGAAATTTTAAAACAAGATTTAAAAAAAAAAACACAAACTGATGCAGATGTAGAAGAAGAAGAGGAGGAAAACTTTAAATAATTTAAAAATATTAAAATATAAAATATGAAAAAAAAAACTCTATAATTGCTTGCAAGTAAAAAAAAAATATATTTAAAAGTAAAGCAATGAATTACAAAGAAAAACAAAACAAATTAAATAAATATGGAATTAATTAATTACAAAAACAAAAAACAAAATATTGGAACATTGAAATTGAAAAAAAAAATTGATAAAGGAAAAATAAAAGAATAAAACAGAACAGAATAGAACAGAACAATGAAATTAAAATAATAGTAATAATAATAATAATGATAATGATAATGTATGTGGAAATGCAATAAAGTCGTTATAATTGGTCGATCCGTAATGTACAAAAAAAAATATTAGAAGGACAGAATAATAATGGTTTTGTCGTGTCAAATTAATAACATTTGAGATTATCCAAATCCTGTTATCGTTAAACAAAATTTTTATAATTTATTCCGAATTATTGAATGGGAACTTTCCTATCCTCTCCACTTTCTACCTTTTTCCCGTATCAACGTTTTGTCATTACAACAACAATTTTAAATAAAAAAAAAAGTACAATATTCGCCATTTTGAAATCCAGATTTTGTTGTAATCGAAAACAAAAGCACATCAGTTGCTTGTTTCATTATCAACAAGATTTTATTATTTATTTGTTGTATATTCTGATAAAACGTGACAACACAAAAGGAAAACTGTAGAATAGAGTTTTCTTATTTATGTCCTTTTTTCTGTCATTCGATATTAAATCTTCTTATGTTACTCTGCAGTAGACTAATTAAATTGACTAATTGCCTCTCTACGTTATAAAAATAGCTTACTCCTAGAATTATAAATTGTAAATTTTTATTCATTTTTCTTTTTCTCATTTTTCTTTTTTTCTATAAAAACAAAAACAAAAAATTATAATATTCCAAAGAAAAAGAAATAAATAGCATTTTCTGGCAAATCAACGTAAACAAATCGATTGATAATAAATTAATTTAAACAAAAAAAAAAGAGAGACGAAGAACAAAGAACAAACACACGAAGAATATCAGGAAAAAAATATACGTTAAATTAATTAGTTTTCTCCAATAAATGGCTTCCATTTTTTTACATTTTTTTTTTTTTGGAAAAAATAAGTAAATTAATAAATCACAAAAACATTTTGCTTCTCATAAAACACACACACACACACACACAAGACAATCGATTTGTTTCGTCCGTCTCTCAGAGTATATCGGGGAAAATAAGAAAATAAATTGAAGTTGAGAAAAAAAAAACTCTTTTAAATGAACAAAAAGAAAACCCAAACCCAATCTAAATAATAAAAATTTCAATTTAAAAAAAAAAAAAAAAAAAAATTACGCGACCAAATAAAACAATTTTCTTTTTATCATTACTTCAAGCTGACTTCTAAATATTTAATTACATATTATCCATATATCATATTCCTCTATAAATGTATACATTTTACATTACAATATGTATAGATATTTATATATCCATGTATGTAATGTCGTAATGTGTGTATGTATGTTACAATCTTAAGAAGAAAATACGAAAATCTAATTTAAAATTAAAATTAAAAAGCAAGAAAAAAAAAAGAGAAAATACAAAAATAAAGAAAAAGAAACAAAAAACAACAACAACAACAACAAATGAAAAATTCTAAATGGATTTGAAGTAAAAATGACAAAAAAAATTAAAGTAAAAATTATAAAGAGGGGTGGAGTGAGAGGAAACAATAAGTAGAAGAAAATAGTAAAACAAAGAAAACTTTCTTTTTATTATGAAATAGAATAAGAATAAAAATTATTCAAGGCACTTCAAATGCAAAAAAAAAAGTTCACAAGAAACTCCACTTTTACATCTGTTTTGTTTTTGTTTTGGTTTTTGATGCCGGAGGTTTCACAACAACTTTTTTTATTTTAAGTGACAACATAAATGCGAGAGGAAGTAACAAAAAAAAAAATTCAAAATTCAACTTAAAATTCTTGTGAAACCAGAATCCGCATTTTTTGTTATTATTGTTGTTGTTGTTGTTTTTTTAACTCTCTAAGATTAGAAAACAATTTTTCTATTTTCTAATTAAAAATGTGGAACAAAACGTTTTCTTTTTTTTGGTTTATAAAAGAAAAAAAAAAACAAAGAGAAAGAAATCAACTTTTTCTTTACGATGATCATTTACATTTTACACAGTTTCAAGAATATCAATTGTTATTCACTGTCCTTCACTCAAGAATCTACATTTTTTCTACTGTTTACTATTTTTCCTCATTTAAACCATTGAAGAAACTTTTATTTCTTTCCTTCTTACGTTTTGTTTATTATTTATTTATTGAAAAATTAATGAATTTATTAATTAAAAACATGGAACTGATAATAATAATAGAACAGAAAGGAAGAAACTCTTTGAATAACAAAACAAAGAAACTTGAAATTAAATCAAGAATCTCTACATAAAAAGTGTAACACCTTTTTCCCCTTCCCTCCCATCATCACCGTTTTTTGTTGAAACAAACAAATAAAAGAATAAAAATGTAATTTAAAAAAAAATGTAATAAAATTGCATTGCTAATAAAATAAACAAATGATTTATTTATAGATTTTATCAGAATCAACTGGATTAATTAATTATAAAATTACAATTAAAAAAATATATTTTTTTTTTCTTTCAAATGAAGTAAAAAAAAAAATAAATAAATAAAACACAGAAAACTGGAAAATGATTTTAAAAAAAAATTGTGTACGTCATTTTTATGTGACAAAAAATAATATTCACTCATTTACAATTAAATTCTTTCTTACTTTTTATATCTTGTTACACTTGGTATTCAAGCGAATTTTTTATTATTATTCATTAATTCATTATTTACAGGTTAACACAGATGGAATCTCTTTTTTTATATAATCGCCTGTCCTATATTTCTATCTAGAACAAAAAAAAAAATATTTAATGTAAAAAATTGGAAATCTCAAAAAAAAAAAAAAAGTCGTCTATTTTTTTTTCTCTTTTAATTAAAAACCAAAAAAAAAATTTACATTAAATAATAAATATTCAACAAATCTCTTTAATTTAATTCCATTTTGCACACAATTTTTATGCCCTTTGAACATAAAATTGCTTTTAAAGAAAAAAAATTTAATTAAAACTACAACAACAAAATATTCCAACTTGAACAAAATAAAATGTGCCGCAAATTAATAAGAATTAATTAAAATTTAAACTTAAAATTTGTAAATCTTTTTTAGCTTTTTAAAAAAAAAAATTAAATAAACAAAAAAAAATTCGCTACGTATTTTTTTTTGTGTTTTTTGTTCGTTTGTTTTTTTTTAAAAAAAAAAGAAAAAACAAAACAAAACAAGAAAAAAAAAGAGTTAATTATTTTTAATTTAGAAAAATATAAGAAATTATTTTTTGTTTAGATTTATGAATTTATGAATTAATTTTTTCATTTCGTTTCTTATTTTCATTGTACTCATTTTTCATATCTCATTATTTTTTGGTCCCTTCGATATTTAATAAATTATTTATTATTATTTTTTATATTAATTAGCGTTTAGAAAAAAAAAAAAACAAAATATAAAATAAAAATTATAAATATAAAATTACAACAAAAGAAAAAATAAAAAAAAAAAAAAAATTATAAATTATAAAATGCAATTACATATTAAGAAATGCTATGTTAATGCTGTTTTAAGCATAATATTATATAATAAATTTAAACAAAAACAAAAAAAAACATTATAGTGTTATTTATGGAGAAAACTTTGTTTGATCAGGAAAAAAAAAATGAAATAAAAAGAAAATTTAAAACAAATAAAATTGTCTGTGTTTTTTTCTCTTCTTCATCCTGTTTTTCATCATTCCCTTCTTTTTTTTTTGTTCTCATTTTAATAAATAAAAAATTGATTGAATTTTTATTTTTGATTTTAATTTTCATTTACAAATATTTTTACAACCAAATATGTATCTCAAAACATAAACGTTGGTACACAGAAATAAAATAAAAATTATATTTTCATCAAATGTTCAAATTCTTGAATTATTAATGGGTGAATTTATTGTGTTAATTCTCTTATTTTATTTATGATTATTCATTTTTAGAATGTATAAATAAATAATTGATACAGGAAAATTGTTGATATAGAACGAAACTCAAGGGTTAAAAATATGATTTCGATCTGTGAAATAGTAATTTCTATTTTATTATTTTTTTTTATACAATAATGATTGATCCATATCTATTTCTCTTTGTTAGATTATGATTAACTTGATAATATTTTTAATACCATAATCAAATATTTATAGGTATTAATTAATAATTCCAAATTCTTCGTCCGTTTTCCAGTTCAGTTGTTCTTTTTCAAAATTTGCGCTCAACTCACACGCAACAAAAATATATTTATAATTTGTTGCTTACTTCACGATTGTTATTATGCATTTTTTTTTGACAATTGACATTTATATTTTTGTTGTCAAACTCAAAATGTGTTTTCGGCTTCTATCGCAAAAAAATTTAATTTAATTAAAGTGTAGTAGTGAATAAAATTTAGAAAACATGAGTTTTCCACCAAATTTTTCACAACCTCCACCAGGATATTTACCTAATTTTAGTGTTCCTCCGCCAAATATATTTCCGAACGTAAATATTCCATATGCACCTCCTCTAAATGAGAATTTTTTGACTCCTAATTATCCACCTCCTTTCACTAACAATACATACTATAACAATAATCAATCCTGGAATAATTCAAGAAACTATGGGAATCATATGCCAAATAATTCATATTCTGATTATGGAAACAGAGTAAAAAGTTCTTACAATTATGATAAACCTAAAAGTCGTTCAGATCAAGAAAAATTTCAAAGAAGTCATCACCCATCATCCTCATCAAGCCGTTCTAAATCTGCATCCTCAAAAGATTACATAAAAAAAGGATCTGAAAGAGATAAACTATTGGAAAATTGGAGAAAACATTACTGTGAAACACCAGATGATATCGCCAAAAAATTGGCTGAACTTGCGAATGAAGAAAAAGAATTTTGGATAAGATCTTCACCAGCAGAAATTTATTATAAACGTAAAAATGGGCATGAGATTGAAGCAACTCCAAGATTAGATGCACTGTGTTCATTATTTAAAGATGAATTAATCAAACGCGCTGAAACAGTTAAGTCTGAGCAAAGACCTTATACCCTTCCTCCGCCAAAAAGACGAATTAAAGTTTGCAAACACAAATGTAAAAAATATTTTTATTTTTTTTTATTTGAAGATTTTCTTGATATAATTTTCTACTTTTAGCTGAAAAATGTTCATCATCGGAATCATCTGATGAAGAACATTTTCATTTAGAAGAAGAAGATACATCAATGGAAGAGTTATCAAGAAAAATTCAGCATCCATATCGATTACATCATGATCTCTGGTATAATGATCCTGGTGAAATGAATGATGGACCATTATGTAGATGTTCAGCAAAATCAAGACGTAGTGGAATACGTCACGGTATTTATCCTGGTGAAACTGGTGTTATTAAGTGTAATCCAGATTTAAATAATATTGACAAATTATATCATTATAGGTTTGTTAAAAATTAATTCATGCTGTATGTGTCAGATAACGCAATGCAATATTTTTCTCATTTTTTTTCTTTTTGTTTAATTTTAGAATAACGATTTCACCACCAACAAATTTTCTCACAAAAACACCAACAATTATAAAGCATGATGAACATGAATTTATATTTGAAGGATTTTCATTATTATCACATGTACCAATTGAGAAACTTCCAACATGCAAAGTTATTCGTTTTAATATTGAATACACAATTTTATATGTTGAAGAAAAAATGCCTGAAAATTTTGTTATTAAAGAATTGGATTTATTTTGTAAGATTTTCTAAATAATTATGTGAATTTAATTTAATTAATTTCATTATGTTGTTTCAGTTCAATATTTATTTGTTGAATTGCTAGAATTAGTTGATTTTGATATGAAACCAGAGTCATCAGCAGAAGTTTGTCCATGTTTTCATTTTTTACCGCGTTTTGTACGTGATTTACCAGAAAATGGGAAAGAAATTTTGGCAATGAGTGAAGTTTTAAGGTTATATAATTGAGTTTATTTTGGTTGTAAATGACGAATAAAATAATTTCATCATTGTTCAATTCAATTCGTAAACTTAACATTTAAATTTATCTTTTTTACTTTTTCAGATATTTATTGGATAGTTCAGGGAATTTAGTTGATCGTGAAACATTAAAAAATATGTTGCTTTTAAATCAAACAGAATGGCAGGACTATGTTGATTGTGTAAAAGGGATGGTTGTATCAAATCCAGGGATGAAACCTTGCTCTGTTAGAATTGATCAACTTGATAGAAATGTTTCTGATTTACCAGAATGTTCGGATCCAGAAGATGATGGTATTGTCCATCCCGTCATTGTACATTTTGGTATACGACCACCACAATTGAGTTATGCTGGAAATCCAGAGTAAGGCTTTGTTTTTTTTTTATTGTATAAGGGATTTTGGTTTTTGTGACCATTTTTTCATATTTTCTAATCATTTGAAATTTAATTAACTTTTCATCATGCTGAGATTTGTAAAAATAAATTTTCTAGATATCAAAAAGCATGGAGAGAATATGTAAAATTTCGTCATCTTGTTGCAAATATGTCAAAACCGTCATATGAAGATAAAAGAAAATTAGAATCAAAAGAGAATAAATTACAGGATATGCGTACACAAGGACGTATGAAACGTAATGTAACAGTTGCAATATCATCAAAAGGTTTTTACCGTACAGGAATAATGTGTGATATTGTACAGCATACAATGTTAATACCAGTATTAGCTTGTCATTTAAGATTTCATCGTGCATTAGATCATTTAGAAGAAACAATTGATTATAAATTTAAAAATCGTTATTTACTACAATTAGCATTAACACATCCATCTTATAAAGAAAATTTTGGTACCAATCCAGATCATGCTAGAAATAGTTTAACAAATTGTGGCATTAGACAACCGGAATATGGTGATAGAAAAATTCATTATATGAATACAAGAAAAAGAGGTATGTGTATGATCTACAGGCAATTTTTGTTTATTTTTATTAGCAACCCTACATTTTTTATATAAATAAAGCAGCTACCACTTAGGGCTTCTCGAATTCCCATTATTTTATTACTTCGGAACTTTTTTATTCAATGAGTTAATCAAAAATTATCTGTGGCTTGATTTTTGTTCAATTGAATCTTTCTGGAGGTTATACAAATATATTTATTTTTATAGGAATCAATACTTTAATCAATATTATGTCTCGTTTTGGAAAGGAATATGAAACAGATAGTAATATCACACACAATGAAAGATTAGAATTTTTAGGTGATGCTGTTGTTGAATTTCTTACATCAATTCATTTATTTTTTATGTTTCCTGATTTGGAAGAAGGTGGATTAGCTACATATCGAGCAGCAATTGTACAAAATCAACATTTAGCTGTTTTGGCCAAAGTTTGTTTCTTTCTTTTTTCAAAAAAATCGATTGTTTAAAATTATTTCCTGTTTTTTAGAAATTACATTTGGAGGAATATATGTTGTATGCTCATGGATCAGATTTGTGTCATGAACTTGAACTACGTCACGCTATGGCCAATTGTTTTGAAGCATTAATGGGTGCTTTATTGTTAGATGGAGGAATTGATGTTGCCGATAAAGTTTTTGGTGCTGCATTATTTTTGGAGGATCCTAATTTAAGAGATGTAATCTTTAAAATAATTATTTTTTGTTTAAATAATTTAATTTTTTAAATTGTTTTTGGTAATTTTACTTAAAGACATGGGAGAATGTACCACCACATCCGTTACAAGATCAGGAACCATTTGGTGATCGTCAATGGATTGATTCATATGAATTATTAAAAAATTTAACGAAATTTGAAGATTCAATTGGTGTTGAATACACACACATACGTTTATTAGCACGTGCATTTACAGATCGTAGCATTGGTTTTACACATTTGACATTAGGATCAAATCAACGTTTAGAATTTTTAGGTGATACTGTATTACAGTTAATATGTTCTGAATTCTTGTATCGCCATTTTCCTGAACATCATGAAGGGCATTTATCATTATTAAGAAGTTCATTAGTTAATAATCGAACACAAGCAGTTGTTTGTGATGATTTAGGTATGACACAATATGCTGTTTACTCAAATCCTAAAGCTGAATTAAAAACAAAGGATCGTGCTGATTTATTAGAAGCATTTTTAGGATCATTATATGTTGATCAAGGACTTGAAAAATGTCAAACATTTTGTCATGTTTGTTTATTTCCAAGATTACAAGATTTTATTATGAATCAAGATTGGAATGATCCAAAATCGAAATTACAACAATGTTGTTTAACATTAAGAACAATGGATGGTGGTGAACCAGACATTCCTGTTTATAAGGTTATTGAGTGTACAGGTAATTTATAAACAGAATTTATTATATTTAAAATCTATATTTCTACTTATAATTTCATTCATTATTTACAGGACCAACGAATACAAGAGTTTACACTGTTGCAGTTTATTTTAGGTAGGTTTTTCGTTCTTGTCTGATTACAACAACAAAATTTTTAATGTGTTCATGTTTTTCTTTTCATTAATTTTAGAGGAAAACGTTTAGCATCAAAATCTGGTCATTCAATACAACAAGCAGAAATGAATGCAGCAAAGCAAGCTCTTGATAATTCACAAGATTTATTCCCACAATTGGACCACCAAAAACGTGTTATCGCACAAAGTATCAAACGTCAAAAGGGTACAAATGGCGAAGATGATATGAGTTCTGATCAGTTAATTGATGGTAAAGATTTATACGGTTATAAATTCAAAAATTTCCAATTTTCAAATATATCGAATTTACCAAAACAATATCGTCCCCGAACTGGAAGTTCTGACTCAAGTAGTGATGAAGAAAAATGTTCATCTAGCAGTAGCTGTCTTAGTCATTATGAAGAACTCAAGAAAAAAATTAAAACATCAAAAAAGAAAAAGAAACGTCGTAGAAAACGTTCAAGATCAGAATCACGGTCTACTATTTTTATGAATAATTCAACAAATCGTGAATTATTAGATGCAGAAGATATTTCATCTGATGAAAAAGTGTTTGATTGTGGAATGAAATTAAGCTCCCAAACAGAATCTAATAATTCTGATCCTAATATGAAAATATTTGAAGACTATGAAAATAAAGAGGAAGTTTACGATGATAATGAACTGAAGTCAACTTATGAAAATTCAGTTGCTGTATTTAAAATGGGAAGCTTAATGACAGAAGATTTATCATCGGATTTAGAATCGGGAGAAATTGAGTTTTAGCAAAAAATAAAATATAATTAAAGTATACAATATTATTAAACTAAAAACTTTAGTTAAAAACTCCAGTTTTAATTTCAAACTATTATTATGTATTGTACCAGTAAAGTTTTTTAATTCTTTTTATTAGTCATCTCTAGTTTTTATAATTTTAATGTAGCATGTAAGATCATAAATAATAATAAATTCAATAAATAATTAAAAAATATAAGTTTCAATGTTTTTTTAAAAAAATAATTTAACGATTATTTTGGAAAATCATAAAAAATCATATCAAATGCTAACCATGCAACGGTAATGAGAAACCATTCAACAGCAATTTTTTGTAATGAGTGTTCAACATTTTGCTTATTGGGCTTTGTTTGTTTAGTGAAATTTTGTAAATTTGATTTCTAATCTGACAGACACATTTACTAATTTATGAATATAATGTAATATACAAAGTAATAGTATAAGTGAAACAGTAATTTATCTATGAGAGAATGCAATATGCACAAGTGTGTTATTAAAGCGAAAACAAAAGTAAAATAATTAGAATAACTTACATGCAGAGATTTCTGTATTTATCTTTATGTGATAAGGGAAACAACTTTCAAAGAATTACAATGCCTTTTTACGCTGTCGCAAATGGAAGAACAGTTGGAACATTCCAAACTTGGTAAATATTAAATTTTTTAGCTTTTTATATAATAGAACAAACAATTCTTTCAATACGTATTTTTATTTTCATTATTTAGGTCAGAGTGTGAATCTCAAGTTAAAGGTTACACAGGAGCTGTTTATAAGAAATTTAATACATTAACAGAAGCACAGTCGTTTATTACTAGTAAAAGTAATGGAAATACTTCAACAAATGCAGTTAATTATTCTAAGAGTAATAAAAACCCAAGCGTATCATCTTATTTTATGCCAAAGCCAAAAGTAACATCGCCGAAAAAATTTCATAAATCTGACGAAAGTCAAATAGAACAATTAGAAAAGGAAGTTCTTGCATTCAATGAACTTACCCAAGAAGATGAAGAATTGGCACAATTAGATTTAAGTCGAATACAATCAACCTCATTTAATAAAACTTCTTCAACACAAAAACAATTTAAGAGAAAATATGATTTTCCTAGCAAGTCAATCAAAAAAATTAAAATTGATGAAAAACTAAATAATAAACTTTACGGAAATACTTCGTTTCGAGAAGATAGTAAAGGATTTGTTCATGTAAGGAAACGAAGATTATGTTTGCTTCAATACCATTTGGAAATTTAATTAAATTAATTTTTTAAGGTTTTCACAGATGGTTCTTGTATTGATAATGGAAAAAAGACTGCACGTGCTGGACTTGGGGTGTATTTTGACGATGGACATCCACTGTAAGTTGATAAAATATACTTTCATCCAATTTTTGTCAAATAAACTCTTGCTTTTCTAGGAACACGGCACAGGCAGTAAGTGGCCGAGCAACAAATAATTGTGGTGAAATCCAAGCTGCTTCAATGGCCATTAAATTAGCTAAACAGTCCAGTAATGAAGATAATAGCCTCAATCATTAAATTTTTATTCAAGATTTTCTTCCACATTTTAGATATTAAAAAATTGTGCATCAATACAGATTCGGAATTTCTAATAAAATCAGTTGAATCATGGATGGCTGGTTGGAAACGACGTAAGTGGACTTTAGCAAATGGTACACCAGTAAAAAATAAAACAGATTTTCAAGAATTGGATAATGCTTTATCATCCAGTGGCATTGAAGTACAATGGGTAAATTTTATTGAATAAAGTTTTTATAAAATCCCAGATTTTATTTTTTTTTTAAATTTTATCTAGAATCATGTGTCAGCTCATATTGGAATACATGGGAATGAATGTGCTGATGTATTAGCTAAAGAAGGTTCTGATATGTATCATCAGAAACACTCTAAATCTAATTGAATAAATAAATTTTGAACTTAGAAATCATAATTTTCTAATTCGTATTTTTGTTCTTTTATTTTTGTCAATTGTTTTTTTGTGTGAAAATGAAAAACTCAATTAGAAATATTCCTGAACCAGATGATTTTTTAAGAATATGTCCGTGTTCAATGAGAACAAAAGTAGAGTTGGATAATGATGACGCAACAACTGTGGATAGTTCTCTATCTGAAATTGACAGTTTTGTTTTATCAATTACACCAAAACTGTCAGGCACGAACATTTCCAGCAATGAATTAGAATTAATGTCAAATGAAGATAATGAAATAGAAATTGAATCTCTTCCTTCAGAAAAATCATTTGAATTAAGTTAGTTGTTTCAGTTTACCAAATAAATAATTAGAAAAATTTTCATTTTGTTTAGAATTCGATCCAAAAATGAGACTTCATTTATTCTTGCATGCAAGAGAATCGCGTTACAATGAATCTTTACAATTAATGAACAAAGAGATTATAGAAGTTGGTTATGAAGTTTTAAATAAAATTAGGGAATTATCGGAAAATCTTAAATCAGAAATAATTTATTTTGAAGAATTAATTGCTGCTGAAAGGTGTAAAATTGAGAAAATTTTATTGAATAATTTGATCAGTATTTCTGAGGAAAAACTTCAGAATATTTGGAATAATGTACAAAATACTTTCATTGTTAATTTATTTAAATCTATTCAAGAATTCTATGAGGAATTGGAAATTATAGAAAAATTTCGAATTGATCGAGTTAAATTAATTTATAGAAAATTTGCAAATATTCTTGAAGAGATTGGACATTTTCTACCAAATGAAGTGCAGAGATTTTTTGATACAGAGATTATTGTAATAAGAAAAAGATTTATTTTGTCGTTTACATTTTTGTTCAATTAATTCCCGGGAATTTTTTTTTTTAACTTACAAACAGCAATCATCCAAAATAAAACATTCAACCATTTCACATTTATTTTTACAGAAATTCAATCAAATGATTTTGGACGATTTAAGAACAAGAAATAATTTTTGTGATATGATTCGTTCAAATGGTATGAAATTGATTTGGAAATTTCGTTGTTTTTTATACGTTTCATTAAAACGACAAGAAAATGAAGTTCAAAGATTGTAAACTTTTTAATTTAATTTAATTATTTCACTGATATTTAATTCTGTTTAATTTTAAAGGAAAGAAATAAAATTGAAAGAGGAACAAATAATTGAAGTATACTTGCTTGCAAAAAATAGTAATGAGAGCTTATCATCTTTATACTAAAAATTGTATTCCATTCTTTCAGTTAAATCGTGTTGAAAAGGAAAAATTAACAGCATGGAAAAATGAGTTAACTGATAATGTTAACGGAATCAGTAATAATTTTCCCTTGTGCAATTGTTCATGATTTTGTTGCATTGCTTAACAATTTCTCATTCCCAATTTTCAATATCTGGTTTTGAAATGCCATTAAAAACAAGAATATTGCATTAGGGTTCATTCTACCCTTTTTTCTAAACTTATCTAATCAATCGATCTGTTTTTGTTTAAAATATTAGACACAGAACTAAAAGAAATTCTCTGCATATATAATTCTGCAATTACAACAAAATTCGTCACAGATACTAATTCCATTTCATTACCGGATTGTGCCACATCTTCGGAATTAATAGAATCCAATGAAATTTGCAATCAACTTTTTTCAAATATTCTGGAATTTACTGAGGAAGAAATTAATTTAAAAATTGTAAGTAGACAATTGCGAATCAAAGAAACAAAAGCCTTAGTAACTTTGAGCTCGTCATTTGTTGAATTTTATTCTTTGAATTTATTATAATTCCCGTTAGAACCCATTAAAAGAATTACTGCAAACAACAAAAGATGAACTAAAATTATGCAAAGATTTTATAAATAAAGTGGAGGATTTATGGGAAAAATTCATGAAACAAAAAGAAAATGTAATTTTTATTTAAACTTTTTTGTTGTAGATTCCAGTTGAATAATTAATAATTTTCCATTAAAGGCATTCAAAAAAGTTGACATAAATTTGGTACGTCTTCAAAATCGAAATAATGAAAATAAAGAGGTAAAAAATAACACCAAACTTTTAACACTTTCATTCCTTTCTTCCTTAATTCTTTTAGAAAAGATTGAATGAAATAATTGAATTAATTGATCGACTAAGAGTTGAAAATGAACAAAATCAATTAAAAATTCAACAGAAAATAATTTCTAAAAAAATTGAAAGTTTAACAAAAATCTTTGATAATTTCAACAGCAAAGAATTGCAGATAATTGAAACAATATTTGTGTTAATTGAAACTGAATCAAATGAATTTATCAATTCTTGTAATGAATTTTTAGAAAATAATTTAATTTTGGAAATTTCAGAAAAATTCTCATCAATTGAAATTCCAATTTTTATCCAAGAAATTTATTCGAATTTGGTTCTGTTAGTTAATTTAATGGAAAGGTAAAAAAACTGTTGTTGTTGTTGATACAAAAAAAACTTACAATTCTTAAACTTTGCTTAAAGATTAAAAGAAAAAATCGAAGACTACAAAAACAAATGTGAAAATTATTTAAAAATGGAGGCAACAAATTATTCAAAGGATAAGATTTATTTAATTAATGCAGAAAGAGACAATAATAAAAGTAAACAAAAAATCTTAATGGACGATACAAAGAAAACATTTGATGTTCGCTATGCAGAATTGGCATTGCATCAGCTGATAATGGCACAACATGAGAATGTTAGTTATACAGACATTGTAGAGACATTATTTAGAATCGTTACAAAAGCTAACTGAAAGTGATTACAAGTTTCTGATCACTGCATTGGGATTTGTTAAATTTCGGGGTTAATTATGTCGGAATATAAATTTTAAATCATAATAACAACAGATGTCAAATTATTCTCTAAAATATGAATTCATTTAATGTCTTTTCTCAAGTCTAGAAAGAGAATTTTAAAATCCTTAAGCATGAAAGGATCAACACTTAAAATTTTCTATTTAAACTTTTAGGTGATAAAATGTGATGTTGTAAAATTAACATTGGAACACGATAATTTTCAAATTGAAAATCAAAATTTAAAGGAAAACTTTGAGTTTATTGCCGAAGATATTTTAAAGGGAATTCAGTAAATATTCTTTCATTGAAAGTATTAAAAAAAAGTGAAGGAAACGAATGAAATTTATGCTTCGGATTTAAAGTCTTCAATTATTTGAAATTCCTTCAGTTTCATTTTCGTTTTTAATGTCAATCTAAATATTTTTAATTATATTTCAGATCAGCAACTGGATTCGCTGATCTTGCCAAAATTGAATTAAATTTAAATTATGTTTTCACAAAACAAGAAAATCAAATTCTTTTAAAAGAAAAGAAACTTTTTCAGAAATTTCAATGGAAAATAGAATATTTTCAGAGAATAAATAATTTATTCAAAGATAAAATAATGTATTAATGGAGAGTTTCACGATTTTAACAGTTTTCTAAGAAACAGTGACAGACATACGATCAGAATTGAAAAAAAGAGACAAATATTTTCTTAGCAGATTGATTAAAATATTTCGTAAAACTGGGCATAAATCTTTTGAATTTTTAAACTGAACCAAATTCTTGTCCAACAATAAAACAAATTTTGTTATTTTTCCTCTTTTCAGATCGTTCGAAGATAAAGGGAATTACTCTGATTTCGAAATTCTCCACTACAGTGAACGATTAAATGAAATTGATAAATTCTTAGAAGAGGAATTTAAGAAATTATCAACTTCAAATATTAAACCAATTTTATTCAATTTTAAAAATACTTTTCAAAACTCAACAAAAATGTTTGAATTGCAATTTCCTCATTTGTTTTAATTAATTTTATTAATTTTTGCCATTTATTTTTTCTTAAAGGATTGAAAGTGTTACATCTGAGTTTATGTTAAAATATAAAATTGATTGTCTAAAAGAAATTATACCGGAACGAATTACATCAATATTAAAATTTTCCAGAAATCATTTAAGGTGAGAGTGTGAAGAGAATTTAAGTAAAATTTATTAATAAATAAAGCTACAGAAAGAAAAAAATATAACGAGAGAATTTTAATGGTACAAATCCTACTCAACATGAGTGGGACGTATTCTCGAGCAGATTCTCTTATTATACGCAAATTTCTATTCCACCAGTCTTAATTTTAAACAAACAATTCTACTTGACCAACAAATATTTACTTAATCCTTGTAAAAAAAATTCCCCTTTTTTAATTAATTTAATAACATTTTCTTAATTTTCAGTTGTTTAATGATACGAATAGAAAACTTTTACATTAATTTAACATCAAAAATATGTAATAAAAATGAAAAATTAATAATGATGAGAAAATTACCAACAAAAATAAATAATTTAATTCAACGATTAAATGTTTATTGTGATTTTTATTCGGAACATAAAATTATTAATTATGTTTCAAAAGAAGAAGCAAATATTAATGATGATAAAATGTTATCGTCATCAGTAGTATCAGTGAAATCATTAATTAAAAAGAAAAAAAATAAATCAAAAATTCTTACAACAATAAAAAATAAAACAACAACAATTGAACTAAAAAATATTTTATTTTTAAATGAACCAAATCATATTTTAATTGATACAAATGGACAAATTTGTGGTGCCATGAATTTATTTCATTCAATTGGTGACGTTTTATGGACTAAAATGGTGAAATATGAGAAATTTTGTAAGGTAAAAAAAAAATCAAATGTGAAATAATTCGCTTGCATGTTAAATTCTGTAATTCTAAAAACCAATTAAGTTTAAGATGTAATAATGTAAGAATGATCGGTCACACATATTATATTATAAATTGCATTCAGGTTTGTCAGATTCGACAAACACGGAATTGCGTGAAATATTTGCATTCCCTGTATTATTGGGGAGGGAATTTTTCGAATTAATTAGAACAAAGAATTAAAGATAAATTAGCGTTTTTCAAAATTATCTCTTTTTGTTCTAGGATTTCTTTAACGTAAAAAAAAAGAATAAAAGTATAATCTATCGGACAGATATTATTTCTGATAATTTACAAATTTTAAATAATGACTTTATTGAGTTTTCATTGGAAATTTACAAAAAATGTGATGAGGAAATTAAAACACAAATAAAAGGTAAAAGTAACGATGACCTCCAAAAAATCAATTTAAAATATACCAAACCCAACCATTTTTAAATAATCCAAAATCTCTCTTGTTTTCAGAATTCAAAGAAATAATTATGAAATTTTGTGATTGTTTTAATAAATATTTGGATGAAACAATTTTAGAACATCATTCAACATTAATTCATAATTTATTAGAAATTCACGAATCATTTAATAATGATAAAATCAAAATAAATGAAAATGTTCATTCAGAATTTCAACAGAAAATTCTGCAAGAGAAAGAATATTATGATTCCAGTTTAAATGAGTTAAGAGAACATTTGAATGTTTTATTGAAAGAAATTTATGACTCGAATATTTTAAGAGATTTCTCTTGTATGAACAAGAAGCGTAAGTTCTTTAAAAAATATTTCTGTAATATAGTAAAACTAGTAGTAGAAGTTTAATTGTATTTATAAAAAAAGAGAGGAATAGAAACTGTAAAATATTCGATAGCCCATTGTTACAGTCAGTCTAACCAGCATGTTAGAAGCATTTGTTTGTACTAAATTTTCTGCTTATTTCGTCGAATTTTGCCAATTTATTTAAAATTTACACTTCTTTTTTTCACAAAAAATATAATTTTCAGCACCTTTGGATTTCATTTTTGACGAACACAAAAAACTATTTCATGAAAAAGCAAATAACATTTTGATCGAAATTAATAATGTAAAAGAAAATGATGTTTCCTTTGGATTAAATCAAATTAATTGAATAGATTCTGATTCATAATTGTTTATTTATATTTACACAATTCGCTTTAAATCAATTTATATTTATATATATTTTTCTTTTATATGACTTGAATTTTTTTATATTTCTTCCTCCTTATTTTTTTATTCTTTTTCTTTAAAAAAAAATTATTAAATTTCTATTTAAAATTAAAAATGTTCTATTTTTTATCTGAATAATGACAGTCTTTTGTTACCCGGTAAACGTCCCTCATTGTGTAATAATCCAGCCTGAATGTCCTTTGTATTTGGTAACCCTTTTATTTGGCCACGTGCAGCAAGTGCTGGTGGTGATGATAAGAAACGACGTGCAACTCTTTGTATATCATCAGGTGTTATTTTTTCTATGAGAAACGAAACCGAAAGATAGAAAAGGAAAGTTGCAAAAAGTCACATCTATTAATTCACTTACCAATATCATTAATAAATATTTCAGGTCTTTTTCTTTCACCGGTTGCTAAAACTTGTCTACCAATATCTTCAAATACAACTGGCCTTGCTTCTAAGTTCATTAAAAGCATTGATTGTAATTGTATTTTAGCTCTTTTTAATTCTTGATCACCAGGTTTTGTTGCCATTGTTACTAATTCTTTTGTAATCACTTCAACCATACCACGTACATGTGTTGGTGGTGCACTTGCATGAATGCAAAATAGACCACTATCTGAATATGCATGATTATATGCTGTTGCACTGTACATCCAATGATATCTATAGTCATAATAAATAAAAGAAAAATACAACATTAGAACTTAATTCAGTTGTCTTTAGAATAACAAGAATGAAATATTTAACGAGTGTAGTTGCATCACAAGATAGAAGTTTATTTCAGAATAAACCATGCTGATAAAATAAGCAACTTTTCAAAATATTCTTTATATTTTCCCTAATTTAAAGCAAATAATATTGTTTACCTATTTAAAACATTTGTATAAAGTCTAGTGTACATTCCTTTACCGGGACCACCAGCAGAAAATGAACCCCCACCACCCATCATTATGTTAAGAACACATGCAGCTATAAAATCTGGATCTTGATGAGAACATCCTTCTAAACCTAAATTTTGAAAATTAGAAGAATAAATATCAAGTTTATGATTTTTGGCTTTTAAGAATTTTTAATAAATAAAAAGGTGATACTAAAACTTTGTTCATTTATTTATAAAGTTTCACCTTTAATATTTAGTTAAAATAAAAAATACACTAACCAATCACAATATGTGCCAATTCAGGTAAACCAACGGCCGCATAAATCGGTATATCACATTCTTCCTGCAAGCATTTAATTTTTATAAGAACATACTAGAAAATTCATATTCTTAGGTAACTTACAGTTTTAGATCCACCCGTATATTGAGCAATTGATGTATCAACAGAGTTAGCACCTCTACTTTTAAATGGTTCTGTTTCCCAAGTAGGTAATTTTTCAACGAAATATTTTTGCACATGCTCAACTAATGCATCATGTGGAACCTTTAATTTTAATTTTAAATTGAAAAAGAAAAAAAAATTAATAATCAGTTGTTTTTAGTAAACCCATTATTTAAATTAATAATTTACCCCAACACCAGCAACAACCATACGTTTAGGTGTATGATGATGTTTAAGATAGTTAAGTAACAAATTCCTATCAATTTTTTCTGCATTGCCATTTGGACAAAGTTTTGGTAAACCAAGTGTATTATCCCTGTAACCAGCTGCATGTATCATATCCATTAATATTGGTTCCTGTTCTGGTCTCATATTTAATGTTTCTAATTCAAATAATACAGATTGTCTTGCAAAATCAATTTCTTCAATTTCTAATTTAGGACGAAGTACAACTTCAGCTAACACATGTGTAACAGCATCAATGCCACGGCTATCAGCACTTGCTGCATATACAAATGTATCTCTTGAACTTTGACAATCACAAATGCCACCATGTTGTTCTAGTTTCTTTAATATATTATCCTTATCAGGAAATTCTTGTGTAGACTAAAAAAAACAACGGAGTTTTAAAGAAACTTCTAACTTATTTAATTGTTTCTCTTACATGAAATGCTAATTTTTCCAAAAAATGTGAAACGCCGCTTGGATATGCGACTTCATACCTTGGTCCAGAATCTATCACCACTGAAATCAAAAAAAAAGTTAAATTAATGAACTGTCATTTAAATGAAATTAATTATTTACCTCCAATAGTACAAAATTGTCCAAATCTATTTTCAGATGCAACTCTTAATCCATTTGAAAGTGTTGTAACTTGTGTAGTATTTTTTTCTGATTTTGAAGTGGCATACACATAAACTGGATGATCTTTTAAAGGTTCAGTAAGTGGAGGCAAAGGAGTTACAATTTCCGTCGATGGTATATTTACTGTAGATTTATTTAAATCGGCTTTACCAGTTCTGTCAGGCTTTATTTTATTGAAGATATCATTGATATCTTTCGTTGCATCAGATGCAAAGTATTTGTAAAAACTGAAACAAAATTGTTAGGTTAGGTGTGAGAAGACAAAAGAAAAATTAAAATAACTTACTTTAATTTCTGATACTGTAATCCCTTTGAGGAATGTTTTAAACCCATGCGAAGAGCCATCATGTTAAATTTGAATCTGTTATTGTTATTACGTTTTAAAAGTAAATTCTAATTTTTTGCTCTTCCTTCGAATTCTCTTTTTCTCATTCAAAATTCTAAAACGTCATAACGATAGAGACAGAAATTATAAACTGACTGAGATGAGATAGAAAGAAAGAAAGAGAGATAGTGTTGTCCATATACAATATTTTAGTTTGTTTTGTTCGCATTTTATGTAATTTAGCGCTAGTCTCGTTTGTATGAAATAAATAATTTTTACAAATTCGGTTAAAAAACAACAATTAAATTTTGATCGAGAAATCTATTTTAATGTTTAAATAAAATTTATAAATTTAAATTTAAAATATAATAACATCAAAATTAAATTTATAGATACACCACACTAGTTAAAAATTTTATTTCAATGTTTTTACAGGGTAAATAATTTTCATTTTTATAATAGATAAAATATTTGAATTTTGAATATGTATTTAAGTGTAAAATTTCCATGTAACTTTTTCTTTAAAAGTTTCAATAATAATTTTTATTTTTTATTAACAAATTATTTTCTTCCTTATATTTATTCATTTGTTCTGTATTCTCTGCTATAAGTATCATTATAATATCTATCAATAGTCTAGAAAGATAAAATTAAACAATTAAAATTATTTAAACAAATTAAAACCATCTTACACGCAAACGTATCTCTGTTACATTTTCAAATTGTTGAATTTTCTTTTGTACTGAAACTATTTCTGGTTTAACATCTAATTCCAATTTACTGTTTATTGAATTACGTTAATTTATCAGATATTTTACGATATTTCGAATAAGTATTCATCATTATTTTTACGTTCGGCATCCACTTTATTTAAATCCATTATATGCTTGCTGATTGAATTGAACCCTTTAAATAAAACAAAACATTAAAGATAATTAAAAATTTTAACAGATTAAATTGGATCACAGAAAATAAAATTGTATAAAGAAGAAAAAAACAGTATTTAAAACTTACTTTTATCATCATTTATCATTTATCAAACATTTCTTTGCGAATGATTTGCACAAAATTAACCCTAATTAAATAAGAAAAATATTTAAAAATTACAAAATCTGTTAAAACAAAAATACGAAAGTTTCCATTTTTATAAACAATATAAATAAATTAGAGTAAAATTTTGGTTGTTTTTCAGTGTCTGCAGAATGTTAACTGTAATTTTCATATATACCAATTCTTTTTTGCCATTTTTTTTTTTTTTTTGGTTGTTGTTTGTTTTTGTTGCCATTATTTATATACCATTTTTTATTTAGAACTCGCAATAAATAATAATATTTTATAAAATCAAATCACGCACCAAATTTGTCTTTCATATATTTCAGTGAAATTATAATAAAAAACGAAGAAGAAGAAGAAGAAGAATTATAATGTTTGGTTTTTCCGAAATTTAATTATTGTTTTTTTTTTTTGTTTTCTTCTTTATTTTTTTTTCTCTTGATTTCGTTACCCGGCAGTCGTTTAAAAAACAGCCTATATAATTTTTAAAAGTGAAATATTTTCATAAATTCTTTCTCGCATATTCAGCGCCGTATTCAGTTTTTCTGTATTTCTTAAAAAATTCAAGCGTATCAAATAGTTAGATGAAGTTATTCAATTCATTGACCCAGACATTAAAAGTAAAATCCACCAGAAAAATTCCATAACAAATTTCAAAAAAATACGCCACTGCTCGACTTTTCTGTTTTCTTACAAAAACACAAAAAAAAAAAAAAAACAAAATAAAGCACACAAGAAGAAGAAAAAATGAGGAATCATTTGGTTAAAAAACATATCACGATAGTTGTTTTTTTTTTGTTATTTACGTTACTGTATCCGCGTGTATTATATCTGTCTATCTAACTGTCTGTCTGTTTGTGTCTCAGGCCTGACAAACACAAAAACACAACAAAAATTTGTAAATATTTTAAAATTGTATTAAGACAAACATACAAAAGGCGACATTTTTAATTTTATAATGTCTTTAAATTAGTTATCAGAAAATCGTATAAATATATTTTACCAAAAAAAAATATAATAATAATAATACAAAAACAACAACGACGACGACCAAATTATTAATTTTTTATTGCTTTTTATCGACTTTAATATGGGAAACAAAAAATATAAATAATAATAATAATAATAAAGATGAAAAATTTCATTTCACGTTGCGTTTTTAATTTTATTTATTTTAATGAATTTTTAATTAAATTAATTGATGGGTGTGTGTGTGTGTTCGTGTGTTGGTATGATAGACTAGACTTTTAATCCTCTAATGTCTAATTTAATAACAGAAATAATAAATTTTAAATTTCATTTCTCTTTCTTTGAATCTAATCAGATTCAGTTTGTTCAGAAAATGACATTTTAGTCTCAAATATTATTTACTTATTTAAATATTGATGAAGAGCTTTAAAGCTCTGTAAAATGTGTTTGTTCAAGTATATCTATATGGGATTATTGGAATAATATAAATTACATTGGAATTTTTAAATAAATGAAGTCAAAAAATTTTATTCTAGACGATCGATTAAAAATTATTGATTCTTATGGTAACATCCGCTTTTACTAATGGTTCTTTTTTATTAAAAATCTCCAATGGACAAAGTAAATTTTCCTCGTAATTTTTTTATATAAAATTATTATTCTTTAATAAAAATTGATTTAATTTAATTATTACGGAAAGTATGCAATAGAGAAAATTATGTGAATGAGAATATTATGAGAAAAAAAAGTTGAATGATTGGAAATCTGACTTGTGTTAAAAAGATAAATTGAATTTCTCAAATTGTGTGATTGTAGAATTGGATAAATGATTTATGAAAAATTAAGGATGTCTAATTAGACAATTTAGTTGGTAAATAACGTCTTTATATTTAAGAAAATGCAAATTTAGGTCAAATATATTGTGTGTTTTATTGTTTAGTTTTAAAAAAAAAACTAAATAAAATAATAATTAATATTTGTTTAAGTGAAGTTGAAGAAGCTTCTTTAAGATCATAGTGCATATTTTTTATAATATAAATGAAAGAATTACAGCAAATAACAATTTATCATTAATGCAATTGAGTAAAAGATAGTCGAACGACATTCTTTCTGTAAATAAATTATCTATACAAATAGCAATTGGTTTCTTCTTCCCATCTTAAAAGAAACATTTTAGATGTGAAGAAGAAGAAACTTCTAAAAAAATAATAATCATCAGTCAACAGTAAACCATGCAAAAATACAAAAAAAGTGTAATGAAAATAATCATGTTGAGCTTTATATAAGACAATATATTTGTATCTCTATATATCCACTTATATCGTGACCAAAAAAAAATGTACAGTCTTTCTTTACATGATTATTTTTTTATTCAAAAGACCTTCAGAAATAAAAAGAAAAGAAAAGAAGAGAAAGAAACTGACTGATAGGAATCTATTTTGATGAAGGTATAAAAAGTTTAGAATTTATAAACGGAATTATATTTTTTTTTTCCGCATTAAATTAAAGCAATAAAAAGGAAGATGAAAGATGAAAATAGAAAAATTATAGAAAAGAAAAGTAGATTTTCTATAAGACAGAGCAAAAAAAAAAAAGAATAAAGAAGCTAAACAAAAGGCATTCACTTTAATTTTTTTTGTTTTTTTTTTGTATTCTCATTTTCTGATTGTTGTGTGTGTGTGTTTTTTTTTCTTCAGGTTCATTCATTTCGTGTCATCTCAATATTATTTCTTCATTTTAACCATCATCATCCAATCTTTATCTTTTATAACTTAATATAGGTAGATATATTTCAATGAATGGATGCGCGAGAAAGTGATTTTTATTTGTTTGTTTGCTTTTTTTTTTCCATATCCAATTTTGTTGTTGTTTGCCCATTTTTTGTTATTTTTTTTTTTTTTGCTTTCATTGGAAATTAGAGTGAATTTTTTTTTCTTCTAATTTAAAGAAATTATCTATTATTATCGTTATATGATTAAATATATAAAAATTATAGTCTTTATTTTTTTTCTTTTCAATTTGGAATTTTTGTGTTTTGTGTTTTGAGTTTTGGAAACAAAAAAACGTGGGAGCAAACACTTCACTTCTTTCTATTTATGTTGAATGTTGATTATTATAATAATGTCTATGTGTGCGTGTGTGTATGTATCGGTATATATAATTTTTTTTTTTAGGATTATTTTATCGGCAGATATAAATTATCCATTTATATATTTTACTGGACTGGCTTCCTTAACCGGTCGATAAAATAATGTTAAAATATAGGCGAAGTTAAAGAGAAACTGGCTCATTATTCGGTTGATAATCTTCTTTCATTTTTATTTATTTTTTTTATTTTAGAATTTCTTATCGAGAAACGATAAAATAAGTTTTATTTTATTTTGTTTTTTTTTTTTTGACAATTAAAAGAGCCGCCTTTTAAACGAATAAAAATGTCTTGTGAATTTACAATCAATTTAGATTGATGCAGATAAGCTGTTTCTGTATCTCTCTCTCTCTCTTATTCCACTATTTGGTGGATCTAATCAAACTTATGATTATAATAAATTGAAATAATCTCATATAGGCACAATAGAAATCACGTCATCTAAATTTTTGTTGGTGTTTCTATTCACAATTTTATGATTAGAGAAAAAAGCAAAAATAACAACAACAACATATTTTTTAAAGATCAGTTGACTTATAAAAAAAAATAAATGATAAGCACTCATCTATATATTACTGGATTTTCAATCTGTGATGATTTTTTTTAATAACAATAACAACAACAACAACAACACATTTTATAAAACAAAAAAAAAGTTTTATTTTTCAGTTTTTGCGTGTGTAAATTTTTAAAAATTGAAACAGAAACCAAAAAAAAAAAAATGATAAGTTCGAAATTGAACGTCTAGTTTAGTGGAGTCTGTAATATACAAAAAATATATTTAGTGTACCTAATTAACAAGACACGAAATCTGTACACAATTATAATGCAATCCATGTATTTTTTTTTTATTTATATAAAATCTGGAGTGGGGAAGGTATTTGGATGAAACAAAGAGAGTGTTTTAATGTGTTGCCACCGTGTGTGTGTGGCATTATTTTTTTTAATCAAAATATTAACAGAAAAAAAAAAACATAATAGATTTTTCTCACCAAATATTAATTTAAATTCATAAAAATGATGACAAATGATGACAAGTGAGTAAACTTAAATAGAAATTCTATTTATTATTTTTTTATCTTACAACAATTTAGATAAATTATTGAGTTTATGATTTTTATTTTTTTTTTATTATTATTATTTTTTTTTTTCATTAACTTTAACTTTTCAAAAATTTCCAATTTATCTTTTCAATTGTTTACGAAATTATAATTTATCTTTCGTTTGTTTTGGTTTTGTTTTTTTATTTTTTTCTTCAGATCAATTAAATTAAAATGCTTTTTTTTGTGTTTGTTTATTAATGAGAGATAGAAAAAAAAAAAACAAATTAGTTTGATGACTCAATTAATTATTTATTATTTGACGTTATTTTTGTTGTCTTTTTTTTTTTTTTGCTCATTTTTTTTTTTTTTACACAATTTTAAAAGTTTTGATGAATTTGTTTCAAATTTTTTAATGGAGTGAAAAATGTAAAAGTAACAGGAGTGCATTCAGTGACTGACTGTGTTGTTTAAGAACGACACAACCAACCAAAAGTTAACTAGCTTTTTGTACTTTGTGAACATGCTCCAGTTGTATGCTAACAGCCAAACCCCATTTAACAGTCAAAAAGTACAAGATGAAATTCAATCAAAAAGAAAAAAAAAAAGTAGCAGACTACATGGAAATATTCTAACAAAGAAAGGCAAACTAAATACAATACACAATTACGAAAATAACAGATTGGTAAAAATGTTATTTTTGATTGAATCAATTAAAACACCAAAAAAAAAAGTGATTAATTAAAATAAATTCATAGCTTGGACGTGAAAAATGAACGCGTCATGGGAAATTTTTATTTCAACTGTTTTTTTTTCTTCTAATTTAATAATTAAATTTTTTGTTGTGTGTGTTTTTTTTTTCTTATTAAATTATACGTGAAAATATGTGAAATGTATGTGAAAATATGTCACATAAAAATCAATGATTTCATTCATTTTTATTAAAAATTATAATTACGATTTGAACTTTTAAGAACAATCGTTGTAATATCAATTAAAGGTAGGTACACACAGAATGAATAAAGAAAATCAAAACTTATAAATGTATAAAAGTTTCCTTGTAAAATTAATTTTTATAAGAAATAAAAATGAAAGACAAGAAAGAAATTATGAAATATAATGAACAACATTTTAATTTTAAAGACATTAAAAATTAAATTTAATTTGTTTTAATCAAATAAATAAAATTTTCTAATTCAATCAAACAGCTTTTATGATAAAAATCTTTAATAATGCAAATTAATGAAAAAACAAAAAGTTCATCTTGTCTTCCATCATATATAAGACTTCTATTTTTTTTTTTTTATCAAACATATTTAAAGAGAAAGATATAAAATAATACTTTATGGTAAAGACAGAGACAAGAAATTACAAATCAAAAAGTATTGTATTACAAAATCTATTGATAAAAATATTTGTTATCGTATATAATAAATTTATCCATTCATCCGTAAGCATAAATTCATTTATAATGACATGAATCTAAACATATGTACGTCACATAAATTCATCTTATAAAAACGTCAATCAAAATCAAAACAAAAATATGAATTCAGTAACGAAAATTAAACAATCAAACATAATAAATAATTTATAAAATTGCATAAATTTTTTGTGAATACACACACATATTTACATACATATGAACATACATACAAACATGAATGCATACAAATGTACATACATACAAATTAACTTATATAACCTAAAAACAAACAAAAAAATATATTGCTGCTGTTTTTGTTGTTGTTTGTTGTTGTTGTTTTTTCATAACTTTTAATATAATAATTTAGTGATGCGCGACTTAAGCGAAAAACTAAAAAAACGTGCGAGAGTCAGTTTAGTTCTTTGACATATAAGAAACAAAAAAAATCAAATAAAAGAAAGAAAAAAAAAATCTAAATGACAACAAAATTGGGGGAATAAACGCGACTCTCACACACATGCGCAAAAAGAGAAAAAAAAAAGAGTATCGAAAAAATTAGAAATAGAAATGCGCATGCGCATAAAATTTAAATAAAAACCGGGTAAACTGTTTAATTTGAAATTAAAAAGTAAAATGGCGACTGAAATAAATTGCTTTATTTGATTAATTATTGAATTATTTAAAATTAATAATAATTACTAAAGGGTAAAATGTTAAGGGATGTTCCCCTTCCAAGTACATAACATTAACCCCAGACTTAAATTTTAATTAAATATTTAAGTAATGATCATTCAATACAGATGTACAACATTGCATGTTCAAACTTTATTAAAGAGGATTTTATTAAAATATTTGTTGTTATTACAATTTCTCTCATTCCTAAAATTAGTCTACTCTTGAATTTTGATCCCACGATAATCAATTTTTGTTTTACAAATGACAGCAAAAAAAAAAATGAATGAAATAAATAAAATGGAAAGTGCATCTTTTCACATAAATCCTATACTAAAAATATCTATATATAAAATAATCTTTATATGTTTGGTATCTTTTTGATTTAACTAACTTTCTTCTCTTTAGTCATGTATAGCTAAATATGAACCTTTCAAACTTGACCTTAAAGATGTATCAGCTTTTTTGTTTTTATTTTTATTATTTTTTCTGAATTTATTATCACAAGAAAGGTAAAATTATTTTATTTTTTTTCATCAAAAATTTTAAACTTTATATAAATTTTTTTAGTGAAGGAAGTTTCCATACTAAAGATTATAAGAGAAGACAACGAAATAATATTAAACTAATAAATGACTTCAACATGTGTGGACTTTTATGATTATGCTTTTTTTCTCTCTCTCTCTCTCTCTCTAAAACAATCTGCATCTACGCACACATATACATACATATATTTGTACAGGCACAAAAGAACATATGTGTGTGTGTGTATGTGTGTGTTTGTATGCTGCTTTTTCTAATAAAATTTTCAATGAATTTTTATTTGAATTAAATTTTATATATTATTTTTTTATTTTTTTTTTTGTATTTTCAGTTTTCAAAGATTAGTTAGCGTCCAACCTTCTTCTCTAGCTGTTAACTTTCATTTTATTTTATTATTTATTTATATATATTTTTTTATTTAAAAAAAACACATAGTCAAGTAGAAGTAGAAGAAGAAGAAGTAGAAGAAGGAAAAAATAAAAACAATCTTATTTCAATTCATTTATATTTTTTTTTTAAACATTAAATTGTGTGTGGACTTATTATTTGTCAATCGCGATTACATTTTTTTTTTCATTTTTATTCTTTTCTTTTTCTTTATACAAATTAATGAAATAAAATAAATATTGTGTTTATTCGTAATTGTACTGTCTAGTAACGTGTACAGTCAAAAATTGTTTTAAAGTTGAAAAAAAGTTTAATAAAAAGTTTGTAAATTAATAAAAGTTAAAAAAAATTAAAGCGGAAAATTTTTAATAAGAAAATTAAAGAAGAAGAAGAAGAAGCAAAATTCCTGGATTAATAAAACAAAGAAAAGAGATTCGCAATAAAAATAAAAGTTAACATAAATTTCTTTTTTAATTTTTTAATTTCTTTCTGTTTTTATTTTATTGGTTTTTTTTCTCTTGAATTTAAAAAGAAAATTTTTTTTTGTGATTTAATTTAATTAATTTTTAATTAAAAAAAATAAATAAATATTGCAACAGCATAAAAAGGGTTAAATTTATTTTTAATTGTAAAATGAATTTAAAACAACAAATGTGTAATAATTATGTGTGTGTGTGTGTGTGTAGATTTGATGGTATTTATTGCTTTTGAAGTTAAAGCGAGCTTTTTCTGTGTTTTTTTCTTGTATTTATTTTGTTATTTTTTGTGAATTTTGTTTTTGGTGAATAATCATCGTCATCATCATCATCATCAAGAACGTTATCATCAAACTACCTATATAGAAAGAGAGAGAAACGAAAGTGAAGAGTATTAAAAAAAAATAAAAAAGTTGTAGTCAAGAGCGAAAAAATTACAAAAAACAGAAAAAAAATCGAAGAAATTCATTTTTCAAAAAACTAACAAAAATTTTTTCTTTAGAAAAAAAAAAAAGAAACAAATTTTTTTTAATGCAAATTTATCAAATTCATGGAGAAATTGAGTGCGTTCTTAATTTTATTTGTTGTTGGTTGGTTGTTGTGTTGTTAGGTTATTGTTGTTGTTATTTTTTAATGTATTGAATTGAATATTTTATTTGATTTGATATTTTTTTTTTAGTCAAAGTAAAAGTTTTTTTTTTCTTTCTTCTTCTTCATTTTATTTTTTAATTTTTATTTTTTTTTATTTTTGTATTTGTCAAAATGTGATTATCATGTGTGACTGTATATATATGTGTGTGTGTGTGCGTATTAATATAAAATTAATAAACCGTGTATAAAGTATAATTATTGAAGTCCAAATAATAAAACCACAAAAAGTGTTGCATCACGTAATTCAATCATTATTATTTTTGCACTAAATTTTAGGTTCGTCACTTTAAGTCTTTCGTTTATTTTTTTGAAATTAATTTTTTTTTCCTTCTTTTTCATTTAAAACATTATTCACGTGTTAATCAGACAGTTCATACACCATTAATAATTATGAATGTAAAACATAATAATATTAATTATCTATTAATGAACGTCACAGATTATTGATTAATTAATTTTTTTAATGTAAAAATATTCATGGATACAAATTTTTTTTATCCATATTTATCCTTCCTGTTCTTCATGTATTATGTCCAGTAGATGTCCTTCAGTAACTCTTCAACTTCATGTAATTCTTTAATAAAACATTTTTCTTTTCTTGCTAATAAAATCGTTAAAATTCAATATACACAATACAAAAACAATTTACTACTACAAATAATTTTTCTTTAATCGTTTGTTTTTTTTTTTATATGAAAACAAATTCACTGATTAAAAATAAATAAAAAATTTATAGAATAAAACAATTGTCACAATGTAAATATAATTTGTATGTGTGTGTGTTTATAGTTTTGTTTTATTTATTTTTCTTTATGTAATAATAATTATAATAAGTAGATAAATATTTAACAAAATATTTGTTCAACATAAAAAGACTCTTTTTCTTTATCCTCATCATCTTATTCATCTTCTTTGGATTTTACTGTTGTTGTTATTAAATTGAATTTCATTAACGTGAACTCATGTTTTAAAGTGTTAATTATATTCAAATATTAGTTTTTTTTTTGCTTTTCTTTGTATTTTCTCACAATTTATGTATGTATGTATGCATGTGTGTGTGTGAGTGTGTGTGTTGTTTATTATGTCTACGTTAATCAAATTTTTGACGATATAAATGGTGACAGATTTAATCATTAAATGTGTACAATTATTCATTTTTTATTGCACATTTTTAAAATATTTATTTGCTTTGATGACAATTCAACGAAGTTTTTATTGTAAAGTTCATCAATTTTTTTTTTTTTAATTAATTCAATTAATTTGATAGAATTTGTAATCAGACATTCATACCAAAACAAATGCAGAAATTTATTTAAATCAATTTTTAGTAAATTCTGAATTGTTAAATAATTAATTTTCAACAACACCCTACGGTCACGACTGTCATTACTCAATTGACTTGAAATTTTAACTAGACTTTTTTACTGTATGCTTGTCATTAAAAAAAAATGCTCCACTTATGTAAAATGATAATTAGGACAATCATTAACAGTCTCATTAGTCAGAAATACTTGAGGACCTTCAATAGTTGTCAACACATATTTTTCTGATGCAATATCTTTGACTAAATGTTCACATTGCATTTATTTATTTTAATAAAAATTATACTCCAAGAATTATCAACAGATTTTAAGGTCATCGATCTTTTTATTGATTGGAAATTTTTTTTAAATTCTACCAAAACAAATTTGCTAATTAGAAAATCAAATTAAAAGAAAATTTAATTTATTTTTTTCTTTCTTAATAATTAAAAAAAAATAAAATTTAAAGGTTTAAACCATTGTTCATTGTCTTCATAAATAAATATTCATTAAAATGCGTTATTCTTAATGGTTGATTCTTTCTTTTTTCTTAATATTTTTTATTGATTTTTGTGTTTTTTTTTCTTTCTTAAAATTATTGTCTGTTGGTTTTTATTGTTGTTGTTATTTGCTTTTCTAAAAGTGAATTTTCTTAACTGTTTGTTTTATATATTTAATTATTTAATTATTTAATTATTAACAATAAAAAATTAAAAATTAAAAATGGAAATTGGTTTGTGCCAATTAACTTCTTCTTTTTCTTCTTTTTTTATGTTCATTTTTTTTTCATATATTTTTTTTTGTTTGTTAAATTTGTGTCATAAAATTTAATTTATTTTTATTTTTTCTCTCTCCCTCTCACCATCTTTCTCTAAGTAAAAAATGTGTATGATTTATTTTACTTGAAATCTTTAAAGAATGTTCCATAATTATTGGAGTTGATTTGATTCAGATTGTAGAGGTTCCACGAACAGTTGTAATAAAGGTGGACAGAATTAGAGTTTCATTGAAAGAATAATTAATTATGTTTGTTTCAATTGAGTTTCACAATAATTAGCAGTCACTTTTAATTAAAAATTATAATTGAAGAACAATCGTCATGAATTGTGTGTTAAGAGAGGGGCAGCCATTATTTAAATTTATCTTTGATATCTGACATTCATATTTTAAACCGTATTTAATTACATTTTTAATCCTCATTTTCGTTTATAAATTCCATTCTTATCAAACACAAAGTGTCTATGAGTAACAATTCCTAACAATTCAATTAAAATAAAAATCGTAACAAAATATAAATGAAACGAATCAAATTACGGAACATATTATTTAAATTCAATTTATATCTAACGCAATAATATGATTTAACAAAATTTCATTAGTTAAATTTTATTTGTGGGTGCATTCAATGCCAATTTTAATAAAGATATATTTTTTTTTATCGAGACACTGACATTCGTTATGATTTGTTGATCTTCACTTAAAATTAAGAAATCAATCTAGATTCATCCTATTGTCATCGATTTATTTAAAGGTGATTAAAATGCGATAAAAGGTTAAAACATGACCAAACATAAAATTTCATTTGAGATTCAGTGAAATATTAAACGTTTTTGTTATTGATTTTGGAAAGTTTGTTTTAGATTTCTTTCTCTAATTCGCAGAAAATTCCACAAAAAAAAAATTTATTCAATCAGATAAAAGTCCTTCAGAAAACTGACAAAGACAAAATTATGACAAACCCTATTTTTATTGCCTTTTGATTTAAATTAATTAGAATTCCTAGAATCACTGCATAAACGTACAATTTCATAATATCAGATTTTGTTTCTTAGTGTTTGTCCTGCAAAAAAAAAAACACAAACGCCTTCATTTAAAAACAATTGTAAGAAAAAAAAATACAACAACCAACAAACAGTAACAATAACAAAAGAAAAGAAAAAGTGGTGAATGTTAATGGCAAATGATAACTTTAAAAATAATTAACCCTGTCCCTGGACTTATACCCACACACACATACTTACAAACATAAGTAGTGGTAACGATGTTAATTTATAGTACAAGAATTCAAAGAATAATAAAACGAAGTACTTTTTATTTTTTAATTATTTTTGTGAATAGTTCCGTATTGTTTTTGTAATACTTGTAAGTAGTTATACGTTTATTTCTTTTGTGACAATCACAAAATATTATAAACTTGAATTAATTAATGAAAAACAAATAAAATTGACAGACACAACAGAAAATACAAAAAAAAACAAACAAAACAAACAAATTTGTTATGATTTCCTGAATTTGTACAATTAAAATTGAATTTCTTTAGAAGTTAACAATGAAAATATCAACACGCGCTCAAACAGAGTTGGGTTTAGATAAATTATATTAGATAATAAGAGGCTGAACCTACACTTATTTAACTATTGATTGTCTTTAGAATTCTTAGAATTTTGTTGAAGTTATTTAATCTCAAATAAAAGGTTTCTGGTTCAATCCATTTATAGCAGATTTTATCAAAATATTGAATAAATTTAATTAAAATAAAATAATTGATTCAATTAATCTCAACATTCAGATCCAAACATATTAAGAATAATTTATCAGTTATTGTTGATGGAATTTCATTAATCCAATCAAAAAGTTTATTTTTTATTGCACTTTATACAATCTATTAGATGACAGTTTGAAGTTTGTCTTTGCCAAAAAAAAAACTTTTAATCTTTAAAAAATTCTTGTTTACAAAAAAAAACTTAAACTGATTAAACACAAAACAATAATTGATTAAATTTGATAAAAAATATGTTACTGTTGGTCCAATCAATAATATTTGCAGAAGGTGTGGAAAATATTCCACACCTTTGTAATTAAAAAAAAAATATGGTGAGACACAAATCAATTTATTTAAAGAATTAGAACATTAATAATAATATCCACAATATATGCGACATGAATAATGTCAAAATACAAAAAAAAAGATTAAATGAAACAACAACAATAACAACAACAAATGTCACCATTTGCCTTCTTTTTTTTTTTTATTAATTACAGACCTTGCAATTTTCTCTGTACTTAACTTAATTAATAAAAAAACAATAAAGAATAATATAAATTATACTTTTATTAAAGTAACAAAATATTTTCAATATTATGAAAAACAATTGAAAAATTATAAAAAGTAAAAAATAAAGTTATCAATCTTAATTCATGAAGGAGAAAAATGTCAACAATGAAACTTCAATCAAAATGAAATGATGTGGAAATAAATTAAATATTCTAGAAAATTCTTCATCAGAAATAAATTATCGTTTAAATGTAATTTCAATGAAATACCTATATTTAATAGGAACGATTGATTTAAGGGAACAGGGAAGGGCTGATGATAATTTAATTTAAAATAAAAAATAAAGAAAAATAAATATTTCTGTGTAATAATTCTGTATGCGTAGAGTACCACAAAAATTGTTTCATTTGAATTCTTTGGCAGATTCAGAATTATATTTGTCTTTCTTTGAATCAATCGACAAATATTCATTATTTTTCAGGAAAATAAAAACAAAATTTTTGTAAAGTTTTGAAGAAAAAAATTTTGTGCGTCTTCGCATCTTCAGTCTTCACCACTGATATATTTCTTTCATTTATTTATTTATTTTTTTGGATATTTTTAATTAAATGTAAATTTATGTTAAAAGAGAAATATATAAATTTTGTGGATACAAAAAAAAAAAGAATAAAAAAGAAACTCCAATTGGAATTTGATTCAAATATTTAATTTTGGTTTTTGTTTTTTTATTATTTTCGCGCTTCTAATTTTTATTATTATTATTATTATTATTATTATTTTGAGAAATAAAGGAAAATTTTAAACATTTTTATGATAATGATGATCATAATTATGATTATGTTTGATAAGACCAGTTTTTTTATTCAACTTCACATTCGTTTCGCTTTATTTTTTTCAAATGTTATAAATTATTTATTAATATTCCAATTCATTATGTTGATAATGATGATGTTAATTATAATGATGATGATGATGATGTTAATGATTATGGATTATGTATTATGATTAGACAAGTTTTAGACTTGACCATTTGGTAAATTATTGATCACTCCTCATCATCATCAGCATCTGATGGCTAATCTTCTTCTTCTTTATTTTACTCTTATATAAAATCCGGCTTTCAAAATATTCAAAGATAAAAACATAATAAAGTTTTTGTTTGATATTGTATTAAAATAAACAAACAAAACAGAAACGTCATCCGTACAAAAGAAGACACATTTTGAATAAAATTCAATAAAAAAAACGAAGAAGAAGAAGAAAGAAAGAAATAAAAGAAATTCGTACATGTCCGATTTGTAAATAACAGGACTCTTGGGAATGTCTGTAATCATCCTGCTTTTTCACCACAATTAACACAGGTGTATAAAAACGAAAAAAAAAAATTATAAATAAAACGTAAAGAGGTTCCAGAAATTGAAGAAGAAGAAGAAGACAAATTTTTTTTTTCTTTAATATTCAAAGCAGACAAAAATCATAAAATAAAAATAAAAAGAAGACAATCAAAGAATATTGATGGTTAATGAAAAAAATTACTCATTCTGTTGATGACTTTCGCCGATTTAAAAGATTTTTTTCTTTCTTTTATTTCTGTCTTTCTTTCTTTCATTTATTTGTTGTTGTTGTTGTTTTTCCGATTGTATTTATTAAATATTCCCAACGCACAAACACTCGCACACACATTTTTATTAATTGTAACAAAAAAAAAAAATTGTAATCAAAATGCCGCAAAAGTAAATTGATTCCACAATAAAAAATTTTGTAAAATTGATGGGTGGAAACAAAATAATTGAAATTTAAAGGGGAGAAATAATTAAAAAATTCTAGGATGAAAAATAACAAAAGTCTGAGATTCTGAGTTTTGCGGACTTCATTCTGGAAATTTTCTTATTTTCCTAATAGTTTAGATTTTAGAATAAAGAAAAAGAGAACTTAAGGGAAAATTTCGAATCGGTTAAATTGTTTCATTTTTGTTTTGCCACACAAATCAACACGCAAACAGGCTACAAATAAAATTTTCAATATTTGAAGTTACGAGTGACATTTTTATCAACTTTAATGCACTTTTTCTTATCTACGATTTCTAACATCCTGTTCAATTTAATTTTAAAGTAAACAAAAAAATTTTAATCTCCCTTCCCACAATGACGTCATTGTTGCATTCTTGAACCAAAAAATATTTGCAATTAATGACACTAAAGTCTAAAGAAAATGTGCGACTGTGTAACAAAATTACAAATTTTATTTCATCTGTCAATAAATTGTCAACAATGGAAAATATTTCGCAAGAATTGTGAACACAATTTTGTAGAAAAGAACGAAAATGGAAATATTGTCACAATCCCTATAATGATAACTCAGTTTAAATTTCTCCCATTTCAAATTAATCGAAGGATTTTCACAACGCCTAAAAGTTCAATTAGAAATGAATTAAATACATTTTCAACATGAGTTTTCATATTGTGTTTAGTGTCAGTTGTATAAATTCAAGACGCGTACACAAACATAAAAAAAATGTTATGTTTTTCCAAGAAATTCAATTACTTTAATTCTGTTGTAAACTTGTACAATTTCAATTGTTACACGTGCGCCTAGGCACTTTTTTTCAATTATTGTTTTACATTTTATATTTTCTAGCATAATTAATTAGAGTAAACATTTTTTTTTTAGTACAGGACTTGTTTGATTTAATTTTTATAAGAATTCAAATTTCTTGGATTTTCTATAAATAAAATAATTAATTTGTCACTAAGATCCGGGTTACGAGGGGAAAAATTATTCAAAAATATAAATTTGAAGAAATTTATAAATACAGATTATTTTTTTCGTCATCGTCATAAGAATTAAATTCAAGGATTTTTTGTTTAAAATTTAATTTAATTTTATTTAATTATTTAATGATTTTTGTTGCGTTTTTAGGGTTTTATTTTATTTTTTTTTTAATTTTCTGCTTCATTTAAGTCCTTGCAATTTTTAATCAGTTTTTTGTTCATTACAATTTTGTTGATTTATCTTTACAAGAAGCAATTTTATGAATAAATAATTCTGACGAACTTGGTTTTATGAAGAAATTTTCATCTCTTCCTGTTTGATAAATTAATTTGATTTTTTAATTTAATTTTATTCGGCATATTGAAATATTGAGGGGCTATTTATTTCCTCTTTTCCCTTCATTTACAATTTTAACTTGTGAATGTTAATTTGCTTTCTAAAATTACCAGGCGTCTCCATCACATTAAAACGCAAACATACCTGGCGTCTTCATCTACAACGAAAATTAAAATTAATTGTTGAACTATAGAAAAGCCATTCGTTATATGTAATAATGTGGGATACAATCCAGCGATGTTCCCCATTTTCATAATAAAACTCAGAATTCTCAACATATTCATAATAATAATGCAATTTCAATTCAGTCCGTTCTCTGAGCACAATCATTATTATAAGAATATTTTTTCCATTAAGATTTAATGGCTTTATTCTATTTGATTTGATTGATTCTGTCGCGTGACTTAAAAACACTGTCAATCATTAATCATTTAATTTATGACCTACAATTATTCATATTAAGTCATCATCATCATAATTATTATCATCCTACTTCTTCTAATAATTACCTACACTAACTGCTAAATTATGTCATCGTATTTTATACCAATTTTTTTCTTGTTCACTTATTTGTTCTTCTAAAAAAAAATGATTAATGAACAATTAATAAAAATCTGACACTTGACTTTTTATTTATCTTCTTTTTTACCTTTTTGCTTTTTTATAGTTTTTATTTGTAAATTATGAAGTTTAGCCATCGGCCATCAGTTTTTAGTTTGTGTGTGTGTGTGTCTGTAGATAATCTGAATTTGTGTGTTAGACTGAATATGTGTGTGTAAGTTTACCTGTTTAAAATGAAAAATTCAAGAGTTGAATTATGTTCGATTTGCCGGGTTTTGATTATTCGTTTTTGCTTTAAAAAAAATGTTTTAAAAAATCTTACACAAACAACAATAACGAAGATTAATGAAATTAATTGAATTATATGGAAAAGAGGAGGGTATTCTCTATTCTCTCCTCAAGTTTTTCTCTAAAAAAACAGAATTACATTTCCAACTTCTGTATTCTGTCTCCATTACCGATTTAATGAAATGAAATTTAATTTTCATTATATTTTTATAGGTTTGGCTGCATGTGTGCATATATGCATCCGTATTAGTAATATATCTGTATGTGTGTGTGTATGTGAATAATTCTTGCAATAGATGTTAATTAAACACAAATTAATAATTAGCTACACACACAATATATTATTTCATTTCTATTAATTTAAATTATATTTACAAATTTTTAATTTTCTAGAGTGAAAAATAAAAACAATAATTAAAGAAACAACAACAACAACAAAATAATAAAAACAAAAAAAAAACAGCAAATTAAAAATAACGAAGAAACGTAGAAACAAAAGTTAATAAGACGATATGAATAGAATTGTTATGTCGAGAAATTATGTGAACTTAAAATTATAAGGAAATCATAACAACAACAAACAGCAAAAAAAAAAAAAAGTTACGTGAAAAAAAAAACAAAAAGTGAATAAACAAAAAGTGAAAAATCAAAAATAAACAAAGTAAAGAAAAAATTAAAAGTTTTCTATTAATTCAATTGAAAATGTGTTTGTTTAGAATTTTCTGTAATCAATTTAAACTGTGATTAAAAAAATTATTAAAGAAAATAAACAAAACAAAAAACTGTAAAGTGCGTGACTTATTGTGTGTCTGTGTGTGTGTGTGTTTGTGTAGAACAACAACAACACCAGTAATAAAGATAAAAATAAAATATATAATTTATAAACAATTTGTTTAGAAACTAAAACAAAATGAATTTTTACAAAGAATTTATAATTATTTTTGTGGTAAGTTTCATGAATTCTTCCTTATTCGTCACTTTTTTTTTAATATTCAACATCTTTACATGAGTATAACTACATCCAATGATATATTAATTTTTTAATAACTTAATGGACTAATAAGCTCCGCATCCTCAAACTTTCATTTAAAGAAAATAAATTCTTGTTTAAAGTCAACTTTATTAATGACGAATTATTCTGTAATTACTTTTTCCTCCCCCTTTATGTTTATGAATTTTACATTCATTTCGCATATTCCTTGGTAAAATTATTTCAACAGTTCTTCCTTTTTACCTTTCGGCCAGAACTGAACATCAATAATTTAACGAAAACATAATTTATTGGATTTAGTTTATTCTCTCGTGTAATGGTTCAAGTGTTGAATGGATTATGATGATGATATTCATTTTAGATAATTGGAACATCAATGTCTGTACCACAATGTGGACTTTATGGATCTCCACCCTGTTCATATTTACCAGCACTTCCCGGACATACACCTTTAGTAAGTAATTATGAAATTTTATGTTAAGTATGCTTGTAGATCTGATCGTCTAATGACAACAGGTGCACTAAATTTTTGCATTATAATTAATTTCTAAATTTTAGAACTTGAACTTATTATTTGTTATTTTTTGTTCTACTGTCCTAAAAATCATTTTTCTGTCATAAGTCAATTACAGTTGTCAAAACTTATAAATTTTTTTTTTGTTTTTATTTTGTAGTGTGCAGCACCAGGAAAAACTTATTGTGAACACGTTCCTCACTATCCAGTGTAAGTTAACAACAAAATATATAATTGTCATTAATTAATTAGTTTTGAAAAAAAAAAAAATACTAAATAAATAAAGAAGAATTTAATGGAATATTTGTACGCCTACACATGACCAACATACACGTTAAGTAAACAACAATAAAAAACAAAATAAAGTTAGAGAATTACTTAAGATAAAATGTTAAGTGAAACTTTTGTTTTTATTGAAGAAGTTTATATACTTAAAGAAGATGAAAAAATAAAAGATGAAAAAATAACATAGAGAAAAATTGCTTCATCAATCTGTGAGTAGGTGACGTTTAATTTTATACGCTCTCGAAAATCAATCTTCAATAATTAATTTAAAGTTTTTCGTGTTGTCAGAAATTAAGTGAGAAATTTAGGTAAATTCCACAAAATAAAACGATAATAATTGTCAGAAGTATTTTTAATTTTTGCGTCACTTTTTAATTTTAGTGTTACCCGATTATATGTGAAAATTTGTAAAAAAAATAAACCAAAAATGGGAAAAAGTTGAAATTCCTTTTAAAAAATCACGTCCAATTTTTATTACGTTTCATGAGTTCAAAACGCACACCGTGATAGTCAACAGATACCAACAGGTACCAACAGATACCAAAAAAATGATTAGTAGAAAATGTTTTGTTTAAGACACGTTCGAATATCTAACATTAACAATAAATAATAAACAATGTATTTATTTTCAACAACAATGTAATGTTACATTACATTCGTATAATGACAAATTATTTAATTAAATAAAAACAAATTAAATTCATCTTCAATGAATATCATTGTTTGAAAAATAAAAATAAATAAATATAAAATATTGCGCAAAGGATAATTAATTTTTCCGTGAGAATTTATTTCTTTTCTATATTTCAAATTTAAATAAAAAAAAATCCAATACAAGAAAAGCAAAAGAAGAAAAAAAAACATCACCAAGATAATAAATACAAGAAAAAAATGAAAGTATTTCTAAGAAAGAGAAAAACAAAAATGGAATTAAATAATAAGAAAAAAAAAAATAATGTAAATGTTTTACTCGTCAATGTGTTTCTGTCTTGTCTTTGTCTCTGAACAATTGTCTTAACATTTTGCGTCTAATCACTGTTTTTTCTTTTTTTTTTATTATTTTTCTACGAAAGAAAAGTCGAAGATCGAACTTAGACGTGAGTACATATTTAAGACATGATTCATGTAACTTGATTTCCTATACTTTTGTTGTTGTTGTTGTTGTTATTGTTGTTGTTGTTGTTGTGCTTTTATTTATTACAACAAGTACAACAATCCTTTGGTATGAATGAATGAAGATTAAATGTAAAAGATAAAGAATTCACACAAAAGATAAGAAAGAAAATACAAAAAAAAAAAACAAAATTTTCTCCATTTTTAACTTTATATTTATTTTATTTTTTGCCAAAGAAAAAATTTACAACGTTTTTTTTTCTTCATTTCATCAAATGTTTTGTTTTTGTATTGTTTTTTTTTTGTTTTTGGTTTGTTCATTTGTTCACTTATTTGTTTGTCTAGTTTGGCGCACACACTTTTTTTTTTGTGTTTTGTATTCGCACTTTAAAAACTAACACAAACATTGTGTGTGTGTGTGTGTGTGTGTTTTTATGTTTATTTTCTTTAACAATAAAAATAAAATAATTAATGATTAGATTTTGATGTTTGTTTGTTTGTTTGTTTTTTTAATACGTGCCCAGATGAAATCGAAGATTAACTGCGTTTATGTATTTCATTTATGTGTTTTATATGTTTAATTTGTTTCTTTTTCGTTTGTTTTTTTTTTTTTTTTTTTTATTATTATCAACAAAAATTAACGAAAATTTGTATTCAAAAACCTAAACCAAGAAAAACAATTTAAAACTTAATTTCGGTTAATTTTTTTTTTTCTTTTCAACCAAATGAAATTAAAATTAATGAAAACTTTTGTTTTTTCCTTAAATTTTCGAAAAGAAACAAAATAAAAAAAAAATTTGGGTACTTAAATTTTATTGCAAAATCAAAAAAAAAAAAAAAATTAAATGTTGACATTTTTTCTATTTCTCCAAAAACTACCGGAAACATAAAGAACCGTTTAAGAGGATTTCTCCTATTTTTAAAATTTCTTGTATGAGGAGATAGCAAATATATATGACAAGTATGTCATGTGTAAGTCTTACACATGACATACTTGTCATATATATTTGCTATCTCACTCTAAACTGAACTAAATTAATCTTGTGAATTTTCGATTACTTGACGTATTGGTATGATTCAAATTTAAACGGTTAAAAGGTGTAGTGTAAAATTACTTTTACCCCAAATTCTATTAAGAACATTTAGAAAAATTTCCTTAATATAAAAAAATCTTAAATTCTCTTTTGACATTCCGCAAGCCAATAAATTATTATCCTTAACTGATATACAACAACAAAGACTGACATCTCCAACACTTTAAATGTGTAATAATTATCGATCTATAAACTCCACATAAATTATGTGTATAATTACACAACAAACAAACAAAATAAAAAATGTACGTTAATTGAACCCAACCAACATCACACCTTTTCAGTTTCCATAATTTCCATGTGACAGCCAAAATACAAAAATCAACAACAACAAGAAACAGACAATTGAAGAAAAAAAAGTCGATTCAAACCGAATCAAATTGAATTAAAAAATTTCATAAAATGTAAACCGGTTTTCTAAATTTTTTCGCGGTCTTTTCTTTCGCAGAAACGATAGAAATAAAAAAATGGACAAGGCTTTTCAAATAAAAAATAATTTATTGAATCAAAACGAATCGTCATCAATTACATATTTTTGTTACAGTTAGTAAAAAATGAATAATACAAAAAACAAAATATAACGTCCAAGGTCGCGTAGTATTTATTTTTGCGCTTCATCGATGAAATTTTGTAACCTTTTTTTTTTTTTTGATTTTTGATTTTTTGTGTTTTGTTTTTATTTTTTATCAACACTTTTCTTCTTCTTTTGTTTTCTATATGCATGTGTGTGTGTGTGTTACATTTATTTTTGCGATATGATGAAATTTTACAAATCGCGCGCTGCGGCTTTTTTCTCTTCTACATTTTTTTTTTTTTGATTTGAAGTCCAAAAAAGAGTTTTGATCTTTCTGTTCGTCTCTTTTGATAATAATTTTCTTTTATTTATTTTCAATACAAAAAAAAAACTATAGTTGTGATTTGTTGTTGTATTTTTTCTGTATTTTTGGTATTCTGTTGATTTTACTGTTATATTTTTATTTTTTCTTTTTCTCTTATTTGTTTTATTGTATTTTTGGTAGGATTTTGTTTCTTTTGTGGTTTGACATTTTTTTTTTTTTTTAATATTATTATCAAAATAGAAACTCATAAACAAAAATGACTTATGATAGAATTTTCTCTCCCTCACTCTATTCTCTTTTTTTTTTCGGAATTTCAATTTTTTTTTTTTTGTTTTTGATAAAAATTCGAAAGAAAAATCAAACCGAAAGATAAAAACGCCATTTTTTTTTTTTTTGACAAATTGATTTTAATTTTTGTTTTTTTTTCGTTTGTTTCTTTCGCTCGTTTGTCTTTTTTTTTGTCGTCTTCTTCTTCTTCTTCTCTATTAATTTAGATGAATAAATTAGTAGGCCGTTTTGTTTTTTTTTGTATTTTTTGACTTTTTTTTTGAAAGTGCGGGCTTCTTTGATGTATTTTTTTCTTGTCTCACAGGAAATTTATTGATTTTGAGAAATTTTATATTGTTATTATTATTTTTTTTTAATCTATCGGTTTTACTTTCGTTTATACAAATGTATGGGTGTGTGTGTGTGTGTGTGGGTTAGGGGCATTAATTTATAGTACATCCAGATCCGAATTTTAATTGAGTTTTAATACAAAATAATCGGATTAATCAGTAAAGATCCTACACAGAATTAAAGTATGGTTTAATGAGGAAGTTTGTTTGTAGGTATTTATTAGACGGTCCAATGAACCTATAAACACTATAAGACGTTTATGACTCAGTAATCAAATATTTACTATATTGTGTAGGTCATAATAAGCGTGACTCAAACGAATAGTAAAAGTAGTAAATTAAAATACGACAAATTTGGAATATTTACCAATTGATTCGTCATTTTACTTCCATAAAAATTAAGCCTGTATAACGATTAATCAAAACGATTAGTAGAATCATTCAAGATTGGTTGGTGGCCAATTTAAAAGACGCTGTCTAATATATAAAGGGAACATCCGATAATAATATTCGGATTGACTGAATTAACTTAAGCAATTATTATCTCTGAGAATAATAAACAGATACCTTGAGAATTACCATAAAGTGCGATTACCATCTATAATAAAAGCTGAACGCACCCCGACCTATATATTTATTTCTGTTGTTTTTCTTTTCTCTTTGATTGTAATAAAAAAACAAACCACAAGCAAACAAAAAAAAAAAAAGCAATTCCAAAACTGGAAAATTTCTCACGTTTATTTACATGCGACCAATGTGCCAACCTAATAATAATAATAATCATAATAAAAAAATTTTATTTATAATAAACAAAAAAAAAAAACGTTTTAAAATGAAAATAAAATTATTATTCAATACACAAAGTGATCAAAAGTACACAAACCAAACCACCACACTACAAATAATAAAAATATAAGAAATAATTAACGCACTTGTGCGTACATTATATGAAAATTATTTATGTTGTAGCGCGCATCGTTAAAATTTAATATACGATAGACATAAACTGATTGTAGATAATAAAAAAAAAAACGTATAGACAAATCAAAACACATAAAAAAAAAATTAAATTATACAAGAAAAGAATTTAAAAAATCCGGATATTTTTAAATTCTAAGAATATTAAAGGAAAAGAAACAGAAAATTATATAAACACCCTGACCTACAAACTTTGTAATTGTAAATATTTACAAGAGAATTTACGCGCGTTCACACGTCGTGGTTCTTAGTCGCATTTATTATTTTCAAAATAAAAAAAAATAATTCAATTCACGATCGTCAATTTTTTTTTTTTTTTTACTTTTCTGTTTTTGTCTTCTTCAATCTTTTTTTTTTTTCGTTATTCGTCTCGCGTTTTCTTCTTTTTTTTTTATTTGTCTTTTGTTTATTTCTATTTTTGGGTGTTTTTGGGCGTGTGGGCGTATATTTTATTGATACAATTGATTCAACTTTAATAAGAAATCAAAAAAAAAGAAAAAAAAATCATGTTTCTTTTGGATTGATTGATTGGGTTGAACGAAACACAATTGTCCATTAAATTGTCAATGGATTGTGGGAATATTGTGTGAAATAGGGAAACACAATAATTTCTTTAGTTATGGAATTTAACAATAACAACTACAACGGCAATATTTGAACATTTTCCATCATTTCTGTTATTTCTTTTTAGTAACAAAATTCTCAAACGTTTACAATTTTTCTCTTTGCCTAAAGATAATTCCCAATTAAAATTCCTGTTATAATTACATTTAAACATTAAATTACGTTTCTTGTTTATTAAATTAAATTCATTCGAAAGAATAAAATCTACTTCAAGACTCAATAAAGTCATCAACATTTTGATCAAGTTGTTATATTTCTTCGATCTTGCGGATAGAAAATTTTAACGTTCATAATTTTGGATTAGAAAAAATGATAGAATAATTTTTTAATTTTTAATAATAAAGCGAGTTACAGAAGGAACCCAAGATCGGATATTAGGATTTCGTTTAACAGGCTACATAACTTAGTTCGTATACCTGACAGAACAGAGAAGAATTAAAAACTTTTTTTTTTACAAAACGTCATTTTATGATTGAAAAAAAAACATATGCAAAGTTCATTCAATAATTATAAATGTTTTGTTTTTTTTTTCTTTTCAGTCATGTAATAAAACATTTAATCCAAAAGTGGACGCATGATGTAAAAAATTTTATAGCTGATGAAACAGGTGAAAATTTTAATTCAATTGGTTATCGTAATCCAGTAACGATATCACAATTTTATGGTCCATCAACACAAACAAATCAATTAAATTCTTATACACAAAATGATGGTTATAAATATGGACCAACAAATGGTTTCAATACAAATAATAATGGTAATGGTTACAGTGGAATTTATAATGAAGATTTCCCAGAACCAATTTATATTCCAAGACCTGGAAATAATAATAATAATAATGGATACAATAATAATCCTTATAATACACAACAGCAACAGTATTCAAAAGGGGGTTATTATTATCCAACACAATCACATTTTAATTCAGCTGAAAATTTTAAAAGGTTTGTAATCACAACAAATATGATTTCTTATGATTTTATCTTTTTCGTGAAAGCTTTTAATTAATAAGAATTAAAATCAATCCACAATTCCAATTTAATAAAAATTAGTTCTCATTGTCACTTTTAATCATTTTGTTTATTAAACATTCGCAATGCAAATCAAATTCAGAAATATTAAAGTAACGTAGTGTCCTCTAAAAATCTTCAAAACTCTTACACAGAATCATCAAAAAAATTTAATCAAAATAAAAATCATCATACAATTTTTTATAGGTACGTCAGAGAATTATCGAGCCGTAAAACACCAGTGATTATAAGAAAAACAAGAAAAACACGTTCTGTTCCTAATGAATTGTTAGAAAATACAGAAACATTTGCACAAAAAGTATTTTTAGATAAAATAACGAATGAAGGAAGTATTAAGTCACGACAAAAACGACAAAGTCCAGGAAGAAATATTCTTTGTGAAATACGAAATTCATTCATACAACCACAAGCAGCATTAAATAGTAAAGGTAAGAATTTGATCATATTAACTAAAGCATTAAACATTACCAAAAAAAAAAATTACATTCATTATTATTTTCTTGCTTTGAAAATGCACTTTTTTATGTTAAATTTTTCTTGTTATTAATTCTATAATTTTTCCAAATACAAAAAAAAGGAAAACAAAAAAACTTTATGACGGAATCTTTTTTTTTCTTATTTTCTTTTCACTAATATAAAAAAACACGCGTATGGTTTGTTTATTTTATTTTTAAAGGAAACTGGATGTATGTGGTTAATCAAGTGGAAACAGCAAGACAATTGGTGAAAACAGAAACTTGCGCGTAAGTAAAAAATTTTCTTCTAACCAAAAAAAAATTTTTTCACACTGACAGTTCACTCAGACAGTTTACTTGTGACGTCATTTCGAATAGATACCCAGCAGAGAAATCGTAAGCGAGAGATTAATAAACACTCTATAAACGGTGAAAGCAAAGACAGACGTTCTACAAAAATTCAATGAGAAAGAGTGAAACAAAAATTATTTGTGGTGTGTGTTCTTATACCGTCGATTGTATATGATTTTAAAGACCTTTTATAGCACTTATAAAGACTTTACGCATAAACAGGTCTACATGTGTGTGTTTATGAGAATTTACTAATTCTGTGGTGTTGGTTATGACATTTTGATTTTATTTATGTCAATACCATATGGTGTCGTGTTTTGAGGTCCAACATTTTGGTAATTAATTGGAACTATTAATATTTATATTTAGTGAAAATGGATTATTTAAATAAAAAGTTAAATAATAAAAATTGGCGACTCATGATGCTAGTAAGTTTTAACTTAAGAAAAAGTTCTTATTTTTAAATTTTAACTTTGTCTATCTTTTACAGAAAACATAGAAAACCGTTGAATTTAGTGAATGTAATTAATAGCAAGCATGGAAATAACATAGTGGTTATAAAAAGATGATTAATTTATTTTATTTTAGCATATTCACAAGATGAAAGTGGAATTAATATATTAAATCACCAGTCATTTCATGACTCTCTTACCCAGAGCCCTAATTCCTTAGATTTCATAAATAAAAGGATATCGAACAACCATATAGAGCATGTCCATTGTAAGTACATACAATAATTTTTATTAATTTTTTTTCATTAATTATACTTTACAGTACGTGAAACCGACATTGATGTTGACGTTAATAATGAAACAGACAATAATACAGCTTATGGTAAGTGCTATTGTTTAATATATTTATTGTAAATAATAAAAATTTATACAAATTTCAGACATAATTTTAAAAGAACTGGCAAAGATGGATGTCAACATTAATTTCATTAAAAATATTCAACATAAAATTTTAGACATTGTTCAAAACAAACAACAGGAAACAATGGACAATATAGACCTACCTATTACAACACCCAATGATCTGAACGAGTATGAATAACTTTCTGGAAAACTGGAATTATTATAATATAAGAATGTAAAAAACAATTATATTTACAAATAAATTAGTTTTTTTAATAGAAATTTGCATTTAATTTAGAAAAAAATGAACCCCTTTATTACTACTTGTAAATGAACACTAAAAGAGGGCTTATGTTCAAGGTCCTAGTCAGTGCTGACGAGAGTGTTTATTCGTAAACACTGAATCAATGCTTTAATATACCGTTTACGTACGGCTTCACCTTATATGAAACATAAACACTTGAACACTATTAGTGTCAGCGTTTATCGTAAACACTTGGGTATTTATGCATAAACACTCATTCAGCACTGAATAAACGCTGATTTCCCTGCTGGGTATAAGTGCAGTATTCTTGTTGCCAACTTCACGGCTATTTTATCTTTTAACTGTTTGGAACGCTATCTATGCTTGCCGATAAAAAAAGAAACTAGTTTTATTTCTTTACTTTTATATTTCATACATCAACCATTTAATATAGAAAATTTATATTTATTTTTAGCGCCATCTCTTGTCTATCATTTCATATATTACATTTGTATTTACGTTTTATTATGCCGATTTTTCAAAATTCTGATAGATTAATTTTTAATTAATTATTTTTTATTATTAATATTTAAATGATAAAAAATAATCTATTATTAATTTATTTAATACATTTTAATCGAATCAATTAACCTCATTATTTATGAATCAACCACCCCCGATTCATTTATATTGTTTTAACCCAATCTCATCCTAAAACTGATAAAAAATTAAAATAAATTGTTATTGAGTATAGAAATTATACAGTACATAGTTTTATGTAATATCTAAAACGTGTATATGTTTACAATTTACCCCTTTATAATTTTTTATAGTTATTATCTAAAAATGTACAGGTTCAATTTTCATCAACCCTTTTTCAGAGATTCCTATAAATGAACAAAAAACACACACACACACACACACACTAATTTTTGCAACAAGTACACGCACATGATTTTGCAGTGCATCACTAGTTTTTTCCTTTAAATCGATTGCATGCGTTCAAATAAATGTAAAAAGAGAGAAACGAAAAAGGATCAAACAGAAAAGGGGTTCTATCATTACCCCTTTTTTTTTTTAAATTTACCCCCTTTAAAAATTTTTTTTTTTGTTATTACTTGTTAAAACATATTCAATTGTTATGTTTAAATTCCTTAATCTTAATTGTTATTAATTCCTTTCATTTCTATTCTTGAAAATTTTTTTACTCAATTCCATAAAGGAACTTGAACAAAATTTCAATTGAATTGAGAATTCATTACAAGACAACGGTCATATCGTTGAGGAGACTCTGTTACTCTGATTAGATAGAATTTTTATTGTTCTCAATAATTGAATAGAAACGTTCTTTTTTTGTTTCCAGTTCCAGTCTATGTTCAAATTTGTGTTCACTACCGAACAACTATAATTCAAGATGTGAACAAAAATATGTACAAAAACGACTTGTAGCACTTGAAGGTAAGTTAAATTAATTTGAATTTATTTTAAGTTTTTTTTATATTTTTTAAGCATTGAGAATTTCTTGTTTTAATTTCTAAATAACGTAACCATCTTCTTGTTTTTTTGAATAATAATTAATTCTCATGAAGAGCCCATAAAAATTTCATGTGACTTATGATGTAGTATGGTTAGCATGGCTTGGCTACCTACCGCGAGATCCATAGTTCGATTCTTGGTTAATCTAAATTTTCACTAACTGTTAATCGTAACGACGGAACTGGTAACTTAGTTGCCCCAAGATACACGACATAAATATTAAGTGAAATGCTAAAGGTGTTTTGTCCCAATAAATTATTATAACGTAAAAATTGTTAATTATAAAATTTTGTGTCGCGTTCAGAAAGTTCATAAAATAGAGAATTTTAGAAAAAATAAATTTAACGGTCAATTACGATTGTGAAACCGAGACCCTAACTGAAAACTAAAATAAAATTTTAATAAATTTATTTATTTGGAATTTCTAATTTTTCTTTCGTAGGTACCGGACAAAGACTCTACACAGACACATTTTGGTTTCCATCTTGTTGTGTTTGTACAATTTCAAATTTCTAAAAAAAAAAACAAAACAAAACAAGAATTCTAATTAAAAATCATCAGCCTAATAATCATTAAAAATGATCATCATCAAAATATTAAAGTTTAAATTTTTTTTCAATTCAAAAATTCAATGCAAAATTTCAATAAAGAGAAAAAAAAAACCCCAATCATCAGATCTTATAGGATGAGCGAACAATATAAGCGCGACATCATCAACAGCATCATCAGCATCATCAACATTTTTCGACAAAAAAAAAGGATGAAATGTTTGTGTCAGAATGCGACAATAAATTCAGCAAAAAAAAATAAATAAATAAAAAAATAGGAGGAAAAAAAAAAGTTAGAATGGAAAGAGGGAAAACGGGGAAGAGCAGAAGAAAAATACATTTTAATTTGGAAATAAAAAACAAAAAAAAAAAAAAGCGTGAAATAAAAAAAAAAACCTACAACATTTTTTTGTTTTTGTTTTTGTTTTTGTTTTTGGCTTTTTATTAAATAATTTAAAAATTTCTCTTCTTCTTTTTTTTCTTTCGTTACTTTTTGTTGCGTTTGTTGTTGTTGTTGTCTTTTTTTTATAAATAAATTAAAATTAAAAATGTAGAAAAACAACAACAACAACAACAACAACAAAACAAGAATAAGAGAAGAGTGGGGAAAAAATTCTGCATTAAAATAAAATTGCAATTAGCATAAATTATCAGAAAAAATAAATACAACAACAAAAACATGAAAAATAAAAACAAAAACAAAAACAACAACAAAAAATTTTAAATTATAAAAATAAACAAAAAAAAAAAATTTATAAATAAAGAAGAAGAAGAAGAAAAATTAAATTAATTAATAAATAAATAAATAAAGAAAAAAAAAAAACTGTGGACAATTTTTAATTTTAATTTTCATACAAGAAGACAAGAATTTAATTAGGAAAAAAATCTTCAAGTTGACTCTGAGCTGAGGTGAATAAAATTACCAACAATTTTAAAATTTCTCTAAAGTCTACTGCAATTCGGTTGAGTTGAGTTTTGCTTGTAACAAAATTGAACTTAATAAAGTGAAAAAGAAGAAATGAATTTGTTCCGTTGCTAGAGATTCAAATATTTTTTCTTCTGTTCTGTGTTTTATCAATAATCATTATTTATTTTTTTCTTATACATAAAAAATACACAATATGTATGTGTGTGAGTGTGTGTGTGTATGTGACCATATATGCAGGAGTAGGATGATTGAATATTTGAAAAAGGAAAAATTTATGACGTATCCGAATTTTTGTTGTATTTTTTTTTATTTCCTTTACTCAATAACCGTCTCTCTCTATATTCATCTATCTATCTCTTTTTCTCTTTTCCTCCCTTACATTTCCATGCTTTTGTTTTTTTTTTTTTGATTTATTTTGTTGTTTTTGTTGTTGTTGTTGTTGTTGTATTTTAATGAGCATATTTGAATGTACATCATTTTATGTGTGTGTCATATGCGTGTGTGTGAATCACATCTGTATGGCTGTAGATTTTTTCTCTGCCTATAACTGTATAATATGGTTCTGTATTTCTGTGTGAGTGTGTGTGTGTGTGTGTGTGTGTGTGTGTGTGTGTATGCGGTGGTTGTGTTTATGTAACAATTTTTTTCATATTTTCCCATTTTTCCATATATTTTGTATTCCACACCACGCGATTTATTTATTCCTTCTTTTTTTTTTTGTTGTTCCTCATTTCTGTATAAATAATTTAAATTAATTTAATTTAAAAACAAATGTTTATTAATTTGTAATTTTTTTTTGTGTTCCTAAAAATAAAAAAAAAAACAAAAACAAAAACAAAAAAAAAAGGAGCGCGCTAGAAAAAAAAAAAGGCAGTCGCGCAATAAAATAAAATTTAATTTAAAAAAAAAAGAAAAAGCAACAAAAACGAAAAACGAAAAACGAAAAATAAAATCGAGAGAAGGAGAAAGCAGAAAAATAAAATAAATAAAAAAAAAAATCAAAATTAAACAAAAAAAAAAGGAAGAAGAAAATAGAAATTCAACATTTTCATTCTTCATAACAATTTTTTTTCTTATTTTCGTCCTTTTTCGCTTTTTAGTTTTTTTTTGTATTTATTTTCCTTACCACCAACATACCAAATATTCTTTCCTCCTCCCGAATTGTTTTTCTTTTTCATTTTTTCATTAAATGAACAGATTTTCTGTTCTCCTTTTATTTTCATCATCTCTCCACTATTATCGACTTGACATTTTAATGTTTTATAAGAAGAACGTATGTCCATCTGTTTGTCCTTCTAAATAACAACAATAATAAACAACAACAACAACAACAACCAATGTATTCTAAAGGGGAAAAAAAAGTTTGTGTTTATGGAAAAAAAGAAAAGAAAACTAAGATTGATTATGAGACGTTAAGAAGACGTTGATAATAAACGGTGGAAACTCACTTAACGTATGTGGAAAAAGAAGAAGAAGAAGAAATGTGAGGTGGAAGAATGGATGAGTATTTTAGAAGGAAGTCACACAATTTGGACCATTTTTTTATTAAATATTTTTTTGTTATAAACGTTTCGATTGCGGTTTATGTGTTCGGGTCCTTTTTAATTATCCATTTCCTTCTATTCTATTTATTCTCGTGTTATATCGTTCATTTAATCTTTCCCAAAAATAAAACAGAATCCATTATTTTTTTTGGAAATTGAAAAATATATTTTTGAATCATCCTGATACAATTTGAATCATCAAATTTTTACTTCAGTCCGAGTAAAAGTAAAGTTCTGATGATTCATTTCAAATATTTTTTGAGTTTTCTTTGCAATTAATCCAAACATTTTTTTAGTGAAACTGATTAAAGATCTGCTATCATCACAGAGACTTACGACTGGAACGATTGAGTGAAAGGACAAATTCAATTGGATTCAATTTTCTTTAATTTTTCTTAAACGATTTCGGTAAAATAATTAAATTATTCCCTGAAATATTTTAACGAAGTTTGGTTGGATTAATTAGTCAGGACTCTAGATGTGAATCACAAATGAAGGATTTAAAATTATAAACCTGACATTCCTCATATGAACGTCACAATTCCAAGAATCAAAAATAAAAATCCTTTTCCATGATTTTAAAGACGCTGAAAGGGAGAAGAAAAATCTTCATATTTAAGAGAATTAACTTTTTCTTTGCGTCTTCTTTTCATCTTTCAAATAAAAAAAAATTTTGAAAAGTAAATTAAATTATAAAAACGTCTTCATGATAAGAAAATCTTCCCAATATATCCCCCACCCCCCACTTTTTTTTTCAATTTGGCCCAAAAGGATACAAATTTTTTTAATTTGTTGCCGTTATTTTTGTTGTTGTTGTTGTTGTTGTTTCTTTTGACTGTTGACTTTCTTAATCTTTTCTTTTGGTAAAAAGAAAAAGAAAATAACGAAGAAGATGAAGAAGAAGAACTTGAAGACAATAGCAAATGGTAAGAAGAAGAAGAAGAAGATAAAACTCACACATGTCGATAACACGAACACCTTTCGTCTTCTTATTTTGCGCAATTATATTTACTCTTCTTCTTCATCATCTTCTTCTTTTTCATCTTCTTCTTTATTACATTTTGGACTTTACCTACTCCTTTCTTTGTTGTTGTTATTTGCAAATTTCTTTTTGTTTTTTCTTTTATTCCCATTTTTATCCAATTCATTTTTTCTTCTTCTTCTGGTTTTTGTTTAGTTTTTGTCCCTTTAAAAACAACAAAAACAAACATACAATAAAAAATAAAAAAAATAAAAACTACAGCAACAACAACAAAAACAAACACACCAAAGTTTAAAGATCTTTTCTTCACACAACGACGACACAATAAAAATAAAAATAAGAAAAAAAAGAAAAAAAAATTAAGATGAAGACGACCAAACCATAGACGAAGAAGAAGAATAAAATGCAAGCTGGGCTCAGTCATGAAAAAACCAAAAAGAAAAAAAAAACACGCAGATGATAATTTTTGTTGTTGTAAAAATTTTTGAAGAAAAAAAGAAAAGAACTGAACGGCACGAGCTAAACAAATTTTTACAATAATTTATAAATTATGAACAGAGAACATCTCCTCCTCTTTTCTCTCTCTCTCTCTCTCTGTTTTCTCTCTCTCTATTTCTCTTTTACCGTCATTCTCTTTTATACTCACTGGCAAAATAAAAAAAAAAAGGGATCACACACATATGAGAAAATTGTCTTCAAGATGATTAAAAATAAGAAGAAGAAGACGAAAAAAAAATACATAAATCATGTTTTTTGTTTGTCTTTTATTTGTGTGAATTGTTGCTGTTGTTCCATTACCTTTTGCTCCTTTCTTGTTTCTTTTTCTGATGGGTCTGTGAAAATTACAACAACAACAACAACAAAGTCATAAAGGAATTACCTGAAGTTTGTGATTTTTATTTTTCTTACCTTTTACTTTATTGGCTGTCTCTTTTATCAGACATCTGATGACGTCCACATGTGTGTGTGTGTGTACTGTAAGTACATGTGTGAGTGTGTGTGGCATTAAACATGTGTGTTTGTATCAAACGATCGTAGATTATCCGGAACAATAAATAAAAATTCAAACAAAAATATTTATCTTTTTGCGTAACGGAAAGATTTTTATTCTGATTCTTCTTTTTCTTTTTCTTTATTTTTCCTTCTTGTTGCTCCTTTCTGCTGACAGCCACAATTGTTGTTGTTACTATAACGGGAAACAAAAGGACATCATCTCTTTACAAGAGGAAAAAAAATGTGAGAGCTTTTCTTTTTTTTTTCTTTTGATTTTGTGTCTTTATTGTTGCTTTATTTTAATCGCACTGTTATCTAAACTTTAATGACAGAAGAAAGATTTAAGATTTAAAACAGAATCGCTTATTTTTCCTCTTCTTCTTCTTCTTCCTTTCCTTTGTCTTCGTCTTATTTCTTTTATGTTTTTTTTTTTCTTTGTAGGTTAAGTTTTTGTGCTAAAACAAAAACAAAAAAAAAAAAGCAACAAGAAAATAATAATATGTAAAAGCGTAACGGTTATCTTCTCTGTTTTTATTCATTTCATGTCTGAAATTACTCTTTATCTCTTTTTCTCTTTCACTCTATCACTCTTTCTCTTTCTCTCTCTTTCACATTATATTGTACTTTTATAAAGAATAAAAAGCGCGGAAATGAAATTGAAAGAATGAAAGAAAAAAAAAGTCTTCTTTAAGTCCGGACTTAATGTCACAAAAGTATATCATTGCCTTTTTTTTGTTGTTGTCTTTTTCTTTGTATTCTAATAATACGATAAGGATAAGAAAAAATAAAAGACAATAATTTTCTATTGTATGTGTGCGTGTGTGTGTGTGTGTGTGTTTGTGTTTGTGTTTGTAGATGTTTTTGTCTTGTGAATTTATTCTTCTTCTTGTAGACTAAACTAACTGTTGCGTTTTTTGTCTTCTTCATTTGGTTTTGTTTTCTGATAGTAATTTTTTTGGGTTGCGTTTTTCCTAGATTTGTTTTTTTTTTTTGTTTTTGGGGAAAATTTGTTGAATGAATTTTCACATTTTCATGTATACGTTTTATAAAATGAGTCATTTTCTATTTCTTTAATTTTTTCTGTTTCGTTTTTTGTGTTTTCATTATTTTTTTTTTTTTTGTTTCTTCCTGAAAACCATTTTTATGATTGGCCGACGGCGCTTTTAGACTAAAATATGCCAATTGTTTTTTTTTTCTATTTTGGTTGGCGTTTTTTTTTTTCTTTTCCTCTTCCCTATTTTTGTGTGTGTGTGCGTTTTCATATTATTTTAATGGAATGTAAATGATTTCAACTGTGACGTCACATTGATTAAAAGGAACTTGAATATTTTAAATTGGGTTTTTTCTATTAATCAAATTATTTGAAGGTATAAAATTTTTATTCCCTCCTAACTAAGACACAGTGACGTTTGCAATAAAATAAGGGTTAAAAGAATCATTGACGTTTTGTTAGAAAGGTAAGTGTAATAGTCGTAAGTATAAGGGAGGTGTAAATATTACCTTGTTAAATCTGTGTCCTTTAGACATTTTATAGACTTAATTAAACTTTCTCGATTTTTATGTTTAAGAATCAATTAGGATATTTTATAGAGACGATTGTAAGGCAAATTTTTCTCTTATTTCGAAAACGTAGTTAGTTATTTCTCATCATGTTCATGGTTGTGTAATTCATGTTACAAAATCATATTCAATTAATTTGAACCATCCAAAGTTTTACATTTGAAAAATGAACAAAGAATTAAAGAATAAAACTGATCCTTTGTCTATGAAAATTTTTCTAATTTTACTTGAATTTGAAAATTGACGAATCAAATTTAAAATATGAATTTGGGTCCTTTTTCCATTTTTCTTTTAAAATTTATGCTAAAGATCAGAATCCATCTAAATAATTTTAATTGTCTTTTTTTTTTCTTAGTTCATAATTTTGCCGTAGACTGATTAATTTGTAAGGATATGACAAATTAAATAATAATAATTGTACTCGGTATAAAATACATAATAACAAAAGAAACTTTCAACACAATTACAAAATATAAAGAAAATTACAATAAAAATAATAATAAAAAAAAAAAAAACAAATTCAATTGAAAAAAAAGCAACAACAAAAATGAAGAAAAAAAAAATTGTTTCCTTCAGCCGCCGCCATATGTTCGTATGTATCAAAAAAAAAAACAAAAACAAAAATACAAAATAAGAACAAAAACAAAATAAAAATACGACGTTCGTTCGTACATGACACGTTATTCGGGTTGTACGAAAAAATTAGTTTCATAAAGCAACCCCTGATTTTTACGTTTATGTACACATGAGTGTGTGTGTGTGTATTTTTTTTTTTTTCGAATTTAGGACGACGTTACTTACGTATGCCATGAGTTCGATTTTTATTCTGTTTTTAATAAACTAACACAAACAAAAGAAGAAAAAAAAAAACTGAAACTTTATCAAAATAATACATTTACACAATTTTTTCATATATGTATGTAAAATGAAACAAACATACACATACACACATATAGATGTTTGGATATAAATTTTATAATAAAAATAATAATAACATCTGCTCCGTGTATATAAAAACTGCACATTTTCTGTTTTTAATATATTTTTTGGACTGTTGTTGTTATTGTTGTTGTTGTTGTTGTTGTTATTATTATTGTTGTTATTGTAGTTAAATGTATGTATGTATATGAATGTACGTAAATATTACGTCTGGATAATATTTATTCTATATAGTTTTTCAAATTCTATTTAATGTTAATTACAACAAAAGTATGGATCAATCAATTTTTTAAACTGAATTTCCTAAAAAAAAGAAGAATTTATAATTAAAGTTCAGCACAAAAATAAGTCAATAAACATTCATTGATGGCACCGTTTCACCAATTAGACTTAAAAAGTTTCCTAACTCATTTTTATAATTCGACTTAAACTTAACCAAGTTTTAATTTATCCAATTTAATAGAAATAAAATTCAACTTACTATTATGCGGCTTAAAATATTTTTTTATATATAAAAGATTTTTGTTGCAGGGCTGTAAAGAATTTTAAGAGATGTAATTTAACTCAACCCTACATTAAAAAGGAGAAAAATGAAAATAATGAGAGAAATCAGTGCGACACAATGATTTTTCTTTAAAACATTTCATAAAATCAGTACAAACAAAAATTTCAAAAATCTTTTCCAAAATTCCTAAATTCCTGAAGAATTAATAAAAATATAAAATTGTTTCATTTGTAAATTTCTGATCATAGAAATTACATCACAAAGGTAAATTTATTCGTAGTAAATAAATGGAAAAATATGTTACAATTCACAATGCGGGTGTGCAGAAAAATGTAAACCTGCAAATGTCAGCTGCTTCATAAAAAAAGAAGGAAAGAACAATTTTAGACATGAAAATTTTTAGATTTTAAAAAAATATTTTATGTCCTTTTAAAATGAACCAAACATACGCCACGTTTTTAATTCCAACATAAATTTATAATTAATAATTTCATATTATTAGAGTTTTTTATTGCATGAGATTTTCTTTGCATAAATTTTCTCTGTAGATAATTTTAACAACGCCCAACAAAATTGTCTTTCCTTAAATACAGAACTCTCGGTTCATCATAACAATTTTAAGTAATTTTTAATTAAAAATTGAAAATGTCTAAAAATCTAATTTAAGAGAAGATTATAAAAATTTGGTGAAACTCAAAAGAATATTCTTCTTAAGGAACAATTAAAAGTTCAACAAAAGAAATGAATGAGAATCGTGTAGCTAATTTTATGAAAAGCGCATAGACTTTGAATAACAAAAGAAATTATCATATTCTTCGTTTCTATGGCAACATAAATAACGCAATGAAAATGTGAATAAACAAAATTTTCGTTTTCGTCAAATTGCGTCCTCTTATAAACACAAAAATATTCAATTTGAAAATAATCAACCAAGACCAACTTTACTAATTTATTTAAATAAATAAATTGTGTTTATTCTGATTTGTTCAAGTCTTTCGTTTTTTTTTATTTTACAACAATGAAAATTTAATAGATATTAACGGAATAAAATTCCAGTGATCTCCAGTGATCCTCACAATCCAACATAAAACGTGTTTAGTATAATCAACAAAATTCGGCGATTAAAAATTAATAAAAAGAAAGAACAAAAAAAAAACAGAATAAGAAAAAAAGAAGAAAATAAATAAATAAAGAAAAATAAAGGAGGAAAATTCTTCAAACCCTTAAAAAGTATTTTCTTCTTCTTCCTATATACTTTTTCCATTTTTTTTTCCTTTTCCTTTTCTTTTCTTTTCCTTATCCTTTTTTCTTAATTAAATTGAAACTTCAAACTTCAAAGTACTTCTTCACTCTGACAAATCTTTTCTCTCTCTTTCTTTTATTCTAACAAAAAAAAAAATAAAAAAATAAGAAGAAGAAGAGGAAAATTCTTAATAGTTTTTTTTTTCTTTTACTTTTTTTTCTTTTTCTTTTTCTTCTTCTTCTTTGTCATCCTCTTTCTCCTCATCAAACAACATGTAGTAGTAGACTCGTTTCATTTTATTTTATTTTTCACTCAAAAAAAAAAACAAAATATAGGATTTTTTTTTCTTCCTTTTTTTCTGCCCAAAAAAAAAAAGAAAAAAAAAGAAAAGAAAAGTTTCACGAAAAAAAATATAATTTTTTTTCCTGAAATTTGTTTTATTGATTTTTTTTCCTGTTTTTCCTTTTTTTTTCCTTTTTTTCTGAGTTTTTTTTTTTTTGTTGTTTTGCTGAGTTTTTTTTTTGTGTATCGTAAAAAAAAAAAAGAGAAAAGAGAAAAATTATAAAATAACGAATTTTTGTTAGAAAATAAAATGAAAATTGAAAATGGAAAAACGCATTTATCATTATTGTGTTTATAATGGACTATTACTGTTTGTTGTTGGCCAGTCAAATTCTTTCTTGTTTTTAAAGTTTTTTCTTTCGTTTTATTTTTTTGGTTGGTTTGCGCTTAAAACAAGAAACAAAAATTTAATTAGGAATGTTACGTGATTGTTACGTATTGATTACGTCACTACGTCAATGTTAATAAATATTTGGTAAGAATATTTGGTAATAATCAATTGTCACAATTAAAAATTGATTTGTGAATTTCAAGTTACTGAAGGTGACTTTGTACTGATGGGATGCTGTTTCATTAGGAGCCCAGGAGCCTTTTTGTGTGGGTGGCTTTGTTTTAATGGATCCTATTAAAAAATTTGAAGATTTCATTGTTTATTTTATGCTCAGGAATATTCCTTAAAAAAATTATAAAATAAGGATTAAATTTCAGAAAAACCAAAAATTGTGTCAACCTGAGGAAAAATCAAAGAATTTTAATTTAATTTTAACATTTATAATTTAATTGTAGTTGTTGTGTTGTAGTAAGTGCAGTTAAATGGGTAAGCCAACCATCCCATACATGAGATGACGCCAATTCAAATGAATAATTCACGACTATATGGTCCACTCTCCACTATCTAATGCATTAAATATTACTAAAAAATGTTAAAGCTGCACACATTTGATGGGTAGTAGGCCCATCACACGATCACACCATCATCTGAATATTTTATTAAAAATAATCTACAACCAAAAAGTAAAACTGACTGAAGTGAGTAATAAATAGAAATTGTCCACCAAACAACAACAACAACAACAAAAAAACAGCAATGTTTGTTTTTTTTTTTGAAACGACTTCAGTAGAGTAACAAACATAATTCATGTGCGTAGAATTAATTGGGAAGAACAACACAAAAAAAAATCCGCGCCATTTCTATAAAATTCTCTAATAGTAATTAACAAAAAATTGTTTCCGGCAAAAAAAAAAAGAAAACAAAAACAAAAAAAGAAATGCGGTACATAACACAAAACAGATAAATTTCCATCTCATTTTCCAATAATATTTCAAAAACCGCTATAAACACTCCTCATACTCTTTCCCATAATTTCTCACTCATTTTCTCTGCTCTCTCTCTCTCTCTCATGTACATAATAATAAAATAATAATGTATATAAATATAACGTATACCCCGCGCATTCCCCCCCAATTCCACACGTTGCTTAGGGAATTTTTTCTTCTTTTTTTTCATATTTTCTAATTGAGCATAAAACAAAAATCGATTTAATAACGAAATGAACAATTATTGATGCCATCTCTGTTTAACACATTTAATTTTCTATTATGTTTTGTCCTTATCTTACAAATATGCAATATTTATATATGATTATTAAATGTAGGAGAAGAAGGAGAATGAGAATGTGGCATAATGAGAGAGGGGTGGGGTAGTAAAGGGAAGTAAGGGTTTAGGAAGTTGGGAGTAAAATAAATGGGAAATTTTCGGAAAAAAAAACACTTTATATATGCATAAATATTCATGTCGATTTTGGTGTATGAGAGTGTGTGTGTGTGTGTAGTGTAGAAGTATGAGTTAAATAATTGCACATCGCGCTTATCATTTTAAAAGCTGGAAAATCCTGATTCAGTCCAAAGGATAAACATTGCCGTTTGTTTTTGCATACAACAACAACAGCAACAACAAAATTATTAATAATTAATAAAAAATTTAATAACTTGTATTATGTACATCATTATTTTTTTTAATAATCGACAAAATGGCGTCGTCATCATGATTAATCATCATCATTATTATCATCATCATAATCATCATATAATTATATAGTAATGGAAAATGATTCATAATTATTTTACAGCAAATTAACAACAAAAAAATAGTCGACAAAATTACAACAATAATAAACATAATAACAAAAATTACAACAAAATATTCGAACTTCGAATAGGTCAATTCCAATTACTCACTGACATGTTTGGGTCGTCTTTTCTTCTTCTTCTTTTTTTTCTTTTTCTTTATGTTTTTGATGACGTTTTTTCCAGGAAGCTCTTAAAAAGTTTTTCTTTTTAACATTTCACTTCATCTTATTCTTAATTTCTCTTTCATTCCGTTTCCCATTTCATCCTAATAACGCTCTCTATCTCTTTCTCTCTCTCTCTCTCTTCCCTTAGTTAGTTTATTTCTTATTTCATTTCATGTTTAGCTTTTTTTTTCAATCGATTTAAAGTTTGAACTCTTCTCAAATAAATTGGATTGTAAAATATTTTTTATTGTTGTTGTAATGTTGTTCCTGTTGTTGTTGTTTTTGTTGTTTTAATAATACCAACTTCCGAATGTTTCCAAAAAATATGAAAAAAAAAAATAAAACGGAAGATAGAAAATTTTTTATCGATCGATTTCTAGGAAAGAAAATGTTTTTTAATTAATTACAATTTTTTCTTCAATTTATATTAAAAAAAAAAGGAAAAAAAAAATATTTTCTAATTAACAAAAAAAAAAAAACTCTGACCGAAAAAATATATTATTATTATTAAATACATTCCATCTCTTTCTGATATGTAGAAAAATATTCACTATCGCTTTCATTCACACAAATGCATTATTTTATTAAAATATTGTACAGCATCACGCACTATATTATTGTCTCACTTTAACATTAGAATTTTTATATTAGCCTACTACTACTACTACTATAAACATATTTTTTAGAGAGATTCCAAAACGCGTTTTCTTTTCTTTCTCTTTTACTCAGACATTATTAAATGTGAGATTTTTCCTTTGTAATTGTATTTGGGTAAGTCTCCTATAAATGTGTGATTAGAATACATGTGTGCGAGTGTTTGTATGAATAGCGACGCCGATATCTCTTTTGAAAATTCGGTTTAAATTCGGGAAAAAGACGAATATAAAAATGGCACGCGCCAGAAGAATAGGTTAAAAGTGCGATCATTTTTTTTTTCTTTTCATTCTTATTTTTCTTCTTTTTTTTTTCCTATTCAACATTCATTCCATATACAAATTTGAACAGCAAGGAGATTTTTTTTTGGTTTCATTCTATGTAGAATTTTTATTCGTTGATTTTCGGATTTTCTATTGTGAAAAATTAATAATTTTTAGGGAGGAAAGTATTTTGGAGTAATTTGTTGAATTAAAAAAAAAAAAAAAGAACGCAAAATTTTAATTTAGATTTTCGTCTAAGAATTTGGTATAATTAAGGAAGAAATCACAATTTAGACACAACGGCAACGACCAAAACAACAACAACAACAACAATAATTGTAAGATGAAGAGAATTTTCCAAATGAATACTGTCAACTGTCATACTGTTTGTTTGTTTTTCTTGTTCATTTTCGTTTTTCTTTGTGTGAGTTTTTTTTTGTGTTAATCGTCTTTTAGATTAAAAGTATCCTTTTAATAAAAAAATCCTTTTAAAATCTGTTTATAAAGAAACAGATTTTCTCTTTTGTTGATTTTTTCTTTTTTTTTTTGTTATTGAGTGAAAAATTAAAAATCTCTCAAAAAAATTTAAAATAAAACTCAAAAAAAAAGAAAATGAAAATAAATACGGAAAAAAATGAAATAGGTGAAAGTCAAGAGAAAGTATAAATGACTTTCACTGAAGAGAGTGAATTTTGTTGTTATGAGGAAAAAAAATGATAACAAAAAAAATTCAAGGAAAGAAAATGAAAAAATAAAAAGAGGAAAAACGTAAACGTAAAAAAAAAAAGCAAAGGAAGCAATCGGCATTGATTTTTTTTTTTCACATTTTCATCTCTCATTTTTTTTTTCTTCCTCTTCTCTATGTGTGTATGTGTGTGTGTGTGTGTTTTTTTTTTTTCATCATCGTTCGCTCTTGATGAAGAGGGGTTGTTATTTTGGTGTATGAGACACGGTGGCAACAAAGAGAGAACGCAAAGTTTTTGTTTTATTTTTTTTTATTACCCCTTGATTTTTGAGATTTTCTCATTTTCTCTAGATTTTTTATTTTTTTTTTAAAATGAAAAAAAAACCAAGAGCGCAGTGATTTTTTTTTTTTTTGTCTTCCTTTTGTTTTTGGTTGAAGTTGTTTAGCAGATTCGTGTGTGTGTGTGTGCCTATCTGCGTTGTAAGTCTAATTCAGCGTCCAGCACCATACGCAATTGAAGAAGAAGAAGGAAATAACAACTAAAATTAAAAGGAATAAACAAAAAAATGTGAATACCTGGTGTAGAGAGCAAAAGTTGCCTAAACGCATTACTTTTAACGTTCAACGACAAAAAATGCAAAGATAAAAAAAATCAAATTTCTTTACGAAATTTATTCTTGTTACAAGAAAAAATAAAAATTCAAAAAGGTCGTACCAATGTCAACCAATATTTATCCCATTTTTTTCGGTTCTCTTCTTTTTATACCAGTTTAACGTACACACACACACATATGTACACTCATACATCGAGATACAAAATGGACAAAAAAAAATTTTAAAGGACATTTTTTTAATAAGTTACGCCATTAATTGAACACAAGAAGAAGAAGAAGAAGAAGAAGAAGAAGAAGAAGAAGAAGAAGAAGAAGAAGACGACGAAGAACAGAAAAAGAAGACGAAGAACACGATGAAAAAGAAGTAATTGAAGAAGAAGTAGAAGAAGAGAGAAAGTCAGTTTAGGAGGATGTGAGAGAATAAAAGTAAAATGAAAGAGAGGGTTTTTGACCTTTTGATGGGTATTCTTATTTTTATTTTTTTCTTTCATTTCAAAAGCGAAAGGGAAAGGATTTTTTTTTTCCTTTACTATTGTTATTGTTGTTGTTGTTGTTGCTTTCGTAGGTGTTCTCAAAAGGTAAGATAAAGAGTGAATATAGGAATAGGATATTACCTCATTGAAATAACTTTAGGAAGAGAGAGAGAGAGAGAGAGAGAGAGAAATGAATCAAGATGAAAAAAAAAATTGAATGGAAAAAGTCAAAAATAGAAAATTGAAATTTAAACAAAGCAAAAAAAAGAAGAAGAAAAATCTATGCTTCAATTTTCTTTTTCTTTAAGAAAAAAGTAAAGTAAAAATTATTCCAAACAAACGAGGAAAATATAGACTGAAAATCTATATTTTCAATTTTTTCTCAATTTTCAATTTTATTTAATAAAAAAGGAGAATCGAAAAATTCAATATTAGAAAAAATGCGTGAATTTTTTCCTGGCTTTTCCTTCGTTCTTTTCTTTTTTCATTTTGTTGAAAATCAACTCAACAAATTTCTTCCTTGAATGCGTTTTCCGACGTGTTTTTCCATAACATTGTTGTGTATATGTTGCTCTCTCTCTGTGTGTGCATATGGATGTGTGTGCGTGTTTCCATGTGCGATACACGATGCCGAAGAAGAAACTTTTTAGAATAAAACTAACTCTCGCTAAACACCATTCTCTCTCTCTCTCTTTTTGTCTTTCTCCTTCTATCTGACTGACGAAATATAAATACATACATACACATGCACACATAGAGATAATACTCATAAAGAGGAAAAAAATGGAGAAGAAAAAGCAAAAGGACACTGAACTGAAAAAATCTTGATTTTGACAAAGTGAGATGAATGCAAAAGGATGAATAAAAAAAAATTGTAAGAGAAGCAAAGCAAGTATGCAAATTAGGTGGAAGGATTTTATTTTTATTCTTCTGTTATTTTTTTTTTCATCTTCTTTTACTAACTTTGATAGACATAGCAAATCCTTGTGATCCTTGGAGTCTATTTTGACATACACACACACACACACACAAACAAGAAGAAAAATAAAAATAGAAGATGAGAAAAATTGTTTTGTGTTTTATAATTTTATTTTTTTTTTCATTGACATAAGAATGATGGTGAAGAAGAAGAAGATGAGGAGATGAGAAGAGGAATTAAGAGTGGGTTCTTTTTTTTTTATTTTTTTTGTATTTTGGGTATGAGAATTTTATGTGAGTAAGGGGGATTGGGAGGGTTTAATGGTAATACAAGGGATTTGATTTAAGGATCTACAAAACGGATCGACCAGCATCTTTTTATTGTTCTTTTTTTTTTCATCTTTTGTGTGTGTTTGTGTTCCTTTTTTTTTTTTTTTTGAATAGATCAAAATTTTCTCATCATAAACATTTTTCTATACTTCAGGTCAAGATTTTTATTAGATTGATGACAATAGAGAATTTTCATTCGTTCCTTTTATATCCAACATTATTATGTATTCCTTTCTTTCATTCTTTACCTTCGTCCTTTTTCTTCCATCTTCCGTTTTATTCCTTCCTCATTTATTTATCGGTTATATAAGATTTTGCATTTTGTTTTGTTTGTTTAAGCGGAAGAAGACCGATCTGTTATATAAAGTGAAGACAATCATTAACATGATTATGACATTAATATTGGCTACAATAAATTGATGTGATATTAACACATACACACACACACAGTTTCACAATAGGTAAATTACTTTCTCTTAATTGTTTTTATCAAAAATTAAATCAATTTAAAATTCTGATTTGATCAAAAGTTTAATTTTCCGTTTTACAGGAATCAACAATTTATATTTTATACGTTACAAATAATAAGAGAAATAATTACCCACAGGACACGAGATTACGAATCATTATGAATCGATTCTAATTCTCATTTGAAGAGCTGCTGTGAGATGACAAAAATTGACCCAATTATTTTTACAAATTTAGAAAGTTAGAATGAAATTGTAGAAAGCTTTTTTAGGGATAAACTTTTAGATAAATAAATTATTTTTTACGCAATTTAAAAAAATCCGTTAATCGTTTTCGTCAAGTAAATCGGTCAGCAGAGACTGTAAAACCTTTTGTTTGTTGATGCACCTGGATTTTGGTAAATCTTCTCTTGTCTTCACTAACTCACAATTTCTCTAAGTTGTACAAACCTCAAGAAATTCTCTTAAATATTTTCAAAATATTTTTTCTCCTCTCTTCTCCTCTCCGGAAACTGTATTAGCACGGATGCTGCGTTATTAAAACAATCTTCAGTGTTGTTTAAATTTGTCTTCTTAAAATAATTGCATTCATATGGATTAACCTGCTCACATCAACAAAAATTTACATTTTATATGAGATTTCTCATTAGGATTAGATTATTATTCACCCCCTTACCCATCATACAGATATTCTCACGTTTATTATTCGTATGGTTATCTCTTTTTCTCTTTCATTGCAGACATATCAATGTTGTTGAATATCGCGATTAACTTTCTTATATGGCAAATGGTAACAACTCATAAGAAGAAGAGACGATGAAGAAGAAGATGAAGTTGTTGATGTGTGTTCAACAATTTCGTATTTTTCTCTCTCTCAGAAAAAAAAACCATCTTTTCTCCAGACAAATTAAACCAAATACAACAATAACAATAGAAAGTAAAAGAAAAAAATAAGAACCAACACAAGACGAATAAGAAAAAGGAAAATTCGTCGAACCAAAAAACAACGGAAGGATAACAATTTTTTTTCTGCCTTCTTTGATTTTTATTTATTATTTTTACCAAATTTATTCCCTCTCTCTTTCTCTTGGTCTCTCTTTCTCTCTTTGTTACTGGAAAAAAATAATAAAGTGCAGTGACCTATCTTTTGGAGTGAACCCCTTTTTATTTTCCTTTTCTTTCTGTGTTCTTTTTTTTTTTTTTGATCTTTTTATTCTGACATGAATTCTAAAGTGTTATTTCATTATATTTTTGAGGAGGAAAATTTGGATGATGATGATCATGATGATGGTTTAAAAAAGTAGAAGAAGGGTTTATCAAATGGGAAGATAATAAAGACCGTCGGGATAGAGTCTATAAAACATTTGAAAATAACAAACAACAACAACAACAAAAAGGATACGTAATTATTTTCGTTCTAAAAATCATTCTCCTTTTAATCCAAAAATTTACGAAGAAATTTCTTTTCATCCTAATGGCGTCACACCATCAAAAATTGTAACATGAGAAATTAACGAAAATAATAAAAGTGAAAACAAACAAACACGATGAAGAAGAAGAAGAATTAGAAGAAAAACGATACAACACGAAAGAGCCACAAGGATCAGACAGACAGACGTCTTTGAATTAGAACAATTTATCATATTGAAACCCCAGCATCCTGTTGTCGCCTAAGACATTTTAACTTCTTCATTTTTTTTTCGTCTTTTTATCTGGAAATGTCATAATCGGATTTCACAGCGTTTTTTTTTTTTTTTGGTTTCATCCTTTTCTCTCTCTCACACCCTCTCTCTCTCTCTCGATTTCATTCTTTCACAGACTTCGTGAGTGTATGATTTTTGTATGATGAAAGTTTTGGGGGAGTTTTATTATCATTTTCATTTTTAGAGAAATCAGAGAGTAAATTGAAGAAACTTAAGCAAGTGGAGGAGAATTTTTTATGTTTTTAAATTTTCACTTATTTTTTTTTACTCCTTTTCTTTCTGTCAGTTTCAATCTTTTTATATTCAAGACATTTCTCCTAAAAACAGATTTTGTTTTTAATTTGTGTATACCTTCCATTTATGCAGGTACTCGGATACTTATTGTCTAAATCAAAATTTTTATGTTCTTTTTTATTAAAAATGAAACCCTTTTCTACCTTTAATAAAAAATAATCAAAATCCTCATTAAAATGAAAAGAAACCCCAAATAAAACGAAGTTTAAATAAAAACGAAGATAATGAAGAAGAAGAAGAATCCAAAAGCAAGCCAAAAAAATAAAGTGAAACAGAATAAGAACAAGAAGTAGAAGAATAAAAATCAACCACCGTTGCAAACAACGAAAGCAAAAAAAAAAAATAAACAATAAAAAAAATTCATAAATTTTTACAATCGGAAATGCAATAACAACAACAACAACAACACCAACTAAAAACAAGAAATCGTTGGTGTTGTTGTTGTTGTACAATTTTTTTTGTTATACTAGTTCGCGCATGACGTTAATTTTTTTTTCGTTAAAAAATTACCTACTTATGTTTTCTTATTTTTCCTGTTTTAAAATAACATTCTTTAATTTTGTTTTAAATTTAAAATTAACAAAAAAATGTTTCCGCACTTTTATTAATTCAATAAATTCAAACAAATTTTAATGAAAATAATTAAATAGTAATAGAGAGTTAGAGAAAGAGAGAGAGAACACAGAATCTAAAATCTAAATAATAAATTAACAAATCAAAAAATATTAATTTAGTTTTTGTTTTTATATTTTATTTTTGATTTTTCAATTTAAATTATAACAAGATGACGTCATGTGCATAGTCAGTCAAAAAAGAAAAAAATGAAATAAAATAAAATAAAAGAATAAAAATGTAAAAAAAAGCGCCTGTGATCTTGTGTATTGTACAAAATTTGTATCATGATGATGAAAAAGAAAGAAACAAAAAAAAATTGTACACACTAATACAGCTATAGAAATTATAACGTACAAACACATGCATAAATAATGGTGGTAGTTTTGTGCATATACACACATTGTATACGTGTGTGTACGGTGAGAGAGAGAATCAACACAAAATGGTGATTGGTTGTTTTGTAGCCAAAGCCAGCTGGTGAAAACTGAACGAAAACGAAGTTTTTTCTACTTATTCTATCCTTCTTCCTCCTTCTCTAATATAACAAAAACTTCTACTTCTTCTTCTTCTTCTTCTTCTTATTCAACGTTACGATTTATATTTTTTCTCTTCTTCTTCTTTATTTTTTTTTTTTTTTTCCTGTGTGTTTTTGTTGTTGTTTTTATTAGTGTATTTGAAAAGTTAACGCTGTATGTATGTTGTGCGTATGCTTTGTGCTTGTGAATTTATGTTTTGAATTTTTTTTTCAGTTGTTGTGTGTCTTTCGTACCAGTGACATATATTTGTGTTACTATAGAAAAGGTATATTTAATTCACATTTTTTTAATAAAAAAAAAATGAAAATCAAAAAAAAAATTAATTAATTAAAAATAAATAAATTAGTTTTGTTGTTTTTAAGTAAAAGAAAAAAAAATTCTAAACAAAAATAAATTATCTTTCTTTTGTTTTTTTTTTTTTGTTCCCGATTTTATAAATGAAAAACTAAGAAATTTGTTTCCCGGTTTTTATCAATTAATTAATTAATTTTAATTAAAGGAAAATTTAATAAATATAATAAAGAAAAAACAAAATTTTAGTTCGTATTTTTTTGTTTTTATTTAAAAAATCAAAAACAAAAAACGGGAGAAAAAAATAAAATGAATTGAATTAAAAAAGATATTTTAAAAAAATATAGAATTTGTGTGAAAAATAAAATAAGAAAAAAAAGTTTTTTAATTATTTTTTGTTTTCAAAAAAAAAAAAAGAAAGAAAAGTGAAAAATTTAATTAAGTTTTTTTTTTTTGGTTTGTGTTTTTTTTTTTTTTTTTGGTTGTTGTTTGTACGAGAGAGAAGTTAAACGAATGGAAAACAAGAAAATATAGAGAAAAGGATTTTTCACGCGCGTTTTTCCTTTTTTTTTTATTAAAAAGAAAAAAACGAAAACCGTAAACAATGAATTTTCCACATTTTCATCGTTTTTGTTTATGTTGAGGGAAAAACTACTTATTTGTGATTTTCTCTTCTTTTTGGTTTGTATCCTTTTGTGTTTTATTTTTTGTAAATATTTCGTCCCTTTTTTCTTTTCTTTATTCTACAAATGTTTGAGTTTTTCCTGAGTTTTTCTATTCTTCTTTCTCTTCTTCTTCATCAGTTGTTGAGTTTGGGTTGTGGAGTATGAGTTTTGTGTGGAGGTGCAATCAAGGAAAGTTGTTAAGGAAAAAACAGAATAAAAAAAAAGGAAAAAAGATAAAGAAAAAAATAGAAAGGAAAAATCAGTGGAGAAGGAAGAACGAAAATAAGGGAAGAGAAGAAAAAAAATAAAGGAAGGAAAACACATTTTCTTCTATTTTATTTTTTTTTTTTAGATTTTCTTTAAACGAAAACAACAACAAAAATGGAAAGAGCGAAATAATTTAATTTTAAAAATCAAAGAAATTTTTTTTTGTTATTACAAAAAAAAAAAAAAAATAAAGAAAAAGGAAAGAAAAAAGAAAGATTTTGGAAAATTTTGCAATATTTTTTATTCAATTTTTGTGCTTTTCTATACTTTTCTTTTGCTCATTAATTTTCCAATCAAAAATAAAAAAAATATAAATAAACGGAGAAGAAGAAGAAGAAGAAGAAGAAGTGGAAATAACAGAAAAACGTTGCGTAAGGGTGAAAAAGGGGGGTAAAAGTAGAAGAAGAAAAGAAAAGGAGAAAAAAAAATCGACAATAAAATAAAATCGATATTTTAGAAACTTTTAAATTGCAAAATGGTGTTTTTAGTGTATTTCAGTGTTTGTCTGTGTGTGTATATACTTTTGATTGTGTGTGATGTCTGTGTGTGTGCGTTTAGGATGTTTGTATGCGAGGAGATTTTCTCTACACATAATATGGAAAAAAAAATATTTAGAGGGGTTGATTTTCACCATTTTTAATAGTTAACTTTTATGCACATTAATACATGCATATACACATACACACACACACACACACACACACACACACACACACACACACACACACACACACACACACACACACACACACACACACACACACACACACACACATACACACACACACACACACACACACACACACACACACACACAAACTTTGTACACATAATTTTAACATATAATCATGAAAGTACAAAATTAATACAGACAAATTTTTTTTATGCTTCAATTTGTCATAAAGTAAAAAAAAAAAACATAAAACGTATTAAAGGATTTTAAGCCGGAATTCACTTGTGTGTGTGTGTGTGTGTGTGCGTGTGTGTATGTGTAATGTGCGTGCATGAAAACAAGACATTGTCGCGACAGATATGACCCATCAGAAATGGTAATGGAGTTTTTACAAGTACAACAGTTAAATACAGTCATATAGAACAACGCTTTAGATTTTGTGGGAGTTAAATGACTGGAGACTTTTGTTTTGTATTGTCCCGATTTAAAGGATTATACCAGAAATTGTTGTTACGTTGTGTAAGAGAAAAGTTTTTCCGAATTTTAAAACTTCACTTAGTTCAACTTCCTTTAATTGTAGGTAGACAATTGTTCATATTTAAGAAAGTAAATATTTATAAAGTTCAACAAAAAAAAAAATTCAATTTTTAATCCGACTGCCATATTTAAAATTGCGGCGGAATTAGAATTCTATTGATGATCATCTATTCTCAATTCAAGGGAAAGTTAAAACTTTTTAAATAAGAAAACATTTTGTTGGGATTTTCCTAGAATCTCGATTTAAATTAAAACTTAAGAGAGACAATTTAACGAATAGGAACTAAATAAAAAAGAGTTGGTTAAAATTCATGGAAAAACCCAACATGTTTTTTTTATATATTAAAAGAATAAAGAGAAAATCAAACACCAAAAAGCTTCAATTTAAGTTCTTATTTATTTTTCTCAATAAATAATTTGTTCCGCACAAGAGTCTTTTGAAAGGTTTAATTTGTGAATGAGAATTTTTGGTTGTAAAATTACAAAACGAAAATAATATAAACAAAACTTTTTTAATAAAATAAAAATTTGAACTTCATGAATTTGTTCTTAAATCTATAAAGTATGTCCAAAGTGTCTTAGATTTAGTTCACATGGCAATAATTCATCCGTCTGACGCCTGAAAAGTAACAAAAAAATTTAATTTCTCTTTAATAAAAAGATTCAATCCAGCATCCCACTAAACTGCACTTACGTTCAACTTTGATAAAAAAATTTCTCTTTGTTTTTTTTTTTTTTGAAATTTTTTAATGTTTCTGATTAATTCATAAAATCTCATCATCCATCTCATTCTCTTTCTGTATCTCTTTCTTCTATTGACTTAATTAAATATCCAAAAATTACAGTAATTGAAAGATAAAACAGCAGCAACAACAACAAAACATTTTTAAGGTTAAATTAAATGCAATCGAATATTTTCAAAACAAAACAAACAAACAAATAATACAATTTTGATTGAATAATTTGAGACAATTTGTGAAACACAAAAAAAAACACACAAAACAAAAAGAGAAAACATTAAAAATTCGAAAAAAAAGAGACAAGACGACAGAAGAAAAAATGTAATTTGAAATTTTAAATTTAAAAAACAAAAAAAAAACATTCAAACAGTAAAATTCATTTAAATATGGCAACACTAGAAAGGAATGACCCTTATATTGACAGATGAAAATTGTTGCAACCTCAACAAAGTCACTTCTATTAATCCCTCTTCTCTTTTTTTTTCGTTTTGTCTTTTTCTCTCTCTGCCACACTAATTTTATATAACACTGATCTGATTTAATCTTAACCTTCACACATACACACATACACATATGTACAAACACATGCAAGCGTTTGTCACCCCTAATTTCATCCCCACCGCACCGATGCACAAACAAACAAATAACGAAAATCTCGTGTTTCATCTATATTTTGACTTTCCTTTTCTTTTCATTTTCTATTTCGAGTTTTGTTTCTAAAAAAAAAAACTAAAGAAAATAAAGAGTGGAAAGGGGAGGACAGAGTAAAAATCTGAAAATATTGTCACGTCTTCAAATTTGAATTGTTTTGTTTGTTGTGTTTTTATTTTATTTGTCTACAACGTTTTTTCCTGTTTTTGTTGTATTATTTTTGGGGGTCATTTGAAGAAGAAGCTTTTTTTTTATTTTTCTCCAAATACAAAAAGAAAAAGAAATAAAAATTTATTAAATTGTATCTCATTCTTTCTCTCTCTTTCTCTAACTCTAACTATTACATCTTCAGTCGTAATTCAATTTAAAAAAATCAATAAAGGACAAAAACAAAGAAAACAAACAAAAACAAAATAATAATTTTTTTGAAGCACGCTAAAAAATTTTTTTAAAAAAAAAAGTTTAATCCAAAAACAAAAAAAAAAAAAAGGTAAGCTTTTTATTGTAATAATTCCTCGCTTAATTCGTCGTCTAGTCTTTTTAATCTGAAATAGCTTTTTTTCTGCGTTTTTGATTTTATTCCGATGGGAAATTGAAGGTGGGAAAAGGTTGACCAAAAAAAAAAAAATCGAAATGGGAAAAAAATTTAATTTGAATTGAATATTTATTTGATTACGTTTAATTTGAAGATATCCAGAAAAATTATGTCATTAGGAAGATTTAAGTATTTGTTTGTTAATTTTGGATTAATTTGTAATTAATTTGATAATTTCGGATTATGCTTCCTTCCTTGTTTTTTCTTTCTTCCTTCTTTTTTCGCTATTTAATAAAAATTTTCACCTTTGTCACGTCATTAATTTTTGGAAGTGATAATTTATTTGAGGGAATTTTTCAATCTGATTGTTATTCATCCTTCTCTTTATAATCCCCAGAAACTCTGCCATTCCGAAAATAATTCTGACGGGATTTCATTCGAAATTAATCACGGAATTACAATATCTGATATAATCGTTGAAAGACATGCGGGTGTGTTCGTTAATAATGAAAAACTCGATTCTAAATTTCAAAGACGGTAATACTTATCGAATGATAAATGTTTCGTTTTTCAAATTAGTTGAATTATTAAATGGAGTTTCCATTTGAATTAAGTGATGATCGTTTAATAATTCAGTTTCAGATCGAATTAATTTTCTATTGGGAATCCATTACATTAGATGGTAGATCAAAAGTAACATACAGAAACGACTAACAACTGAACTCTGTTTGTTTATAAAAAAATCTATGGAAATGAAAATGTCAGAATTTTTTTATAAATCTTAAGCACACATTTTTTGTACGATTAAATCCAAACACAAAAGTTTTCGTGTGTAAAATAGCAAAAAAGCAAAAAAAAAAAAAAAAAACTGGCGCCTCCACATAACACAATTGTTGTCTAATCGTTTGATTTCAATGAAATTTACGCATTTTTTTCTTTCTTTCTTTAGAATTTTCTTTCAAAAATTTATAAAAAGAATAAGATGATTAAATTGAGTAAATAAATTAACCGTACTTATTCGTCACATTAACAATGACGCATCAATGTCAATCCAACCAAACCACAACAAATTTAAACAATTATGAATCATTCAGCAAATGATAAAACTGAAAATGGTTGATTCTTTTAATTCATAAAATGAAAATGAATTTATGGCAGTAAGTAATCCTTTTCCATACAAACTGCATTTTCCACTCATTATAAATACGTTACGTCAATTGTTTAATTTATTTTGTGTATTTCCAAATACACTGCTATCTGTTTGTTTATTATTGTTTATATGCTCAACCTGGAAGTGTATTGAATTAATAAGAAGGAAATAACAAATAGAATAATAACAACAACAACAATATAAAAATTCTAACTTTATTTTTATTAAAACAACAAAAAAAAAAAAGCAATTCTTTTTTTGATTTTTCATTTTATCAAAACACGGAAATATTTTTTCTGTTTTATCATTTTTCTCGTTTTCTCTGATATATTACAAATTTTTCTCTACAAATACATTCTTATTGTAAACACACATCTGTATACACACAAACAAACAAATATAAATACAACGTCATTTACCTATGAAGACAAATTCTCTATAAAAATATACAAGATATGACTACTGTTTTCTCTGTACCTACACACACACATATACAAAATACCATGCATAAATACCTTATATTGCTACATAGCCAACTTAACTTACCAAACATACACTTTACACACATACACATATCTCTGATAAAATAAAAAGAAAGAAAGAAGAGAAAATAAAAATGAACGAAAGAAACGACGAAAACGTCTTTATAAAAAAATATAACCTAAAAATGGAAAATAACAATAAGACCAACAACAACAAAAAGAAAAGTAAAAATGGAAAAAGAAAAAAGAGCGTTTACACAATTTTTGGTGCCTTGCCTTCGCCTTGGATGTTTTTTGAGAGTTCAAGTTCAGCGTACTACTTCCCTGTTTCTATTTATAACACAAAAAAAAGCTCTCTCTCTCCCTTTTGCTTTCACTATACGATTTTTCTCTTTTACTCCATTCTCTCTCTTGTTTTTCTTGCACACAATAAAACTTTTGGTACGTCTGAATGTGTATGTTTTTGTGTATGTATTTGACATTAACGTGACTTATACTTTTCTTCTTTCTTTTTCTTCTTTTCTCTCATTTTATTTCGTGTATATAGTATTTGGGTTTATAAAGTTGGGTTGTTTTTGGCGAAAATGATGCTCGGGGGTTGGGGGGGGGGGGGAAGAGAGAGAGAATGAATAGAGACTTTTCCTTTTCGCGCGTATATTCTTCCGACGTATTTTCTTGATAAAATAATAAAAATTTGGTTTATTCTCTTTCTCTTTATTACTTACACTCTCTTCAGTTACTCTCTTTCTCTTTGCTACTCTATCTGTCTCTCCCAAATGGCGTTTAAGTTTTAAATAGAAATTTTTTTATTGTTGTTTTGAATTTTTTCTTTTCTTTTCTTTGCATTTTCCTTTCCAATTTTTTCTTTAGAATTTCTTCAAATTTATGTTTTTCGTTGAAAATTTTAAATTGTTTTCTTTTTTAGAAAATTAAAAATAAGAAAATGATTTTTTTTCTATCGGTAAAATTTTCAAAAGTCCGTTCCTTCTTTATTTTTCCCTTCTTTTGTTATGAAAGAGGAAACATCCTAAGAAATTTTTTTAATTTGTTTTTCCGTATATTTACTCAAGTCAGAGTACAGTAAAACAGGATTTTATAAAAAAAAAAAAAGCTCCCGCATTTTTTTTTGCAAAGGAGCGAAAGGAGGAGAAGAGAGATTAAAAATTGGGAAGAAAAAAAAATCAATAAATTTTGCAACACTAAATATCTCAATTAAAAAAAGGAAAAAAAAAAATAATAACGAAACAAGGAAGAAGAATCAGTAAACAGGAAAATTTTGGAAAAACAAAAAATCTGGAACTTGTATTTATTTTTTGTTCGTTGTTTTTATCAAAATGAAAAAGAAAATGTTCGTCTCTCTCTTTTGCTCACTTTTGAAAATAGAAACAACAAAAGGGAATTTTACTTTAAGGAAAATGTATTTTCTATTTGTTTTTTTATTTCCCTTTAAATATGCGCGCGCATAACACACATGCTTTTTTCTTCTTATGTATTAAGATGACACAACATGTACCCCAAACACACACACACACACACACATGTAAACGGCATACACACTCAATAAAACTTTTTCTTTTTCTTTCTTCTTTTTTTTTTCTCGTTTTTTTCTTTTATTTTTTTGTTGTTTTTCTGTTACCCAGAAATTTCACAATTTACGATTATCCTTTTCCATAGTAAAAATATACACTCTTGTATATAACAACACACACACATCTACACACAGCCATATACACAAAAGTATAAAAACAGAAAACAAGAAGAAAAAATCTTAAAGGCGCACTTGAGATGGAAAATAAAGTAGTGATGATGGTGGAGGAGAAGAAAAAAAAGCATGAGAGGAACGAGGAAGTGGATGAGCTTTTTTTTTTCTTCTCTGTCTCTCTTTTCATCTACTCTTCAGTATTTTTACATTATTTTCTTTTATTTTTATACAAAAGATATTTTCGTAGTATGCGTTGATTTTGCTTTTTTTTTCATTTTTATTCTATTTTTGTTTAAATGTATGAATGTGTGTGTATGTGTGTGTGTGCAGTGTGCGTTTCTTTTTTTTTTTCTTTTTGTTTTTGTGTGTGTATGTATGAGATGGAATTATTTTCTTTTCTTTATAAAAATGTTATTATATAAGAGGGAGAAAAAGGGACAACAGATGATTATTATTAATAATATTTTTTTTTCTGCTCAAAAAAAAAACCAGTAAGAAGAAGAAAAATAGGAAAAAAAAAAGAAAATACAGAATAATTCTTTGAATGTGTTTGTGTAGGTGTCACTGGCTTTCATTATTATGTATTTGTGTGAAGTTCGTAGCGTTTATATTTGAAAAGAAAAAGTGCCTTTTGCACACATTTTCATTTGTTTTTTTTTTCTTCTTTTTTTTCTTTTAGAGAAGAAAATTGAAATGTTATCTTTTTGCTAGAGAGTATGAATATAATAATATAGAAAAAAATATTATATCCTTTATTTTTTTTTTACGAATATCGCAGAAGCGTGGGAAGGAAATATTATGTGAAAATTGTAAAAAAGAAAAAAAAAAAATACGAAAACGGTTTTTTTTCCATGAAATCCAAAAATAGATTTAAATTTTCTTTTTTGTTTATATTTTTATCAATTTCCTTGCTCCTTACTCTGGTCTCACTCTAACTCAATCTGAATCTCTTTTTATCTTCTGTGTTTCCTTCATGTCTTCTTTTTCTTCTTGTGTCAAAAAATTATAATCAACGCGCTATTATTATTTAATTGGTAACTTTTTTTTTTTTCTGTTCGTCCATTTTTTTTTCCTTGTTTTTTTTTCTCTCGTTCTTTTTTTTTTTTTTGAGCGCGGGTTTTTTTTTTTTTTAATTTAAATTGAATTTCCTTAATTTTTAATTAGTTTTTTTTTTGTCCATTTCTACTACCCTCTTTCCCTTTCGCCCTCTTTCGCTAGTCTTGAGTTATTATCATAATATAATAGCGAACTGGTGGACCGTGGGCACAAAAAAAAAGAAAAGAAAAAAAAAAAATTTCATTATTTTCTTTTGTTGTTGTTGTTGTTGTTGTTGTTGTTGTTTATGTTATTGTTGTTATAGTTGTTACTGTTGTTGTTTGTTGTTATTTTTAAAAGAAGAGTAAGGTAATGTAAAAATCAACAGAGAAAAGGAGAGAAAGAAACAGAAAACAAGGCAGCTGGTTATTTTGACACGGTGCGAATTTTATGTAATTGTTGTTGTTATTTTTATTGTGTTATTGTACCATAAAACAATCCACCCTCCCCCCCCATTTTGACCAACACTAATATTAGAGTTCAGTAAAACAAACAACAAAAGCAATAATAAAAATGCGTGGCTTTTTTTTTCTATAAATTTTTCGCGTTAATTTTTATTCGTTTTATTTTTGAAGAATTTTTTTTTTTTTGCTTTTCTTCTTTTTTTTCATTTCATATATTTTTGGAAAAATATGATATAAATTATTATTATTATTTTTCTCTTTTTCTCTCTTACTCTTCTTCTTCTTCTTCTATTTTTCATTTTTTTTTTCTTAATTATTCTCTAAAGTTTCTTTTTCTTTTTGCTTTTCTTCTTCTTCCTTTATATATTTTTCGGTCGTTTCGATGGCAATAAAAATAATTTATTTCGTTGTTGAAAAGCGAAAGTTTTCTGTTGAGTTTTTTCTTTTTTTTCTACTTTTTTCCCTTTCCATTCATCTCTTCCTTACGTCTCTTCCCTCTTCCTCCTTAGAGCCAACAACATCTTCTCCTACTTCCTCCTGTTTTTTTTTTAACATTCGAAACGATTAAAGGACGGACGGTCGATGGGTGGTGTGTTCTTTTTTGGGTTGGTGGTTGGTTTGATGGGTGGTTTTTTTTTGGGTGACGTTTGAGGGTAGGAGGGAGGTTATTTAGTGTAGAATGTAGATGGTCAAAATGGAGGCGGCAATTAAGAATTTAAAGGAAAAATAAAAAAAAACGTATATAAGGGATTTAAAAGTCGACCTGCACCCTTCCAATCATCAGCCTATCTCACTCTTTCACTATCCCTTTCTCTTTCTATTTAATAAAAAATGGACTTAAAAATACTTCACAAAATGGAGTTAAGTATGAAGAAGAAGACAAAGAGGAAAATATAAATGCGAGAAAAGAAAAAGAAAAGGATTTTCAATCAAAAAAAAAAAATTTTTTTTGAAAGGAAGAAAAAGGATAAAAATTGAAAGAGCGAAAAATGAAAGAAATTATCCCAGAAAACTAGGCGATGATGGGTGAATATATGATGACACGTGTGTGACGTACAACAACACATATGTGAGTGTGTGTGTGTGTGTGTGTATGCGTTCTTCATTGAATTGAGTCAAGAGAAGAAAAAAAAAATAATAAAATTGAAGAGTTTTTTTTTTGTTCAGCGAAAGATTCATAGGAAGAAGAAGAAGGAGAACACGACAAAAAAGTGAAGGAAGAAAAAAAAAATTGAAAAAAATCTAAATAAATTCGATCGAAACTAGAAAAAAAAAGAAGTAAAAATGGGAAAAATGGAATAAAAAAAAAACCGGAGGCTTGATGTAAGAGGAAAAAAAAAGTAAATAGGATTTAACGGGGAGAAAGAATAAAAAGAAACACGATGGTAGCGCCATTAAGCACCACACGACACTCCATACTTCCATTTTATATACGGATATTCCGGGTTGGCTTCCTCCAGTCTGCCTAAATTTGTGCGTGTGTATGTATGTGTGCATGTGTGTGTGTATGTACTCACTCATGATAAGTCGAAAAGATGATAATGCCATTCACACACATACATGCAAACACTTATGCATACATGTATACTGGCTATACCTTTCGTACAGACAGACACAGATGTTACACACAACATCAGAAGAGAAGACTTGGAAGAAGAAGAAACAAAAATAAATTTAAAAGAAAAAGAAATTGGAATGAACCACCTTTTCTTATGTGTCGCTCGCGTTTTTAAATATTTTTTTCTTTCGTTTTTACTCAGGAAAATAAGGAAGAAAAAAAAAACTAAATTGTTTTTTTTTTCTGTTTCATCCTCGATTATTTTTTTTTCTCCCTCGTCTTCCTTCTGTTTCTTCCTTTTTGTTTTGTTTTTTTTTTATTATTTATTTTTACTAAAAATCATCTTCATTGTTTTTGTTGTTTTTTGTCTCTTTTTTTTTGTCTTCATTTTTCTTTTTACCTTTTAACCTTCTCTTCTACTGACTTACTTACCTCTTCTTACTTGTCTTTTATTATGTAATTTTCTCCTGTATCTAAATCGTCTCTCTCTCTGTCTCTCTTTTTCTCTTTATTATAGATTTTTCTGTCTCTTTCTTGATTGCACTTTGTATGTCTTTTTTTCTTCTTAATAGGAAAAAAATTCTTAACATCAAAAGAGATTTTTTTCTTCTCAATTTTTTTTTGCGTTTTTCGTTTTGATTTTTTTTTTTTGAAAGAAAAGAAAAATTAAGGACAAGGACAAGGAGTCAATTCTATTCATTGCAAAAAAAAATCCCCACAAATTCATTTAATTTATAGAGAGCTTTTTTGTTTTGCTTATTCTTTTATTTCTATACCTTCCCTAACCACCTTTCTCAGTTCGTCACTCATCTAACAGAATTGGGGGGAAGAAGGGGGTGTCCTCCTTTGAACTATGGTCGATTTTTCTGTGTGTGTGTTTTTTTTTGTTCGTTTTTCTTTTGTCTTTCAATTTTTGGTGAGGCCAACTTTTTGTTGTTGTTGTTACTTTTCTCATGTACACATTTTTATTTTTTCGTCCTTCGTCATGAGTCCTTAATTTTCTCTTTGCTTTTTTTTCATTTATTTATTTTTTTTGCTGTGTCGATTTTTTGTTGTTGTTGTGTGTTTAGAGAGATCAAAATAATGATGCTAGTCTGGAGTTTAATTTTTTCCATTCCATTTTTATTTTTGATAATATTTAATTTTGTATTTGTAAGACTTGTAGAAGAGGGAAGACGAAAATAAAAATAAAAATTAACGATGAAGGAAAAAAAATGACAAAAAAAATAGAAGGAAGAAAGACGGCAAGAGTATTTTAACCTTGACTTGTGTTAAGAGATAAAGAAAGAGAAAAAAAATATATTGAGATTAACATTTTTTTTTATTCTTATAAGATCTTCTTAATTACGGATTTGTAAATTTTTCGTCTTTCCTTTTTTTCCTCTTTTTTTTTTCTTTTTTTGTTCCTTTTTTCCATTTCGTCGTCTTCTCGACGAAGGAATATAAAAAAGAAAAGTCACCTCATTTCTTTACTTTATATCAAGTCGTCCCCTTAATACCTATACCCATAACTACCACCTACATTCACAACATTTATGATCTATTTGATAGCAAAACCAACAAATATCAGAGCAACAAAAATCGTATAAATTTAGAAATAAATTCAAATTAAAATCTTTTAAAACATACTCATTTGTATCTGATTGTTTGTGTTCCCTTCTCTTCTCGTCCTCTTCATCCCTCAATGTATCACGCACTTTTTCTTTCTCTCTCTCTCTCTCTATCTCTTACTCCATTTTCTTAATTGATGTTATTCTTCCATCTTGATCTTATAAACAGTAAATTATATTAATGCTCTATCAGAAAGCTTCATGAAACTTTTGTACCTACTTTTTTTTTTCTTTTTTGTTTTTCTCTCCTAGAAAAAACTTTCACAAAATCATCGACGAAAAAAATTTCCTTTTACTTCAGTAAAAGTTCTTTCGAAAAATCAAATATTTTTTTTTTTTGCTTCTCTATAAAAACAGATTCACCGCTTGTTTTTATTTGGAAAAAATTTTATCCAATCAAAAATATTATTTTGATTATTGAATTTTTTTTGCCAATGCATACGTTTTGAATAGGTTCGATTATTTAAAGTGAATTATTTCAGTTGTTGTTAATTATTTAAAAAATTTATTATAAAATAATTGATTGAGTCAAATGAGGATAGATCAATATAAATTCTGCTCTTGTATTTATTTGATTTTTCTTAATTTTGTCTTGGCTTTGTTGGTTAATTTGGTTTTTCCTATATTTTGATCTATATTTTCTCTACACATCTAACAGAGATAGAAACAACAACAACATAAATTTATCATCTACTTTCTACAACCACCATCATCATAATCAACAACATGATCTTCTCTTCATAATCATCAAGCATATTAATATAAACATCATATGTGTGTGTATGTGTTTTTTGTGTGTGTTCTGTATGTGTGTATTAGTATAAATATTCACATATGTGTGGGAATATATTAATGTATAAAGATCACCACAATTACCACCGCTACCACCACCAGCAACCAACCAACACCCTCACTCGTACTACTATTTAATAAAACACATATTTACCACCCGACTTAAAAAAAATATTTTTGTCTTCCTTTCACACACCTACACACCCCATTCTATCTCCTTATCAACTCATTTATTTATCTCATCCAATATTATATGTGTACCATCGTCATCTCATACCAAAAGGCATTAACGTACCTGGTGTTATTATGGCGATGTTATTGCGTGATGCTAAATACATAACACCAACATGACATACACACACACACGCTTAGACACACTTGCACTTACACATATGTAATTGAATGTGACATAATACATACACTAACACTCACGCGGATACTTATGTGAAATGGCGAAAGGTATAAATTTTGTGCAAAGAGTGAGAAAGGTATAATATTAAAGAAGACGTTGTTTTGTGTGTATGTATCTTTTCTGCTGTATGCTTTTTTTGCTTCTACTTTTTTTTTCTTTTATATTTAAGAAGAAGAAGATTGAAAAAAATATGAAAATGGGTTTTTCCTTTGCATCATCGTGTACAAGAATATAGGAATAGGATATATTTATGTGGATGCCTCTATTCTATCTATACACATTTTACCCATCATTTTCTTCTTCTCTTTATTTTCCCATATATATACATCTTCCACTTCTTATATATTTTTTACTTTCTTTTTTTTTTACCCAGATTTATTCATCATCCATCTGTTTTAAGTTGGTAGCGCGTCATTTTGATGGTATTATATCACTATATAATAAAGACATCCATTTTGTCTCGTAAAAAAATCCTAAAAACAAAATCGATCCCTAAAGAGACATAAAAAAAAATGTTTTTCTTCCTATTTTTTTTTCTTCCTATTTTTTTTTTTTGCTTTCTTTTTCTTCTTTGTTGTTGTTGTTATTGTTTTTGGTTGTAAAAAAAGAATGAAGACGAATTGTTAAAAATTGCGTGGCACACTTATTTTCTACGTTAACCCTTTTTGCTCTTTTGATTTTAATCGAAATCAAAGCCATCTGGGTTGCTTCATCTTTTTTTTTTTTTGGTTTTTCCTTCTTTAGTTTTCCCAACTGAAAAGTGGGTTGTAACTCATCGATTTAGAACTTTTTGTGAACATCATAAATATCTTGTTCGAGAAATTAAAGAATCTTGTGTTGTTGGTGCTTTGGTTGCCAATCCTTTTTTTTTTTTTTAAATTTTCAAAACTTTTCTCTATTTTCTTTTAAATATTCGTTAATTTCCCTAAAATTAAACTACAAACATCCTTATTTTATTCATTGGCATAAAAGTTTGTTTTTTTGCAATGAATTTTGATTGATTAAAATATGATACCAGTTTCTCTTCTTACAATCACTTCCCATTTCACAACCTCTCAGATGCTGTGTATTAAGTATCAATTAACAAAACTAAATTTTATTAATTTTTATGTTTGTTTTTTTTTACTCATTAACAAAAACATTCTAAGTTCACACACATACATTGCCTACATACATACGTACGACATACATTAAAATTAATTTCCTGTACTTTAAAAGGATAATTTTCTCTCCTACGTTACATAGAGGCAAAACCATTCCACTTCACTATCACGGATAGAAGGAATGAATTTATTCTTCTTCTTCTTCTTTTTTTAATTATTGTTTACATTAATAATATTTGACTACGTCACTGATCCGCAATAGACTGTTTCGATTAAAATATCATTACATTGTGTGTGTATGCATGAGTGTGTGTATGTGTGAATGTGTTTACGTTTAAAAAAGAAGGGTAGAGTGACGTAGAGAAAGGTGTCAAATAGTGGGGTTAGTGTGAATATAAAAAAAAGTGAAGAGGAGGTGAAGGTGAAAATGTGTATATTAAGGATTTTCTCTTTTTTTTTTCATTTTCATATTCAACAACAACAACAATAGCAAAAGAGAGAATAAACATATACACACACATTTGGATGTGCATTCATGTTGATTTTGGTCTACTTTTTCCTTCTTTTTTCCTTTTTTTTTATTCTCTTCCGATGGATAAATAAAAAAGTGATAAAGTCTAAATAAATGGAGTATGAAGGGGGTTGGTTTTGGCTCTGTGTGTGTGTGTATGTGTTTTTTTTTGCTTTACTAAAAAGTGACTGATGGTTGTCGTCGTCATCGTCATATTTTATGTCGATTTTCGAAACGTTTTTTTTTCTATTTGGATTTTCTTTTTCTTTTTTTTTTCATTTTTATTTTTATTACTTTCTCTCATGTTCGCACTTGATGTTTTTATTTCCACTTTTTACATACAGACACACATAGACACACACACATGGAAACATACAGGCGCATATTTTTTTTATGCTGATAAATCAATAAACACGTCGATCATCTAAATCTACTATTTTTATATGAATATATTAAAGCTTTAAGATTATTATTGAAGAAGAAGAAGAGAATGAAAAAGTTTTAAGAAGACAAAAAGTGGTATGATGTGTGTAACTTTATAAAGGATAAGGATGTGTAAAGAAAATGATGAATATAGAAATAAAAGTTAAAGAGAGAGAGTAGAGTAGAGTATAAATATAGAATTATTTAGGGTATATAAATGGACGACACCATTGACCCTGAGACTGAAAAATTTGAGTCTATGAACGTAAAGAAAAATGAAAAAAAACGGAGAGAAAATGGAAAAATATCTTATTTTACAAACAGTACAAAAATGTTAAAGAAAAAGAGAGTTCATTCTGAATTGGAATTGATTGAAAATTTTCTTATAATTTTACAATCAGGAAATGAGGAGAGAATGAAAATAAATATTTATAGAAAAACAGTGAAAAATAATTTTATCGTAAAGAATATAATTTATTACGCGCATGTAACAAAAGGAGGTTTTCATACTTTAAGAAAAGTAGAAGGGGGTTTTTCGTATTTTTGAGCTTTCACAAATTTATAATATTAAAATCGGGTGAGAAGTGATGGTGGATGGATGGATACACTCAAATTAAGGTATCGACAATTCATTCATACATAATAAATTTTTTGTTGCTTCTCTTTGATAAGAATTTTGTTAAAGTTGAGTTCGTCATTTTCTACTTCGAGAAAAACAAACAACAAAATAAACAATAACAACAATCAAAACAAACTCTAAAACCCTGACCCACAATTATTTCGTGTTTATAGTTTTATTATGTGTACGTCGAGGTGTAACGTTGAAAGAAAATTTGGGGTTGGGTGATAAATATTGTATACGTTAAAGAACAGGAAGGAGGAACATTGATTAATCACAATTATATTCTCTTTTCACCTTCACGCTCTGTCATTCTCTTAATTCTGACGATATAAATTTTACTCTCTCTCGCTCTCTCTCTCTCTCTCTCTCTCTCTCTGGCTTTAAATTCTACAATATTTTTACACACAAAATTTACACACACACGTAAAGAGAGAGAGAGAGAGAGAAGAGGCAGCAATACATCGTTTATTGTATTCACATTAATTATTTAAATTTACAAATTTTCCTCAAAAAAAAATGAAGAAGAAGAAGAGATGAAAAAAGAAAACAACCCAAAAATAAAACCTCCCACAGAAATATTTTGTTGCTTTTGTTGTGTTGGTATTGTAGACGTATAATTTTTGTCGTTTGAGGGCGCACAAATTTACAACCGTAACAAAATACCAAAACACAGAAGAACAAGAAGAATAAAAAAAACATTATTACTACAGGCACACACATGTGTGTGTGTGTGTGTGTGTTGTTTTTTTTATTGAAACATATAAAAAAAAACGTTGACGTACAGCAGCCACCTTTTCATAATACTTTAGCTGTATTAATTATTTACAAAATATTAGTATGTTGTACTTCCCATACACTTAATATATACGGAAATGTCAAGTTTTGTGTTTGTACGTATGCCAATGACTATGTGTGTGTGTATGTGTGTACTTATATCCTTCGCTTTGTTAAGAATGTATTTCATAATGTACTAACATTTGAGTATTTGTGTGTGGTTTTTATTCACTAATGATTCCATTTTATATGAATAATTTTGTATATTTGTGTTATTTATGAGTATACGTGTATGTACATATGTATGTTTATATGTATTGTATAATATAATTTTGTAATTTAATTCACAATCTACAATTTACATGAAATTTGTGTGATTGTGACTTTTTTCTTTCTTTCTTTCCTTCTTTTCTTCTTCTTCTTTTTTTATATTATTTATTTTGATTGCCGCCGAAACAAGAAAAGCGTAAAAAACATAGAATCACACACATACGCACATACACATACGTACACACACACACACGACAAAAACAACAGAAGAAGAAAAAAAAATCTCTTGTCTTTTGAGATTTCTACAACAACAATCCGAACAAAAAAAAAAAAACCCATAAGGAGGAAGAGAGAAAGAGAAAAAATATACTAAAAAAAGCACGAATTTGATTGAAGTCAAGTCCTCTCTGGTGTTAAGAATTCTTCACTTTTTTTTTCTTCTTCTTATTCTTCGAGTAAGCTTTTGTGCTGAAGTTCTACGTTGGGTTGGGGTGTGTGTGGCTGTAGGGAAAGGGGGGCAACCGAAAAAAAATATGTATGCAAAACCTGGGAAAATTTTCTTCTATTTTTTTTTTTTTTTTGAATGACAAAAGTCAAGGGAGATGTAATATGTGATGATGTGTGCGTGTGTGTGTTTGGGGGTTATCCAGTTTTCTTCTTTTTTTTCTGTAGAGATGTCATACAGGAAATATTGAATGCTCCCAAAGTAACATACCCCAGAGAAGAATAGAAAATTGAGAAAAGAAAAAAAGAAAAATGAATTCTGAACACGTTGAATGAAGGATGTTCCAATTTGGGGCCACGAAATATGAATAAAATATTGAAGACTCGTTAACTGGTGCGTAAAATTGTTGAATTTGTCGGAATTGATTTAAGTTTTTTTTTCTTTCTTTCTTTCCTCCACTTCTTCTTCTTCGACTTCAACTTCATCTTCATCTTGGTTTTTCTCTCTTTTCGTATTTCGTATTTCGTATTTCGATGTGTGTGTGTGTGTGTGTTATGTAACACGTGTGTGTAGATGTGTTTTTTTTATTATTAAAAATCAATTCCCATTGGAGTACAAGACTAGAGGGAAAGAAAGAGAGAGAGAGAGAGAGATAATGGAAAATTTTTGTAAAGAAAAGTAAGAATATTAGAGTCTCATTCCTAATTCTGAGTGTTTTTTTTTGTCTTGGAAAATTATTTGTAACGAACCTCACATTGGTTTTATAACCAAAATCCTGTATTTGTTGTCCCATGTGAAACCTTCTGACGATTATTATAAACTAACAATTTCTTCCTTTTTATTATATGTTATGTGGGTATCTGATGGGGTGGCAGTAGTGAAGGGAATAAGAAGGGAAAGTATTGCTAATTGTAATTGTATAAAATATAAATATTAGGGAAATTTTTTGTTTTTTTTTTAAATAAATTGAAGATGACTGTAGGGATTTACGACGAAGGGTAGAGGGTAGAAACGATAATATTTATTTATTTTTTCCTTTAAGCGTAAAGACTTTTTTTTTTACACAATTTTCTTTGACTTACGGAAGGTTAAGTTAAGTGAAATAAAAAAAGCGTTAGAGTGAAATTAATGAATAGCGGTAAGAAAAGATAAAGAGATTTTTTTTTCTTTCGTACATTATGTAAAAATTTAAATACAAAGAAACGATTATTTTACAAAAAGGTGAAAATAGAAAATGTGGAAAAAAGTCGATTGTTTTAAAATGGACAATTTTGTAAACTTCTCTCTCCAAAAAAAAAATTAAAACCAACCAAAGAAAAATAACAAATTTTTTTTACAAAATAACGAGTCGCGTTTTGACAATTTGTTGATCCGTTGATCATTAATTGTTGATCAACGAGAAGCGATCATCAATTGTTAAAATTTTTAATAAATTTATAAATTCACAAATTTCTTGAAATTAAATTTTTTTTTCTTTTCCCATTTTTCAGATGCCGATGAAATTTTGTATAGGAACATAACCAAAGCATTAAAATTAATTAATTAATAATTAAGTATTATTAATATTTATATTTAACAAACAAACAAACAAAAAAAAAAAGTAAAAAATTAAAAATAAAAAAAACAAAAGAATAAATTAACAAAAACTGAAAAAAAAAAAAACAAAATAAAATTAAAAATCTTAACTTATTTATTTATTTTAATTTATTTTCATTTAAAAATTATTAACAAAAAAAAAATCTAAACAAAATTAAATTTAAGTTTAAAAAAAACAATTAATTTTAAAATAACCAAAAAAAAAAAAAAAAACAAACAAACAAACAACAAAAACTTATTTGCAGTGAACAAAATTAAGGACAAAGAAGAAAAAGGATTTTTAAGTTTTCATTTTTACCTTAAAATTAAGTGTCAAAAAATAACAACAACAATTATTGCAAAGAATTTTCTCATATAAATTTTTTTTTTTGTTTTAAATTTAAAACAAAAAGTACAAAGAAGAAGAAGAAAAAAAAAAGCTTCAAGTCTGAGAAAACACGAAACCAAATCAGTTTTTTTTTCTTTTTTCATTTTTTTTGCCATTTTTTTTTTGTTTCTTTTATATTTTTTTTTTCTTTAACCAATTTTTTTGACTTTTACTGATTATTAAGAGGAAAATTTTGATACTTAAGAAAATAAAAAGTATGACAAACGGCAGACAATAAACGAGAGAAAATATTTTCATGCAATAAATTCTATTGAACAAAATAAACAAAATAAAAGGAAGAAAACATTTTTAAAAATTAAAAATCTTTCGCACAAAATAAAAAAATTAATTTTAAAATAAAATAAAAGTCAGTATTAAAAAGTAATAAAGTTTTAAAAGTTTAAAGTTTTAAAAAAAAATCTATTTTAATTTTGTTTTTGTTTTGTTTGATTTTCGTAAAAAAAAAAAAAAATTGAAAAAAAAAAAATCATAAAGCAAAACGAAGAAAAAAAGAGGAGAAGAAGAAGAAGAAGAAACTAAAAATAAATTTAATAAATCAACTAAAGTGTCCGATAAAACCAGTACAAAATAGCTAAAAGTGTCTACAAATTTTTACGTGCCCATTTTTAAAACATAAAAAAAATAAAAAAAATAAATAATAACAAAATAAAAAATTATATTTAAAAAGAATTAATTAAAAGAAAAAAAAAATTGTTTAAAAATTTAAAAATTAAAAATTAAAAATAAAAAAAAAAAGAATAATTTATATTTAAAAAAGTTACCTTAAACCAAATAAAAATAAATAAATAAAAAATAAAAAAAAATAAACAAAAAGAAAAAAAAAAAATATTTTAAAGTTAAAGTTTAAAAAAAAAATAAAGAAAAGTTTAAAGTTTAAAGAAAAAAATTAAAAATAAAAAATAAAAGGGGTAGAATAAAAAAACCTTGCGACAGTTCAAATCAATAGAAAATAATTTATATAAAAAAGAAAATCATTTATTTTTCGATAAAAAATATTAAGAAAAAAAAAAAAAACAAAGAAACAAATTATTGAAAAATTTAATTAAAAGAAAAAAAAATTGAAAAAAAAGCAGAAAATAATTTAAAAGAATTTTAAGAGAAAAAAAAAATAAAGCCGTTTTTATAAAAATATATTTCGCCCGTTTTTTGCTACTAAACAAAAGTTTAAATTTAAAAATATAAAAAAAAAAAAAATTAAAAACTTAAAAATAATTAAAAAAAAAGAGAAGAAAAATATTTAAAACGCGTATACCAAAAATAAACTAAATTAAACTAAAAAAATAAAATTAATTTAAACAAATGAAAATCTAATCAGGAATCGTGTTCAATTAATAAAAAAATATAAAAAAAAAATATTTAAAATTAACAAAAAAAATAAAAAAAAAGTCTTTTTCTAGAAATTTAGTGAAATTATTTTTTAAGAATTTTATTATTTTGTAAGTGGATTTTTTATTAAGTAATAAAAAAAAAAAGGAAAAAATTAAGAGAAAAATTGTAAAAAAAATTTTTTAAAATACAAAAAAAAATTTAAAAGACTCTCGGAACTATTTCTTTGAATTTTTTTTTTGTTTTCTTACCAAGGTACCTCTAACAAAACACAAAAACAAATTTAATAAAAAACAAATTTAATAAAAAACAAAAAAACAAAAACAAAACAAAAAAAGCTACCTCGAATATTTTTTCTGTTTTTTGGATTAAATTTTTTAATAAAGTTTAAAAATTTTGAAAGAAAAAACAACCAAATTTTTAAGACAAAAAAAAAACGTAATTTTTAAGACAAAAAAAAAACGTAATTTTTAAGAAGTGATTTTTACAAAAAAAAAAAAAACAAGAAATAAAAATACGCGGAAACGAAACAAAACAAAAAATTCCGTTGTCTTTATACGAATTTGTGTATACGTGTAATGTGTGTGTGTGTGTGTAGTGCGCGCCTAACTATGTATGTGTAAAGTTGTGAAAACGTTATCTTAAGAAACCTCAAAAAACAAAAAAAAAAGTAAAGAAAAAAAAAGAAAAACAATTGAATGTAAGAAACGTTATGATGAAAATGGTGTATAAAAATTGTAAAGATGTAGTATGGCATCAATGATGAGCACATCAACAGCTGAAGAAACAACAACTGAACATAGTTTACCATCATTTACAACATATTCAAGCGATCTGGATCAATCGTGGGATTATTACGAAAGACAAGAACGTATTAATTCAGATGTAATCAGTTCACAAGTAACAAGTAATAATTATACACGTCCTTGGGAGATGGATCCCAAGGAAAAAGGTTTTGAACCATTTCCAAAATTACCATCATTTCAAAGTCAATTTCATGCATATTCAGATCCATCATTAGTACCAGAAACAAGTTTAACACAGGTAACACCGGTACCAGTACCAGTATCACCTAGTTCAGCATCACCTGGTAATGGTTCATTAACACAATTAACACCTATAAATCCATTATTACAAACAACTGGTGGTGGTTTAACAACATTAACAACACCAAGTTTTCATACATTAACAGCAGTTAATACAAGAACTTATCCATTGGTACCAGCACCAATACAAGCAAGAGATATACCATCAATAAATCAGCAATATTTAGAAGAAAGGCATATACAATTATATCAACCAATTACAGCATTCCCTCCACAAAATACTGTTTTAACAGTATTAAAAAATGAACAAATAAATTATGATCATCATCATAACCATCATCATAAAAATAATAATGGTTTACATCATACACATTTTCAAAATCCTTTAATTGATAATGATTTTGAACCAAAAATAATAAAAGAAACAGATTCAACATTAACACGTTGTGACGCACGAAAAAAGGAAAGACGAAAAATACGTGCTAGTTCATTAGAATCTAGTGCTGAATCAGAAAGTAGTGCAATGGAAATGGGTGATGGCAATTCTGGACAAGTTGCAGCTGTATCAAGTACAGCTAGTTTTAAAAGTCCAATGAGTTCTATGAGTATGAATGATGGTAGTGAAGAGTCTGGTGAAAAACAGGTAAGACATTCATTATTTTTGTTTACTTCCTATTATTCGTTTTAAAGTCAAAAATTCGGAGAGGAATTTCTTTAATTTTAGGAATTCAGATTTTTACGTTTCGACTTTCATTTTAAATTTCTCGACTTGCTTTTTTCTGTGTAGATTTAATTTGATTAACCTTAATTGCACTTTTTTTCTGTCTTCTTGTGTCTTAAATCTGATAATCAATCGTGCCTTAAATCTTTTTAATGAACAAAATAAAAATATTTGCCATTCTTTATAAATTTTAATTATAATTTTTTAATGAGTTTTAATTACATTTTTTTTTTACTCCTTAATATTTTACAGACAAAAAAGAAACGTAAAAGATGTGGTGAATGTATTGGATGTCAACGTAAAGACAATTGTGGTGATTGTGCTCCATGTCGTAATGATAAAAGTCATCAAATTTGTAAACAACGTCGATGTGAAAAGCTCACTGATAAAAAGGTAAGAAAGATAAATTTATTATATATCTTATTTTATCCATTTACATTTATTTATTTTACCACCGTCATCGTTCCAGTGATCATTAGCAGGTCACCATCACCCACAAAATTTTAAATTTTTATCTTTTTCTCCAACTCCAGTTTCTGTCATTTGACCCCTTTCTGATAAACAAAAACAAAAAAAAAATACATTTTTTTTCTGCTCTGTTTGTTTGTTAATTTGAGATTTATTACTTTGGTTTTAAACGCAACAATAACAAAAAAATACACACACACACCACAGGAAAGGGAAGGATTTTGCGTGGGTCGTTTTTTTTTTTGTTCTTTTGCTCCTGGACATTTGTTGTTGTTATTATGGAAGGTAATATCTGATTGGCAATGCAGCAACACAGGGGATGATGATGACCAGTTCTGCTTGTCGTTTTTTTTTTGCGCTGGTTTGCTTTTTTACAATTTTTTATGTGTGCACGTTTGTTGTTGTTGTTGTTTTATCAGAATACAGAAATAAAAACAAAAAAATTCAGATGAATTTTACCTTAAACACAACAGAGTGGTAAAGGTAAAAGGTGCGATCGACAGAGGGAAGTGAGAAGCGTGAAGAAAAAAGTAATAAATCTTACTTTAGGAGAAAAAAAAAACGGCAGAACAAAAAATAATTTAAATAAAATATAGAAAAATTATCAATACAAAATCAAGGATTAAATAATGGTTTTTTAATGAGAGCGTTTTTTTTTTGGTGCGCGCGCGAGATGGAAAGAGAGATGATGGTGGTACATTAGAAGGATGTTTATGGTAGAGGTTGTATATATGGAATGTGGAAAGGGAAGAGGGGAAGTAGTACCATAAAGTCGAAAAATGAAAAAAAAAATTCTTTAGAGAAAAAAAAAAGGACGATAATCATTTTTCCGTTTTTTTTATATAAATTTTTTTTCTTCTTCATCCTTTTTTTTTGTATTTTGCTCCTTTTTTTATCGTAACTTAATTTTTGTTTCGTCTTCAGTTTTTTTTTCGTTTATTTTTTTTTTTAATTTTTGAACTTAGAAAAAACAACAACAACAAAATATAGTCAAAATGTTTGCTTTTTTTTATTTATGATTTATTTAATGTTTTTCCTTCTTCTTCTTTTTTTTTTTCATTTTTCCATGGATAAATTTCTTACGAAGACAAAAAAAAGGTGAACGTGGAAAATGAGTAATTTTGGTTGTTGTCGTTTTTTTTTTGGGGTGAGAGAAAAAATTTTTTGATATTAAAAAAAAGTCCTTTTTTTAATTCCATTCCACGTTTTTTTTTTCCTCGATTTATTCTTTTATATTCTTTTTTCGATAAAAACAGCTTAAAAAACAAGAACAACAACACAACATCCAACAACAAAAATCAAATAAAAGTAAATACTAAATAACAAAATTTGTTTTTTTTTGCACCTTTTTACTGCACACACATTTGGCAACATCAACAACAACAACAATAAACACAACCAGAAAAAATAATTTGCTTATAACAAAAAAAGAAAATGGCGGTTTTCGTTGATAAAGATCGAATTGAATTTTAACTTTTTTTTATTCAAATTGAATTTGTTGTTGTTTCGGTAAATATTTTGAATTTGAATTACAAATTTGGTATACAAAATGGCTGCCATTCGTCAGTTAAATCATATCTAAGAAAAAAAATAAATTAGTAGATATTATTTGCGTATTATTTGTACAAGAAAGAATCGATTCAATGGAAATGGGAAAAGAATCGAAAAAAAATGGGAGAACAAAAAAAAAAATCGGAAATCATTTTTTATTTGCACAAAAAGCAGGTTGTGTGTATTTTGATGATGATTATAAATGACGATGATGATGATCGTACAGGGAAAAAAACCCAAAAACAACAAATAAACAAACTAAATTAAACAAAATGCGCGTGTTTTATCGATTTATGTTATTTACGTTTTCGTGTGTGTGTGTGTGTATACATATACATATGTGGCCGTCTGCCTATGCTTTATGGTTTATTTACTTAATTTTTAGTTTTAAGCAAAATAAAGGAATTGCGGTTTTTGTTGACACTTCTTTAAATGGGTTTTTGTCTTGTGTAAATTATAGAAATAGAATCGTGCCATGTGACTAATAATTATGCGGAGTTTTTATTATATAAACAAAATTATCCTGTTCTGAATATGACATTGGATCATTGCATAGGATCATTGCATTAACGATACACTTTTTGTTATTGTTATATTTGTTAAATGGAAAATCGCAGATGAATCTTTCTGACAGAAAAGGGTTAGAATTAAATCTAAAATATAAATTTTCATCACAACTTTTCGTTATTTTTTGATTTTTGGTGAATTTCTTTGTCTCCTGTTTTTTTTTTTTTTATTATTTCGAAAGAGCTTTACAAATATTCTTTGTTGTTGTTGTTGTTGTTGTTGTTGTAGTTGTTGTGTACTATTTACATTTTGATTTGGTGTTGAATTAGATAAGAAAAGATCGCGATCGTCTAATCACCATAAGGTGTTTGTGAATGAATGATTTTTGTTTGCTCTTTGTGTTCGTTTGTCGTATTGATGATGACAATGAATGACGATAAATGATGTTGATGATGAAACACTGTCACCTTATGAAATATGTCAAAACATAAAAGTAAATATGCAAAAAAATGGAACAACAAAATAACTCCTACAATACTTTTTTTCACTCTCACTCTATACCTATCTGCTCTCTTCTCTCTTTCTATTATGTTATCACTTTTCTCTCTTATCAAACAATAAATAATAAATAATTTTTATTCTCTTCCTTATCATAATTTCAATAAAAAAAAATATAAATTTATACATAAATCCATTATAAATTTTAACGTTTTTCTGGTTTTTCTTTCTTTTTTTTTTTTTTTAAACAGAAAATGAAGAAAAATAAAAAAAAAAACAAAACAGACTTTTTTATGTGATGAGCTGTGTGTTGTGCGCGCGCATGCGCTTTTTTATTACCAATTTTATTATTTGTTTTTTTTTTGATACAAATAAAAAAAATTATTATTAAAATTATAATAAAAAAACTATCCAAAAAAAAAAAGTAACAAAAGAGAGCAGAAGAAGAAGAAGAAGGAAGAAGAGAAATAAAAATAAATAAGAGACGAAAAAAGAAAAAAAAAAGTGTAACTACAAAAATTTAAATTAAATATGGCCGTCAGTCAATGAAACAGATGCGTTCCAAATTCAAAAAAAAAAAAAAAAAACAAAAAATATAAAAATATTCTTTTTTTTTTTTAAATAAATTACACACACGTATTTCAACAAGATATTATATGCATGCATGTATATCTCTATGTATTTGTATAAATAGGATGAAATATATGTGTCATTTATATATGTTCCCGTTATGTTTGTATGTGTGTGCATTTGTATGCGTATGAATATTGTACCTGGTGTCTACTTAACAATAATAATAAAAATGGAATATTATGCGAGCAGGCAACAAAAAAAAACAAAAAATTTATACACATATGGCATCTTTTTTTTTTTTTCGCCGGGATGAAAAAAACAAAAACAAAACACAAAATATGTATAGAAAAAAAATATTCTTCTTTTCACATATGCCTCTCACAATCTTTCATTCTCTCTTTACTCTTTCATATATTTGTTGTTTTTTTTTTCTTCTCAACATATATAAATACTACATAATATATTATTTAGTTTTCACACATACACGATCTCATCTGCATACATGTGTGTGTGTGTGTGTGTGTACTAAAGAAAAAATTCAAAAAATGTGTGCTAGATTGAATTAAATTTTAAGGATGTGTGTTAACATAGAATTCTTGTATCTCTTTCTCTTTCACTTCACTAATGTACAGCCCGTGTACACGTTTTGTATCTTCTTCTTTCCGTTCATTTCCGAAATAAGATTTAATGGATTATTAAAAGTTTTTTTTTTTTTTACACAAGACAAAAAAGAAAATTATAAAAAATTAAAAAATACAAAAATTTTCTCCATGTTTCAATATGGCGACTGTCTGTCAGTTTTTTCTATTTTTTTTTAAAAATATTTTGTTGTTATTTTTTCATTAAGAATTTTTTCGTCACTGGGTTCACAATATAAATTCATAACAATTTCATTAACATTCTCTCTAAAACTAAACGATCGTATACAGAGGAAAAATAAAACTTAAGCCAGCTGCTTAAGTAATTCTTTCTCGTACTCTTCTAGAGTATTGACCTCTGATTATGTTTTCTCTGTTGCACACTATCAGCTGGCTAAGCTTAAATTTACCGTCATAAATTCCTTTATCCTATTTCTATTTTGCACTTTCAATCTAAAAGATTTGATCGAATCTGGAGTTTATTCCTTTTGTATGTTGTGATCGTTGTAATCGATCATCAGTGATCACATTTTAGAAGTTCTAGTTTGATCAGTAAAAAATGATCCGGAAAAACATGACTTTTATTTTATTAAAGTTGAATTGTTAGAAGTGAATTTCAGAACTGATCTTAAACAAAAATATCTTTCTAATTTAATTTTTTTGACCGAAATACATTTTTGTCTTTAATAAAGTAAAGGCGAACCAGAATTTTCAAATCTTCATACGTCATTTTGTTCTATAATTGCGACAATTCTCATTCAATTAACGCGATTATCCTTTGTAAACTTCTAAACTTAAAGCCAACTACAATTTTAATTTTTCTTCTAACATTTAAATTTTCCTCTCTTCCTTTCGAACCTACAATAATTTGTTGTTTCTGTCTATATTCATTTGCTATGGCTGCTGTTGTTATTTTCTAACACGAACCAATAAACGCGTTAAAATTGCTTACTTTTGTTTTGATTGTTTCAAGTTATGAGTCTTTAGGGACATAAGTCATTGTGTTGTTTTTTTTTCTCTTCCTCTTTCTTATTTCATGGATTTTGGATTTGGTTAGTGTACGTTTTGCCGCTTGCTGCCGCCACGCCATTAAACTATAGAGAACAGAATTTATATATTATATTTTTTTTTTCACTTCTGTTGGGATTTTTAGACTTTTCTTTTAGACATTTAAGAAAATGGGAATTTTCAATGTGATTTATATAAAACGTTTTTCTTTCAGTTTTTTTTTTCTTTCTTCTTTTTTTTATGATGAAGAAGAAGTTGAAGAATTTTCAAAGAACCTTTTTTCATATTTTTTTGTTTTTTTTTTGTTGGTTATGAACACAAAAAATACATAATTTATTTTATCCTCGACAATAGACTATTCTTCATCTTTTGGTTTTAAATCTGTTAATATTTTTCAAATTTCAATAAATTTTCTTATTTAATAAAGTTTTTTTTTATGGAAAAAAATTTTCTTTAAAATAATTTATTCGTTTATTTTTATAGAAATTTTTTCAACAATCATAAAGCGGCTCAAAAATAATCGGTATATTATTCTGAGTTTTAATTTTATTCAAGTTAAAAAATTACGGCCCTCGAAAGTGTAAATACAGTACCACCTCAGTGTTATTTGAAAATGGTTTCTGCCTCTGATTTATAATCTCACAAAGATTAGACGAAGATTTAAAAAAAAAGAGTACTTATTGGGGAGTGTTTCTCCCCTTTCCGCCCTTCTTAATTCTTGATAGCATACTATAATTACACCTCTATTGTTTGTTAAATAAAATTTATTTGCAACAAGAATATCAATCAAAATTATTAACAAAAGTACAACAACAACAAAAAATGAGACAAAATTGCAAACTGAAAATAAAAATAAAAAAAATATCCAGTTACACACCGACAACGGGCAACAACAACAACAGCAACAACAACAAAACGACATACATAAACCATTTCCGTTTTTTATCGTTACACAAAACAATTTAAAATAATTGTAAAGAAGAAATGAAAAAAAAAAAAAACTAACAAAATTTAATAATAAAATTGCATTAGTCTATCTGTCTCTGTTTAGTCTAGTGTAAAAGAAAGAGACAAGTAGGTCGGCAATTCACTTCCATTCATACTTCTTATTATGTGTGTATGTGTGTGTGTGTGTGCTATTATCAGGATCAAAAAAATTGTTATAATAAATCAAAGGTTCAAGTATAAACACACACACACACGAACATAAATACACATGCAGACATACAGACTCACAAACACACTGGTGTTTATAAGGGAAGAACATTTTATTCTTACAAATAATAATAATAATTTGATCAGAAATTTCACACCTTTTGTGTCACAATAGACATTTTATAAGAAAGAAGAGAGGATGGAGGAGATTTCTAACCCATGATTTTTATCTTTCCGTTTTTCTTTTTTTGCTTTTTTTTTTTTTGCTTTGATTTTGTTTCTTTCTTTCTTTTTTTTTTTGTTCTTGGTTAGATGATCCAAAAATCGAAAGACTTTCTTATAGAATTATGTAGTAAAATAATGTCTTTGTGAATGTGTATGTGTGTGTATCTTGTGTATCTAAATTCAATACGACAAAATAATTATCTGTCCCGCATTTCCTTCTTTTTTTTTTTGTCAATGTGAATCTGATTCTTCAATCTATGATGCTGATCTGAATCTGTTCTGTATGATGTGTACGAAGACTGAAAAAAAGGAAGACGAAAGAATAAGAAAATAAAAATAAATATAAAGAGCCAGCGCTAAGGAAAAGCCTATATATGGAATAGTGACATAAGACAATGTGACGTTTTTCTTCCATCCTTCCTTCTTCTTCTTCTTCTTCTTCTTCATCTTCTTCTTCATCTTCTTCTTCATCTTCTTCATCTTCTATTTTTTTTACTTACATATTTTTTTTTCTTCTTTTGCCCAGATTCTATCGTGTATTTTGAACAGATATATACGCACACATATACACATAAATTGACGCATGTGATACATAGAACATACGACACACATGCTGATACATTTTCCTACAATTTTCGATATATTTTATACCTTTATCATGTTTAACCAGGGATGATCAATCTTTCCACTTATACCTCGTTTTCTTACTATGCTTCCTCCCCACTCATTTATATATAATTTTTTTTTCTTTTCTTTTAATCAAAAATTTTCTGATAGGAAAAATCATAATTTTCCTCTTTTCTTTAATTTCATTAAAACAAAAAAAAAAATAGAATAAAATAAAATCAATAATCAAGAGAATTGTCTCAATTTATGAATTGATTTTTCTTGTGTTGTTGTTGTTATTGTTATAAGATTTTTTCTTTCTTTTAAAATTAAAAGAAGAGAAATAAAATTTTCATCTTTTTCATATTTTTGTTTCCCGTTTTAAATAGGTAAAAAATGTAAAAACATATAAAATATTATTTTCAATTTTCCAATTTTCATCTGTCGTTTCTTCTTCTTCTTCTTAAACATTCTACAAAATAATGTATATAAAGGTTTCTTTTTTTTTTTTTGTTCACATCCCAATTAAATTCTAAAGTTTTTGGTCTCCTCTATCTCCATGAGAGACATACACTGTCATACTTACACATACATACACTAGCACATCTATATATATATATATATATATATAGATACTCATACATATGACTACAAATAACAAGGTATGTACGTAAAATGATTATCCAAAAATCGAAGGTGAAGCCAAACTTGGATAAAATAGGATATACGATATAAAATCAGAAAATGTGAAATAGAAAAGGATCCTTATGTACACACACACACACACATACACACTGTCACATTTGCAAAATACATTTTTTTTTTTTTTTTTTTTTTGAACGTCAAGAAAATTTTCTTGAGACACGAATTCGATTTTCTAAAATACGGAAGGCAAAATAAGAAGAAGAAAAAATGTGTATGAAGAAAAAAAGTTTTGGTGGAAAGTTTTGGGGGTTTGTGTATGGGAAGGGTGAGAAGGTGGAAAAGGGATGATGGTATGAGTAAAGTAGATACGGTAGAAGAAGACGTTTTTTTTCTGTTCTCTTGTGGAGGTTATTCATTCGAATATATCTATCTATGGGTAAGTGTGTATATGTGTGTATATGTATATGTGTGTGTGTGTGTGCGTTCATGTTTATATATAGAAAAGATAGAGAGACGCACGAGAGAAGAACAATTTAAAACGATTTGATTTCCGGGAAAAAAGAAAAAAAAAATGAAATTTTCCTTTAAAAATTATTTGCAGGAGGCAAAAAAAAATAAATACAGAAAATGAAAGTAGAAAAAAAAAACGTTAAATTTTCTTCATTAAAAATTTGTTTGTTTCGTTTTTATTTTTATTTTTCTCCAATTAAATTATTTTTGATAAAAAAATGTTGTGAATAATTTTCCGTCAGAAATTTTGGGTATTCTAAATTTGACCTTGAAGATGATGTTAAATCTTAAGATTTTTTTTTATCCTTTTGCATTTCCGTATCTTTGATTGTGTTTTTTTGGAACAAAATACGAAAATATTTTAGTGGAAATAAAACCAAAAATTTAATTCTAAATTTGTACTCGTAGATTTAAATGATCGCCGCCGCCACAAATGAAAATGCAACTTTTTCTCTTCTTCATTTTCTCTTTCAAACGATTTTGTTTTTTTTTCTTCTTCAACTTTTACCGACTTTTACTTTTTAAATATTTCGCTCTTCTATTTTTCTTCTGTGTGTGTGTGTGTGTGTCTTTTTTTTATGAAAAAATAAAAAAAGAAAATCATTTTTAGCGCAGTTGTTTTTTTTTTTTACATTTTCTTTAGTTCATTTTATTTATTTTCATCCCTCTCAAACTTCTACATCTTTTCTACCATCAAATAATATAAAGTACAACCACCCAAACACATACACACACACACACACACATACACATATTTCATTAAAATAATTTTATTTAAAGTCGTCGACGATGTTATTCTCTACTCTAACCCATCTTCAGTTTTTTCTTCTTATAAAATTCATCTTTTTGAATGGATGAGGTTTTTTCTTCTTCTTTCTTTCTTTCTTGTCGTCGCTTCTCTTCTAGTCATCGGTTTTTTTTTTGTTGGTTTGCCTCGAATCAAATTTAAATGTGATTTAAAAGGCAAAAAAAAAAAAAATATTACACTGACGTCGAACGACGACAATTTCCATTTTCATTTTTTTTTTCCTCTACTAAATTTTTACCCTCCTCCAATCTTTCATCTTCTTCTTCTTCTTCTTATTTTTGTGTGCTTTCAAACTTGAAAAAGATTGTTTTATTTGTCGTCGTCGTTTTTTTTTTCCTTTTCTTTTTTTTTTTTTTTTGGCATTTTCTCAAAAAAAAAAAGAAAATGAAAAAAATTTATTCCAAAAAAGAAGAAGAAATTTGTCAGAAAATCTTAAATCGCATTTTTAGATTTTTCTTCGTATTTTTTTTTTTTTTTTGATAAATTTTTAAGACGAACTTTTTTTCTTTTTTTTTTAATTTTAGAATAGACTTTTTTTTTTTTTTTGCTAATTGAAAATCAGGGGGTGATGGAAGAAGTAAACGCACAGAAAAAAAAAAAAAAAAGAAGAAAAATTATAAATTTTCTTCCATCAACTTCGTCATCATTTTTTTTTTTGTTTTTTTTTTTTTTTTATTCTCAAATATTCTTCCTTTCTTTTTCTTTTTTCTTTTTTTTATTTTCGCGGCTTTAATCAATTTTCTTAATTAACAGAGTCTTTATTAAAAAGTTTGTCATGGTCGAAAAGAGAACGAGTTAATCGGATGACTGAAACATAATTAATTCAAAGGAAGACGACGACGATGAAAAATTGTTCACAGAAAAAAAAAATTAAAAAAAAGGAGAAAATTAAAATAAAATAAAAAACAACAACAACAAATTTATCAGCCAAAAAAAAAAGAATTTGAATTTTCATCCATTTTTTTTTTTCATTCTTTTAAGATTTTCCTTTTTTCACTTTTTTTTTTGTCTTCACAAAATCTTCATTTCAAAAGATAAAAATTAAATTCTTTTCTTTTCTTTTGTTTTTTTTTTTTCTGTGATGAAGACAAAAAAAACCAATTTCGTTCTTCTTCAATATTGACCTACAGAGCTTCACTATATGGCTAATCCCTCTATGTGTAAAAGGCAACAACTTAAAAATAGTCCAATTAATTTTATTGAATTTATGTGAAATTGTCCAATGTTGTGAAATTTTTAAACAAAAACTAACGAAAATTCTGATTAAAACTTTCTATTCAGTTTCATATTGAATTTTGCAGAAATCAACATTTTATAAATTGTAAATACAGAAATGAGAATTAACAGTTTCAATCTTTATAAATGGACCACTCAAATGTCATTCAATAATTCTAGTCTCTGTTTACCCCAACCATTCCCCCAACAAAATTAATAACAAATTCCGAGAATTTTGAATTAAAAGTTCGAATAATTAAACGAAAATAATTTTACATTAAAGACGTTTCTTTAAAGGAAAGTCTTTCAATTTTTCAAGGTTTCTGTTTAATGTGAACGAACCAATTTTTAACAGTATAACAGAATTGGTCAATGTTTTGAAGGTTTTCACCTGGTATCATTAAATTGGTTGTTCTACTTTCTTACGATTTCCTTTTAACAATAATAATTATGTTGTAAAAAAAAGGAGACGACAATAAAGACACTTGATATTATTCGGAAATGTTATTCAATACGATATCGAGAAAAAAAGAAGAAGAAGAATAATAATCGCAGTGCAAAAAAAATTATTCTTACATTTAAAGTAGGGTGCGTTCACAATAGATACGACTAGACTTTTAGTTGGCTTTGTTTACATTGTATTTTGTTTTCATTATTAACAACGTGTGAATGAGACAGAGATAGATATAGAATAGAAGTAGAATAATATTAATTTGAATCCGTTTTTCTTTCATGAATTTTCTATGCTTTTTATTTTTGGTATAAAATTGGATTTATTGACAATCATATTGTTGTAGTTTCCATGGAAACTGTTTTTTTATATTTGAAAATAAAATCAAATTCAAAAATTCGTTAATCTTTTTTTTTTCTAGTTTGCTGCCATTTTTTATTTTTTCTTCTTCTTCTTCTTCTCCTTCCACCAGTTTTGGTTTATTGTTATTTTTTGATTATTCTGGAAAACCGGTTTGATTAAAAATATTAGAATTTTAATTTAAAAAAAAAAAAGGACTAATAAAAAAAGTGCATATGTAGAGTGAATAAAAAAGGAAACAAAAACGAATAAATTAGAATATTTCTTTGAAATTAAGGATTTTCGTATTATGAAAAATCAAAAATAAACAAAATGAATTCTATATGTATAGGTGCAATTATATAACGTTAACGGTATAAATCCCATATAAAACCCGTGTGATTTCTGGGTAATAAAATATTTTTATTAAAATTAATACAAAATAATAATAATAATAATAATGTCTGATGGTCTTCTTCTCTATTTGATTTATCGTCCTCGTCTTATTGTCTGAATGTATCTGAGTTCATCCATCCCCGTTTAACATCTGCCAAAAATAAATAAATAAATATATAAAAATATCAAATAAAAGTAATACAAACGAAAAAGAAAATAGATGAAAAAGAAAAAGAAGAAGAAGAAGAGGAAAAATTTATATCCTTCTCTAAAAGTTTATCCCATAAGTTCATCAGTCAATAGTAAATTCAATTGAATCAATTCAATTCTTCTTCTTCTTTTTCTTCTTATACATATTTACGTTTTATTTGAAAACAAGGAATATAAGAAAATAAAATGAAAACGTAAAGAGAAAATCTTGTCACGCAAATACGTAATTCTTAAATCTCAATTTATATTCAATATTTTTCATCTTCTTATAATTTTTTTTCATTTTTCCAGAACTCATTTTTCATACTTAAATTTTTAATACTATTTTTTTTTTAATCCAATCCAATGAATTCTCATTTTATTTGTTGTTGTTTTTGTAAAAATTTCGTAACTGGATGTTGTTTTTTTAATTCTTGCCGCTGTTGTTATTATGATGATTGTTGTTGTTGTTGTTGTTGTCAGTGGCCGTGTGCGTAAGACCAGACTCGACAGATGTGCAATCCCGAAAAAAAAGGAAGAAGAAGAAGAAAAAAAACAAAAACAAAAAAAAATCTAATGTGTAATGCCGTAACGAATTTCAGTACATTGGATACGTTTTTAGTTGGTTTTTATTTTATTATTAATGTATGAGAAGGATAGAACGATATGTGTTGTTGTTAATATCATTTTATATTACTTTTGTTGTTGTATTGTGTATGTCAGTTAACACACATGGCACATATGCAATACGTTTATAATACAGTTACATTTCACTACTAATGCAACTATATATTTTTACTTTAGAAACAGTTAGATTTAATATGTGTGTATGTGTGTCTGTGAACGATTCAGTCATATATATATATATAATTGTGTATGTAAACAACAACAACTACCGATCAAGTTTTTTGATCTTTATCCTTACCTCCAAACACAAAGGGATGATAGCAGTAATTTTTTCTTATATTTTATTTTTATTATATGAAAGATAAAGTGAGATGAAAAATAAAATTAGTTTTCGTGTGAAATTCTTTTTTTTCTTTCCTTTCCTCCTTTCCTCCTTAAATATATTTGGAAATTTATTTTATTTTTATTTTTTCAATTTAAAAAATACAATTATTAATAAATTTCTTCATGTCATCCTTATTTCTATTATATGCGCTATGCATTAGTGTGTGTGTGTGTGTGTGTGTACATATATGTATGACTGTATAAAATAGTCCTATTTTTCATTTTAATAAAATTTTAATTAAATTTAATTTCGAATATTTTTATGATCATCTCGCGCATAAGGTATGGATTTAGTTTTATATAGAACTGATGAGGAGAAAGGAGAGTGGTTTAGTGGTAATCTAAGGGTGAAATATTTCGTTATGGTTATTATTGTTAACCAAAAACATAAATAATTTTGATTGATTGATTTCATATGGTCTGACATTAGGCACATACAACATACACACACACACACACGCTATACCCATAAAACACGCCAGTCTGTTCTGTTATTAATGGTCAATGATGATCTCTTAATTACAATTGAAAAAAAGAAGAAAGAAAATAGTAATGAAGAAGAAGAAGAAGAGAAATATCTAATAATTTTTCTCACATTGTATTAAATAAAAATAAAATAAATGAAAAACTAAAAGTAATCAATTAAGTTAAGTTAACTTAAGTTAAACATCCAGACAAACCAAAATGTAAATATGAGAAAAAAAAATCCAGACATTTAACTAAATCACATCTATAATCTCGTGAGTTGGATAAAAAAAATAAAACTAATAAAAAAGAATAAAAATTTGTGTGATTGTCGGTTGTGTCTGTCTGTTTGTCTGTGTCTGACTTTGATTCAGAAAACTTCATATGTAGTTCTCTCTATAAAGTGGTTCTTAAAATATTACATCCTTATAATATTAATATTAAAAAATATCAGCATCATCATCATCATCATTATAATCATTATAATCATCAATTCAGAATCATCAACATTAACATCGTGACGATCAGTTTGTCTGGAACCAAAAAAAAAGAAGTTTAATTCAAATCTAATTGAGTTTTGACATTATTTTTGAGTCTCAATCTCAATTATTCTTCTTCTTTTTTTTACACTTTTGTCTTCTCTCTTTCTCTGTCTTTATTTTTGTCTCTGTTTTGTTTTATTTTCTTCGCTTATTTCGTTATTTTGTTATCAAAATAAATATACAGAGATGATGAGCATTTGTACAACCCTGCTTGACGTTTGTATGATAATATATTAAAAGTTTAGTTCAATATTTGGCCGTAAGCAAACAAAACAATAAACTGAAATGCAAAAAAAAAATAGAAACAATAATAACAACAACACGTATTTATTATTATTTTTTGACGGTGACATTTTATATTTTATTTATTTGAATCTAAAACGTCTAATTTTTAAATTCTAAATTCTAAATGAATTTGGATTGAAAATAAAAAAAAAACTCTACGGCGGACGCGCCGTTTCTTTTTTATATAATGTATATTTTTTTTAATGTTCACAATTGCTTTGTAGCAATTTTTAAATCTAGACAATTAAAGATGATTATTATAGTTGATTTAGTTTTGATAGTTTAGTAGACATATTTATACACACGTATAAAATAATATAAATGATGTTAATATTTGATGATGAATGTAGATAGATGATAATAATTCTATACTAAAAAAACATTCGTTCAAACAGTTTTTTTTTTATTGTATTGTATAGAAACATATGAAATTATTTTTAGGACAAAAGAATAAATAAAAACAACAAACAAACTAAACTGAATGCGCTATCATACTTATTTATTTTTTATATTTGTGTACAGTTTTTTGTTTTTTTTTTTTTTTGTGTAGCGAATCTATTTGTTTGATTAAAATCGTTGACAATTGTAAGGTGCATTTATAATGCTATTTCTCGCTTGTTTTAATTTTAAAATTTTTATGTCATTTGTATAATTGTTCTCGTTCTTCATTTCACTTAGATGGTTCAAATGTAACCCATGGACTTCAATTTTTATTACAAAAATTATTGAATCAAAATTGATAATGTAACGGGTTCTTTAAATCTTTGAATTTGTACAGGAAGAAATAATTTTATCGTAAAATTTAAATTCTTATTTTTTTTCGATTATAAAAAAAAATATTTTCATTTGTTGTCGTTTTATTTCAATTCTACTTTAAATTTTTTAAGGAAGGTCATGTTACATAATTTATGTTTGTTATTTTTTTTTTTCTTTAAAAGAAACGAATTTAAAATCTGTTATTTTTTATTCCATCACAGTTCTGTTTTTTTTTTATTTTGTTTAATTCGGATACTCCACTCTCCATATGTGTGTCTGCTGTTGCTGGTAAATTCTCTGTGATTTACAACAACAAAAAAATGTAATAAAAAAAAAAACAGAAGACAAAAAAATGATGCACAAGAAAACAGAATATGTTAAGAAATGAAGGATGATCTTGAAAAAAGAGAGAAAGAGAAAGGAAACAAAAGAAAAGTTATTCTTAGAATTATTTTTCTCAAACGATAAATGAAAATAAACTGACCTACAATTTATTTTATTTCTTGTCTTTTTTTTTTTAAATTTCATTTATAAATTTCTCTACTTTTTATTTTTGTTTGTAGTGAAAACTCTGACTATAAAGGAAAATGGAAAAATGTGATGATGGTAAAAAACAAAAATTCTATACCCTCTTTTGGGGAAAATTAATACCAAATGTAGAAAAAAAAAAAGAAAAAGATGAACAACAACAAATAAATAAACATAATTATTTTTTGTCCCTTTCTAATATGTATTTTTTTTTTTTTTTGAAAGAACTTGTCATAAAAATTACAAACATTTAAAATATTTATTTAGAAATTAAAAGACAGATGCGTGTTTAAAGAATATTGAAGTAAAATAAAATATAAGAACAGCATCATCATTATAATATATTATCCCCATTCTCATCGCATCATCTTTCCATTTTCATCATTATCCATATTTTAACATCATCGAAAAATAAAAAGGCATATTAGACAAAGGCAAGAGTGATAAATAAAAAGGAAAAACAAAAAAAAAATTACTGTTTCTAAAATGTCGATCATTACAAAACTACAAAACAACAAAACAAGAACAAAAGTCATACATTTTAAGAGGATAATGTTCATATACATGCATACACACACATACACATAAACATTTAAAATACTAAACGAACGCAGCCGTCTTTATTGATGATGATGATTACTGTGACTGCAACAGTGCGGCGCTGACAATCATTTTTAATTTTTTTTTTTTTTTTGTAATAAAAGGATCATCCGCGCACATGTTTAATTCCCGTTTCTTCTCTACTTTTAATTTTCGTTTGTGTTTTTTTTTATTTTTTTATTTTCATCATCATTTTTTTCTTTCTATTTCCTTTCTGTTGTTTTAAAGGATCCACGATAATAAAAAATCCCTTAAAAAATATTTGTATAAAAATATTGCTTTCGATGAGAAAATTAAACAAGAAACAAAAAAAAAAACGAATACGTCATTCTTGTTTAATTAGGATGCGTTCGTTTTTGCGTTTTACTGTTTTTATTTTTTTATTATTGATTTTTGTTTTTGTATTGAATTACATTATTTGACTTATTTGACGAATATGAACGTAGGAAAGAAACCGTTTTCTCTCTTCCCAACAAACAAACAAAAAAAAAACTGTTAAATAATTGAAGGAAAAAAAAAACGGGAGAAAAAAATTTGTGTATTTTAAAAGAAGGAAATGCTCGCTTGCATTTCGTGAGAAAATCAAACAAACAAACCATTTTTATTTATGAACAAAAAAAAATTTTCTTTTTATTTATTGAAATTTGCTGAAAATTGAAAATGAAGAGAAAAAAAAGGGAAAACATTATTGATGCTCGTATTTTTGTTTCTTGGAAGGGTGAATTCCGTTAATTGGTAATTTTTTTCTCATCTCCTGATGGAAAAATGAGTGTCGCTTTTTCTTTTTTTTTTTAATATTATTTTCATATGTCAAATCACGTACGAATATTATTTATATTTCTATATTCTGCTTTCTTTCTCCTCCCATCTTTGACAATTTTTTACCAGCGTCACATTTTATTTGTGGATATACAAAATAAAAAACAACAACAAACAACAGCAAATCATCGTATGTATGGATTGATGATGTCCTCTTTGACCTCCTCCAACTGATCATCCAAAATTACCTCAACCAAAAATTGAAGCTCTAACCAATTATTTGTGCTTTTCCTCTCTGTCTTTCTCTCTATTTGTGTGTGTGTGTGTGCTTTTTTTTAATTCAATTCTAGCATACTCAACGAATTTCCCGTATTTATGGACTTTTTTTTCGGTGGAAATCGTGCGTGTTACTGCTTCGTTTGTATGTATGCACGTGCGTGTTTATGTGTGTGTGTAGAAATGATGAAAGAAAAATATTTTGCCATGATGACTAAGACATGACATTCTGTTCCTTGTTCTTATATATTTTGTTTATGTTTTTTGTTGTTGCTATTTTTTTTTCTTTTGAGTTAATTTTCCTTTTTTTCGTTTATTTTTTTGACTCAAGGTAAAAAAATTTCCTTCAATGAATTGAATGAAAATGAAGTACGTGATTTTTACTATTATCGTTTTTCAATGTTCGTTGATTTAATTTTACTTATTCGCATGTGTAAATATGTGTGTTTGTGTGTGTATATGTGTACAACTGATTTGAAATAATATTTTCCTCATTTTCCTTCTATTTTTTTTGGGACAGAAAAAATACAATTTTTTTTTTAATCTTCCCTAATTTTCAGTAAATGAGAAGCGATTTTGGATAAATAAAAATAAAATTTGAGAAAGAAATAAATATTCTTGAAACAAAAAAAAAAGAAAAAAGAAAGAATAGGAAAAACCAGAGTGAGGTGGTGGGTGATTTATGCGAGTGTATGAGTGAGACGGAGGTTGTTTTTTTTTGGGTTTGTTGTTTGTCCAATTTAAAAAAAGAAAAAAAAAATTGTAAATCTCTAAACTCTTGAATTTTCTTCTTTCCTTCTTTCCCTTTCCTATTTTTTTTTTCGTCTTCTTCTTTTTTTTTTAATTATTAAAAGAATCATTTGTTGATGGGAAAATTAAGAAATGGAGAAAAAAAAAATAAAAAATACAAAATACAAAAAATAAAAAGATTAAAATCGATAATCTAATTAAATCGGATTAATTAATTTCAATAAAAAAAAATAAAGAAGAAGAAGACGAACGAAATAAAAATAATACATTTGAAATGTGGGTGGGATGATGTGGGGTTTGGGTAGTAGAAATGAAGAAAGAAAAAAAAACATACAAATCTTTAAATCATTTTCTTTTATTTTTCTTTTTTTTACTTTTGTTTTTTTTTTTGTTTGTTTTTCTTTCTGGGAAGAAAAAAAAACAAAAATAGACATTCCGATAATAAATTATTAGGAGGAGAAAGTAAAAGAAACAAAAAAGGAAAGAAGCAAAAATAAAATTAATAAAACATAAATTTATTAGTAACTTTCTCTCTCATTCTTTGTCTCTCTTACAAAACAAAACAAACTAATCAACAAACACTATATGATTAAAATATAAACAACAACCAAACAACAACAACCAACATACCAATAATAATAATAATAAGATTGTGGATAGAGAAAATCCAAAAAAATAGAGGAAAAACAGAAGGAAAAAATCGAAAGAATAAAAAAAAAAACACAAATCAATAAAATTCAAACCATAATTTTCCGGAAAATATTTTCTACAATAAATATATTTTTTTGTTGTTTTTGTTTTCGTTGTTGTGTGTTTTATTGTATGTGATTGATGTTGTTGAAATTATGATAAATCACACACACACAGCCCAACATCACCAGACACACACACACAATGATAGTAAGATATTATAAGGAGAGGATAATTTAGTGATAATAAGTATGAGAGAGAATGAGAGAGTACAAATATGTGTATTGAGAAAAAAAAATTTGTGTTTATATATTTTCAAAGCAAACCAAAAGAAAAAATATGAAAAACAATAATAAAAAATTGTAATAGATTTTACACAACACATGCACAGACGTTACACACACGTACTCATGTAAACAAAATATAATTCATTTTTGTGGTGCACACATGAATCATCCACAATAGCAACAAAAATAACAATAACAAAATAATATTAATTCAATTCATATCACGAAAAATCGATCGGAAACATTTTTTTTTTTTTGCTTTTTTCTATTCTGTTTGTGTTGGCCTACCATTTCTTTCCATTACATATTATGTGCATGCATATGTGTATGTATGTATGTATGATTAATTTAATATTAAAGTGCGTACTATACTAATGCATAAATAAAAATACATTCACTAATACATTCAAACATTGCTATTATTATTATTATTTATGTGTGTTTGTGTTTTTTATATTTATTATTTTTCACAGTGTGCCTGTAACGAATGGCATTTTTTTCTTCTTCTTTTATTTTTATTTTTGTTTACAAAACATTGCATACAAACGTAATAATATCCGCATACGTAAACACGCAACCACTATTACTATTAAGAACATACACAAACACAGACACAGAGTCAAAAACACGCATTATTTTCATCAAAAAGAAAAGGAAGAAATGCGGAGGGTTGATTTTGATGCAACCCTGCAAAAAATTTCCTTTTTTTTTTCTTCATACATTTTATTTTATTTTATTTATTTATTTTTCTTCTTTTTCCTTTTTTTTTCTTTTCCTTTCTGTGAAAAAGTTTTTGCAGCAAAAAAAAAAGGAAAAAGAAAAAGAAGGAATATTACGAACGTGAAATGTTCCTGAATGAGTCACTTTCGCTAGTATCGATTTTCTTCCTAACTTTTTGTCTGTGTGTGTGTGTATGTATATAGTTGTATAATAGATGTGTGTTTGATATTATTATATATGAATGCATGAATGTATGTGTGTGTGTGTGTTTATATTTTGTTATATGCTATTTAGGTATGAACAATTTTATTTTAAGTATATAAATGTATGAATAGACACTACACTCATATACCTTAACATATATACTCTCGCACACATAAAAATATTAAATTTATACATAATTTTCATGAAGTTTTTTAACTATACATAAGTAGGTATATAATATACTACAATACATTATACATATTTATATTTATAGTGTAAAAGAAGGATAAAAAGGAGGACGAGAAATAAAAAAAAAAAAAGTAGTAGACACAAAAAATAATAATAATAAAACGTTAAGGTGGAGGAGAAAGTTTTTTTTTTGTTATCTTCTTCTTCTTCCACTTTTTTTTTTGTATTCTTTCTTCAATGTCAGGGTGATTAACAGTGTTGTAAAAGAAAAATGTTTGTTTTTAGATTTTTCACTTTTCATGAATTTTTTTCTTTATTTTAGTTTGGTTGCATTAAAATATGTTTATAAAAGGAAACAAATTTTCAATATTATTTAAATCCCACGTGTGCGTCCAAACGTACAATAAACAAATCCCTAAATCCCTTATTAAACAAAATTAAAAACCCAGCATGATGCAACTGACCTTTTTTTTTTTGTTATTCTCTCTATTTTGTTCTAATCTAATCTATCATCGTGTCTTTATATAATCCATAAAGTAATAGCAGAAGAGAATGAGTGAGAGTGGGGTGAAAAAGGAGACAATCCTCAAAAATTCATATATTGACCTATTGTCTATTGTTATAGAATAGGTAGGTTGAATACAACCCCACTATATATTTTTACTATACCACAATACGCAACGGTACGTAACATAACGTAACGCATAATTTTTATGTTGTTATTGTTAAAGTTGATGGTTGAAAAAAAAACTCCATATACGCATTTTATGAATTTGTACATAACTGTACTTTTATATGAATGCATTTGTAATTGCACATTCTAATGTTTATTATATAAATGTGAGTTAATGTGTGTGCATACTCTTTCATGTATATAGAATATGCTCAAACAATAATTGTACGCATACATGTAGCATGCACATAATATCAAACACAAGCATAAATGCATGTAGAGAAAAACATTTCACACGCACGCAAATGGTTCTTTTTTTTTAAAAAAAAAAGAAAGAAAAAAAAGATGGCAATTTTACAAATACAAACACAAAAAGGGATGCGTACGTAAGTACTAACATATAATATATAGTTACGTATAGATGCGTATATGCATGTGTATGTACGTACAGGCACACGCATAAACGTAACACACATTAAAGTTTTATGTATTTTATAAAGTTCATAAATAAGGACATTAATGTTCAACTCACATTAAAATTATAATTTTTTATTTTATTTTCATTTCGCTGAAGCAGAATAATAAAAAAAAATAACGAAAGAAGAAGAAGAAAATAATACATTTATCGTTATTACAGGGTGATATTAAACATAAAAGCGATATAAAAATAAAAAATAAAATGGAGGCAGAAGTAAAAGATGAAAGAAAACAGAAAACTAGTTTTAAGGAACAACAAAAAAAAAATGCGGTAGAGAAAAATAAAATTTAATAGATAAAGTGTAATAAAAAAATTAAGAGAAAGAGACAAAAAATAATATAATAAAAAAAATTACAAATGGCTTAAATAAAATGACGAAAAAGAAGAAAAATATAAAAAGGGAAAATCGTCATAAATATAATTTCTGTGGGTTTTTCTATTTTTTCTGATATAAAAATGAAAATAAAAGTAGAGTGTGAGAGAGAGAGAGAGGAGAAAAGAAACAAAAGTCAAAAAATATAAAAAAAAAAAAGATCAAATAATAATAATGATAAGAGCAACAACAAATTTAGGTGGGGTTTTTGCCTCACTCACATCCTATCCTTATATTCATTATAGATTCCTCCCAATTCCCTCATCTACTTCTCTTATATATACCAAATTCAAGAGAAAAACAAAAACGAAAAATCCAATGACCAATTTTTTTTTTTTTTGCTGACAATAATGTGAAATTAAAACAATTAAAAACCTCGGAAGAAAATAAGGAAAATGAAGAAGAAGAACAAGAAGAAAAAAAAAGTCATCGGAAAGCAATCATTACCCTCGCTAAAAAAAAAAATTATAAGAAGAAATAACAACAACAACAAAAGTAAAATAACAACAAACAACAACAACCCAACAACAGAAAAAAAAGGGAAAACTTATCGTTTACAAAATGGCCGTTCGTAAAATGGTTCGGCGCAAAAAAGATCGTTTCTTCTTCTTCTTTTTTTTTTTTTTTTTAAGTAGGTTGGTTGTTGGTTTGGTTTGATTTGGTTGGCGCGCTTATTTTTTTAACTTAGTGGAGTGAGAGATTAATAAGTAGAGAGAGAAAAGTAAAAAAAAAAAGAAAAAAAAATTAAATTAAATTAAAACAAATTTAATTAAAAAATCACAATGGCAAAAAAAAAAAAAAGAAAAAGAAGAAAAGTCTATTCTCTAGTGGCCGCATTGAATTACATTTTCTGCAATTTATTATAATGTTCCTTTCTTTTTGGCAGAGCAACAAACGGCGAAAGTAAAATAGAGTAAAAGAGATGGAATACTAAATAATCCTACTCCTTAGTTTCACCTCTTTTTTTTTCATTTTCTCTTTCTATATCGCAGTTATTGTTGTTGAATTTCTATCTAATTTTTTTTTCTCGTCATCATGTACATTTTTGTTGTTGCTGTTTTTGTTGCTGTTGTTGAACGTCAAAATTCTAACCCCAATTTCTTGTTATTGAATCGAACTTTTTTTTTTTCTCGTACTCTCTATACTATTTTTTTCTGGTTCTTCTTCTTCTTCTTCTTCCTCTTCTTATTCGTTTTGAAAATTTAATCAAAACATACCCAACAATTATTATATCCTTCTCCTTCTTCCTTCACTTTTTCTTCTTCTTCTTATTTTTATTTTTATTCATTCTTATTTCTTTTGAAAATGTGATTTGTTTTCTATGAATGTGTGTGTGTGTGTATATTTATTTGTGTGCATATGGGCCTATTTGTGTGTGTGGCTGTGTGTGTGTAATACGAAATTGAAAAAGTATTTTTTGTTTATTAAAAAATATTTTTACCATTTTTTTTTTTTAGTTGAAAATTTTATAAGGAATTTTCTTCTTTTTTTTTCATTTTTTTCTAAATAAAATAGCATGCCATGAAAATTTATTTATCTTTTCTCTTCCTTCATTTTCATATTTTCATTTTCAGTTTGATAATATATTTTTTTTTTTGTTTTCGTTTTTCTCTTTTTTCTTTTCTATACTTTCTTCCATTCTTCTTCTTTTCCTTTATTTTTTTCCCAATATTAAAGGATTTTCCCTTTTTTTTTTATTTATTTCTTATTGTATGTTGTTGTTGTTGTTTTTTGCCTTCAATTAAATTTCTAAGTTAAAATAAAATAGAATAAAAAGAGAGAAAGAGAAAGAAAATTGAAAAATAGAAAATCAATTTTGAACAGATAAGAGTTTTTCTTAAAGATAAAAAGAAATTTTTTGGTTGAAACCATTTTTTCATCTTCACCTAAATTTTCCACTTTAAATTTTCTTTTGAATGCGTTTACATTTTTATTCCATTTAAAAAAAAAACCTTCAAGTGATACAATTTATTGATGGAACAAACAAATACACAGGTTGGAATGCAACTGTTGGAATATTTGAATAAATTTGGCAACACGTGATGATTTCATACAATTGAAATTTGTCAACCCAGTTTGGTTTCTGAAACAAAAAAAAAACGTTGATTTTAAAATTTGTTTTTATTTTACGATTAAAATTAAATTAAAAAAAAAATATAAGGAAAAATAATAAAATTCTGGAAAATTGAGATTTTGATGGTGTGACGTCACACTAAGTTTTTTTTGTGTGTGCCTGTTTTTATTGTGAATTTTCATGAGAGAATTAATAAAAATCAAAAATAATTGTATAAAATGGAACAATTGGCGTTTGTTTTTTTTTGAGCGTCATAAATTATGTTTGATGAAACTTTTGAACTCAATTACCGTATCGAATCTCTACGATAGAGGGAAAATTTTTTTTATTAATTATTAAGAATTCTGAGAACAAAAATGTGCCACTAGTTTTCCGCGTCCAAAAAAAAAAAGAAAGAAGGGCTCTGGGTAAATCAGGTAACACATATGGTCGGTCATATGTGAATATAGAATCTGATCACCATTGTCAAATTCAGAACTTAGATAACACATTATTGCCTCGTTTCTATTATATTATTATTAAATGCAATTCCACAACTGATTATAATATATTTTTTTTGTTCGTTTACATTTGTTCAGATAAAAATCTTTTACTTTTTATTTTTCTATTATTATTGTTGTTGTTGTTTTTGTTGTTCTCGTTGTTAATGTTGGAAATTCATTAAACGTCACGTCATCATCTTTATACAATTAGATGAATTTAAATTCAAAACAGAAAACTATCAAAATTCTTGTCTTCCCGTTTTTTTTTTTTGATTAATTTTCATTCGTTTTTTTTTTTCTTCTTCAGAATTGAATTATTAAATTTTATGAAATAAATTTTACCAGAGCTTTTCTTTTTATTGCGCTTTATTACTTTTCTAATGCATTCTCGTCTTTCACGTTTTCTTTGTTTCCAAAGAAAATAAGAAAAGAAGGAGCAACACTTGAGTTCGTAGAAACAAACGAATTTATAATTAAACTTCTTTTTTCTTCTTAAATGAAAATGAAAAGAATTCTCTTATTTTTTTTTTCTTTCATTTATTTTTGTGTATTTTTCTTCTTTCTTTTATTTTTTTTTCTTTCGCTAAGAAAATAATTTATCACATAAGAAGAAACAAACAGTACCTAAAAACAAAAAAAAAAACAGAGAGAAAAAAAAAAAAAGAAGAAGAAGAATGAAAGAAAAAAAGAATGAAAGAAAAACAGAAGACTTAATAATAATAATAAAATACAATTTAAAGAATGATCATAAATCGTACCCGCGTGGTTTTCAAATAAAAACAAAAAAAAACCACAAAAATAACAACAACAACAACAAAAAATATGGAAAAACAAAAAATAAAAGAAAAAGCAAAAAAGGAAAAACTTCTAAACTCGCAGTTTTTATTCCATTAAAAATATTTATGTATTTATCTGTTGGTTGGCTGGACTCCTTTTCTTTTTTTTTTTGTTTTGTTTTCTTATAACCTTTTATATTATATAGACTACATACAGATAGACAGATATTCATAGATAGGTTTGTTTCCATTTTCCATAATATTTTTTTTCAGAATAAAAAAAAAAACAAACAAAATATATAAAAATGGAAATGGAAATGGGGGAAGGGAAAAATGTAAACGAAGAAAGGTCATAATTCAAAAATATTGAAAATATGAAAATTATATAAAATTAAAAAATATGACTTTTTGACTGTTTTTCTACTACCTCCCCCGCTCTCCTCATCTTCCTGATCTTCTTCTCAACTCCTTTTCATTCCATTCCACTCTGAAATAAAATAACAAAATACCTGGCGCCTCCACCGTTTGCCAATTAATTTTTTTTTGTTCGTTAATTTTGTTGTTGTTATTTTTTCTTTCTTTCTTTTTTTTTTTTGTTTTGGATGATTTTTTTTTCTGTTGTATCGAAATGAAAAAAAAAGGTTTATTTGATGTTTTTTTCCTTAGAATACCATAAATTATTCTCAATTTGAACAGAGAGGAAGAGAGAGAGAGGGAAGAATAAAAAGAAAAAAAAAATTGGAAATTATAATTTTCTATTTTTTTTTTTTTTTGTTCTTATTCTTTAATCGACCAATGACGATCTTAATGTTGAACAAACACGATTCATTCCAGGAATTTATTAGAGAGAATGAGAGAGAGAGAGAAAAAAAAAATAATATATACAGAAAACGTAGTGAAAAACAGTTTTCCCTCATTTTTACCAATTTTATATTTTTATTTTTGTTTTTCGTTTGTTTCTTGTTTTTTTTTTTCTTTTTTCATTCGTCGTTACAAATCTTTCTTTATAAAAACAGAAGAAAAAAATAGAAGAAACTTCTTCTTCTTCTTTTACCCATCCATCTATCGTCCATTTATTCTCAATCTTTTTCTCGCTTTATATTTTACCTTTTTTTTTTCGGTGAAAAAAGAAAATTATTATTATTATTATTTTCTTCTTCTTCTTCTTCTTCCTGTTCTTCTTCTTCTATTTTCTTCTTTTTCTATTTTCTTCTTTTTCCTTTTTTTCCTTGCCTTATTTTTGTTTTTCTTGTTTCTTTATATTTTTTTTCGCTTCGTCCTCGAATTTATTATGAGAAATTTCGCATTTGGAGTAAATTGTTGACGGGACGATAAATTTTTGTTGTTGTTGTTGTTTGTTCCGTTTTTCCTTTTTTTTTTTCTGTTTTTCTTTTTCCCAATTAGGATCGTTTCGTTTAAATCATGTGGTGATTGTCGTCGTTAGAAAAAAGAAAAGAAAATTATTATTATTTTTTTGTTGCTTTCGCTTTTCCTTTTCCTTTTATTTTATTTTATTATTTTCTGTTTTTCTTATTTTCTTTTTTTGTACCTTCTTCTTCTTCTTCTTTTTCGACAAACTTCTATTGTTTTCCGTTTATTTTTCCTTATATTTTCTGTTTGTGCTGTTGTTGTTGTTGTTGTTGTAGGTACCATTAATTACAGACGCTTCTGATGTGATGTTTTGCAGGTTTTTAATGTTTTATTGGTTTGTTTTGTTTGTTTTTATTTTTATTTTTGTTTACGTTTTTTTTTCCTTATTGTTGTTTCCTTCTTCATCTTTTATTCTTCTCACTGCATAAGGTTAAAATGAAAATGGAAATATTTGTTGACGTCAGATACAGAGAAACTCACAAACACACACACACACACATTTTTTTTTTTTATAAAATAATGGACTTTTTTTTTCTTCCACCGTTAACATTTTTCTTTATTTCTGCATAAATCTTTCTTTCCTTTTTCATTCTTTTTGTTGTTGTTGTTGTTGTTTTCTTTAGTGCCTTCAACTCTTAATATAAAATCCAATAAAAATTGTGAAAATATAATTTGAAAGTTTTATTATTTTCTTATTTTATTAACGATTTATTAACGCAAAAGAAAAGTTTCAATTTATTGCCAATTTTACAAATGTTTGAATATCCTTCGGCGCCAATCTTTATTTATAATTTCTTTATTATCGTGTCAGTCGTTGATGATGATGATATTGATCATGATGATGATGATGATGTTCATGATGATGATGATGATGTTCATGATGGTTTATTTTATTCAACCTACTCAGATTATTATTCTAATTCTATTTATAGAATTATTATTCATTTGTTAATTTTAATCAATCAGATATAATATTCATCCTGACCTTTAATGATCCTATCACACTCTTCCCATATTTACTTTAAAGAAAATTCTATAAAATAAGGTTATTGAATTGTATTTGGAAACTGAGTAGAGAGAAAATTAATTCATTATGATATGAGGAATTTACATGAATGAAGACAATATTTTCTTTTCTTGTTGTGGTATCTGCGTATAACGCAACTACGTTATGACAAGACATCAGTGTGATACGAACATAATCGATCAATAAATTTAAATCAAAATTAACACAAATAATTTACAGACCACAAATCTCTTTCTTTAATCTGTACAGAAATACCTAAAACCTTTTTCAAAATTTACAAAATCATATTTTACCTGAGATGATAAATTATTGAGAATTTTGAAAAGTTTTACCAACTTTTCCTGTCTTTTAATAAATCTTTTCGATTATATTTAAATTATTAAATTTTTTTTGTCGAGACATCTGATTTATTCAATGTGTCATGTAACTCTTAAAGACCTACCAAGAGTCCAGATTAATTCGAGACATTTGTTCTTATTGTTTTATTTTGTATTGTCAATTGATTTCCGTTTGATTTCTTTTAATGAACTGAAATTGCCTTCATTTTTTTGAAAATTGTTAAATTGAACAAACTCTTCTTCTGACACACTTTTGTTTAAATAGTTTACACAAACATAAAATTGATTGCTGGAAGGTTTCTTCAAGACTAACTTGATTCTAAAAGAAACCAAAAATCACTTAAGTGAAACAAAATTAAACATAAAAATGTCAATGCATTTTTTGATCGATACAAAACTCAAAACGTTTAAAGTGTTTTCTTTTACACCCAAATAGAAAGGGAAGTATTTCTTTGGGTAAATAATACACTTCACTCAATCGTTTCCCATAAAATAATTAAATACAATTTTATTTCTGTCGTAAAAACAAAAAAAAAAAGGGAAAAGAACGAAGAAGAACTTAAAAGATGTAACAGAAAAAGCACACAAAAAGTACAAGAAGCGTATTAAAATTGGGGGTCTATATGTTTATGTGTTTGTTTATGACGGGGAGGTTTAGTGGCAAAAAGAGAGAAAGAGAGAGAGAGAAAGAGTGGAGGGTTGAATTTGTATATATTGCATGTTTTGGTAAGAGTGAGAACAACCAAAATGAGAGAGGACAGAAAATGATGATGACTGGATAACTTTACCTACCTCAATATACTACCTAGTATGAAAATATCCTTTTTACTTTAACTTCCCAATGAATTTTCCATTTACATCCCTTTAAGCATAAAAAGGAAAGAAAAAAAAAGATTTTTGTTTTTTTTTTCTGGCACCCTTCAGCCATTGCCACCCCCTCTTTTATAGACTAACTCTTCGTGTGTGTGTGGGTTTATGTCTGAATGTGTGAATGTGTGTGAGTAGATATATAGTTTTCTATATCTTGTATAAATTCAATCTAAGGGGAGGGGAGAAGGATATTTTATTATTTTCCAAAAAGAACAAAAAAGAAAAGAAGAAGAAAAAGAAAAGAGATTCACCCACACAAACACACAAATACACAGCTGAAAATAAATGAGAGGGGAGGATCATCGTCTTTTCCTCTTTTATTATTTAATAATTTTTTTTTCCTTCCGCAAATTCCAATGTAGATGGGTGTGTGTGTGTGTGTCTCTTGTGTATGGCGTGTGGCTGTAAATGTGTATATGTGTGAGTGTGTGTAAACTTAACTTGTTGGATTTCTAACATAAAAGTACAAAAGGCTTTTGTTATCTTTGGATTATTATTATTATTGTATGAAAGAAAATAATGCATTGACATTTTCTTTTTATTCCTTTTTACTTCTTCATTTTATAAAAGAAATTTTTTTTGTTTCTTGAAAAAAATATGTACGAAATTCTCTTATTTTTTGTTTTTGTATAAATATGCCTGTGTGTGTGCGTCTGTCTGAGTACGCATTAATATTTACCTATTTGAGTGTGTGTGTGTGTGTGTATTTCTGTTTAGATATTTTGTTGTTAATATTGTTTTTGTTGTTGTTATGTTGTTCTTGTATCTAAAATATCCCTTATAAGTAACCCCACCAAATACAAAAAAAAATAACGAAAAAAATTTGTTTTATTTTTTTCTTCTTCTTCCTTTTTTAGTATCAAAAGCTCACTCACTTAACAGACAGACAGACATATTACTTTCGTCTGACAAAAAGTGTACAAATTTATAAAAGTTGACAGGTTCTTTTGAAAAAAGAAAAAGAAGAAAATAAAACGAAAGTGAGAGAAAATGAGCGAGAGAGATGGTGATGGTGTTGTGTATGGTGGCAACGTCGACGCCATCAGGGGTTAGAGAGATTTGGAGAAAAGCAAAAAAAAAAGAAAAATGATAGAAAAACATGAAGTATGCGGCAGAAGTGAGAGAGAGAGATAGGGAGAGGAGAAAGTTTTGAATGATTGAAGATATAAATGTGATGATAGAAAGGGAATGATAAGAAAGTAAAAGAGGAAAAATAAAGCAACGTGCGTTTATAAATTTTTTTTTTTTCTCTTCTTTCAAGAAGGAAAACATTTTTTTTTTTGGAATAGAAAGAAAGACGGACGTGAATCTGGATATAAATGCATCATCATCATTATTATTGACATTTACAATTTTTGTGTAGTTTCTTTTGATACCATATGGTGTTTTCCGCGTGTTACACAAAAATTAAGAAGTAATAAAAAATAAGAAATAAGAAAAAGACGGAAGTAGGGATCAACATTTAGGTTGTGTTTTATTTTTTTTGTTTAAGAAAACTCGCGTTTTCTTTCAAAACACCGTCATCTTCTCTCAAACCTATATTCAACATAATATACAATAAATCCACCTTTATATTTTCTTTACCCACGACACCACTCAACCCATATTATTCACCATAAAACATTTCGCTGTTTATTATTTTATTTTTCCTCACATTTTTCGTCCCCAATTCAGAAACATCAGTGAAATACGAATAAGAAGGAAAGAATGAAAGAATGAAAAAAAAAAAAGAGATTCATTCATGGATTAGGGTCGTAAAACTTATCCCAAATGTCTTATGAGGTTGTTGTTCTTGTCTTGTTATTATTATTATCGCCGTTAAATGTTGTCGTCGTTTGTCACTGTCTTAGAATCAGGCGGGACGAAGGGGGGATATTTATATATTTTTTTTTCTTCTGGTACGATTATAATATTTTTGGGGAATGAGTATTAATGGGGTAGGACGGTGGAGAACGTTGTATGATTCGAGGAGAAGGGCTGACATATAAAAGTGTGCGTTTTTGTGGGTTTATTTTTCTTTTTGTTATTGGAGTTTTCCGACCTCCCAAAACAGCCCAAGTACCAATACACACATAATACAGTAAGAGGAAAATTTATATGCAGATGATAGCAGGTCTTTATTTCTCTGTTTTTTTTTTTTTTTTTTGGTTTATAAAGAGATGAGTTTTCATGAGGAAAATTGTATAGGATTTATTTATGAAAAGTATATGTCTTTTGGTCTTACTTTTAAAGACACAGTTTCTTACTTCTTCTTCTTCTTCTTCTTCTTTTTCTATGGTCTTCTTAAAAATATATTATAATAATAATAATAAAAATGAAATGAAAATTTAAGTTCAATGTCGGTTTGGATTAAAGTCAATTCTAAAGAAATTTGTACACAGTGACGTATAATAATATTGTTGTTGTTGTTGTTGTTATTATGCTTTTTCTTGTATATTTCATAAAAGTTTGTTTTTTTTTTCTTGTAGGCATGATTTGCATTTTATACCATTTCTACTTTGATCCTTCTATTTTTAGAAAATATCTTTACTAATTTAATTTTTGTATTTTTATGAGATGACGCGTCAAATATAAATTTAACCTTTATGCAAATCGATAATAAACGTTTTATTGGAAACGGAATAGAAAACGTGGAAGATGAATTTAAAATTGATTAGAAATTATTTATCATATTATTTAGACAGAAATAGTTTTTGAAATTATTGTTTACGTTAAAAATATATTTTGAGAATATTTGATACTTTGTCTGTACTCCATATTAAATTTATTAAACCTTCATTAAAATTGTTACAATTCTCCTAAATCATAATGGAATTGTTTTAAAATTCATTTGAATTTAAATTTAATCAACAACTAAATTAAAAATTAGCAACAAATTCCAAAATCCGAAACTGAAAATGTTAATAAAATTAGAATGTCGTTCAAGTGGCTTAGTTTTTTTTTTCAAGAACAAAAGTTAACAACAAATATCATTCAGTTGACAATTTGATGCCCAATCTTATTCTTTCATAATTCAAATATTTGTTTACAATATTCTTCTTCTTCTACTGTATTTTGTTGAATTTTTTAACATTCGGCAATTTTATTTTTCATTAATTTTTTTTTTTCATTAAAGTGGCGCAAGAAGTAGAGATGAAGTTGGATGATGAAAGAAGAAAAAAAAAATCAAAAAAAAAAAAGAAGAAGAAGAAGAAGAATATATAAAAATTTTCTTTTTCTAAAACTCATTAACTAATTTACCATCTGCATTCCTTTATAAACTGCCTTAAAAACATTCCATGAATCTATCAATCCATCATAAAAAAAAATTCCCTTCCTTATTTTATTTGTTTCTTTTCTTTCATTCATTCCATCTTTTTCTTCGTATTCTTCCTCTTTCTGTTTTCTTTTATCACACAGACTTTCGACTTAGACTTTATATCTTTCTTTTCTTATAATAAACTTTTGTTGTTGTTGTTGTTGTTGTTGTTGTTGTTGTTGTTGTTGTTGTTGTTGTTGTTGCTGTTGTTATCCCTTGATGTTTTGTTGAAAGGAAAAGTAAAGAAAAGAAAAAAAAATTTTAGCAAAGAGATCTAGAAATAGGGTAAGTGGCGAATTGGCGGACTGATAAGACACACAGTATATATTTATATACAGATATACAAACAAACACATACACAAGAAAATATATGGAAAAATATAAAAACTAAAGAGGGGGGTTTATTGGGTTGTTTTCTTTTTTCATGTTTTTTTTTTCTTCTTTGGTGTGTCTAGAGATATTATGTCTGTACGTCTGTCTGTTCTATATTGTTGTGTGTGTCCTCAAAAAAAAAAACACAACAACAACAGGGAAGGAAAAAAAATATATACAACAGGTTACTTTAATATGTACGTTTAGAGGGTTGTATTATTCGTATTATTATTATTGTATTTATATATTAAGAAAACGAAATACCCCCCCATCTCTACCCTTACCGGCCTTAAATATATTTTAATACTCTTTATTCCATCTTTATACCCTCTCTATTCGTCTCTTTCTTATTCTGTTTGATTCTAGACACATCCCCAGACATCAGACATCATCAATATAAAAACAGGGGTGGATTTCCTTTTGTTTTTATATAAATTTAGTGTGCACGTATAAATCTCATTGTAAAAAAAGAGGGTGAGTGAAAAAGAGACCGAGAGTGGGGTTTATTTTTTGATGTTCATTTTTTCGTGTTTTTCTCACCTCAATATTTTTTGTTTTGAATAATATAAAAGGCAACAAAAAAACATTGTAGTAAAAGTATAAAAAGGAGAAAATAGTAAAGGAAAAAGTAAAAAAAAAAGGGGGATGAAAAATAATAGAATATATAAAATCTGTGTTGTGACCTCTAAAAATAAAATTCACACACATAAAATTCAACATATGATCACAGGTGAATCTCAGCTGATTTTTAAAGGGAGAAAAAACTATATGATTTTTTTTTTGGGGGACAACAAATCAGAAGGAATAAATACCATGGAACTTCCCTTAATTTGTTTTCTCCTGCTATTGAATTTTGATGAGAGTCAGTATATTGTATTGGATGAAGGGTAAAAAAAAATAGGTTATAATATTGTGAAGGGTATCAGGTCTTTTTCTATTGTATTTTTTTTTTTATTTGTCCTCTCTCCCTCTAACTTTTGCCTGTACCCCCTATCATACTCATGCAAACGTTTATTACACATAAGTGCGGTATAACACAAAAAAAAAGAAAGAAAATAAAAACTGACAATCGCAACAAGTGTATCATTTCCATCCCCTTCACTAAATAAAAATCACATGGCGTCTCCACTTTCAATGTCAAAACCCGCAAATAAAAGAAAGCACAAAAAAAAAGCTCATCCTTTTTATCTTTCTCTACTTCTCTTCACTTGTTTGTTGTTTTTGTTGCCTTTCCGTATTTATATTTATACACAATCCTAATCAAATCCTCATCATGCTAAAAGACAAGTTCAAGGATTTTTGTTGCCCCATAAAATATATATAAAAAAAATATAAACCCACAAATTTCCACTTGACCCAGAAAATCTAAAGTATTATAATGCATGTATATGCCTCTTCGATATGTATGTATTATTGTGTGTGTGTGTGTGTGTGTGTATAACACAATGCCCCAAATTATACTTACTTGTATTTTGTAATATCATGTGCGTGTCAGTATATGTATGTGACGGCGTGTGTGTGTGTATGTTTCGCCATAGGGTCCCATTTATAAAATAATATATTATATTGTTATCTATTATTGTCCTTTTCTCTCATATTATCACACCATCATCATATAAGCATACACACACACACACTCATAATAATATATCGTATTATATTAATATTCCAGACACAAATCGTGATACCCTCACACACACACACACATACCGACGTAAAAGTTTGTTCTCCGTCTAGTGGCTGTCTGTATTACTGTCTATCTAAAAAAAAAAAGTGACGATGATGTTTTTGCGTGATCCAAGTGTCTAAACACTTTATTGGGAATAAAAAAAAGAGGCAGCTATCCCTTATAGACCGACCTAACCTCATCCAATACTCAAACCCGTTTTTTTTTTACTTTTTATGTGTTCTTATATTATTATACTGTTTCATTCACACTCTTCTGTGTTTTATCTATATATATATTTTTGTGGCCCTGAATCGTGTCCTAAAAACGATCCCCTTACTCAAACCACTTCTTCATCCTTCATTCTCTCGCACTAGACTTTCCCGGCGGCTCCCCTTTTTTCGTTCCTTTTTTGTGTAATACCCACTTAACCAGCTTTAGTATACATATTACCCATCCACCCGCACCGCACCCCTTTTCGTCTTTATTTTTTTTTGACTATGTTTTGTTGGGGTTTACACTTATTCTTCTTTCTTCCACTTCTTCTTCTTCTTCTTTATATCTATACTTTTCCACCCCTGATGTTTGGTTGGGGATTTTGGTTATTTGTTTTTTTTTTTTGGTTCTTGTTGTTGTTTTTGTTGTTGTTTTTGTTATTATTTGGGGGCTGCATGATACGTCTTATCCGTCTTTTATTATTATGTATCATGTGTGTATGTGTGTGTATATGTTTATTTATATGAGCTTTTTTTTTTGGTTCTATTGTATTGTATGTGTGTGTGTATGCATTGTTGGGGAGAAAAGATATTTTGGATGTCCAAAACAAAACTAACCTTTGGTAACAAAAATTTGTTAAGGCTTGTTTACGTCGTCTCCTTTTCTCTCCACAAAATTTCTTATTTATAAAAAAAAGCCCCCAACAGCAACAAAAAAAAAACTCAACTCACTCATCGTATATTTAGTTGTTGTGTTTTTGTTTTTTTTTTTGTATCGTAAAAAAAACCTTTTTTTTCCTATTTTTCTTCATATCGTCTCTTTTACTCGATTTTATTATGATGTATAACCAACACCACCCCACTTCAATTACAACTTGCCCACTATACACCCCTTTCCTATTCTTCATTCGCCACCATCACATTGTCGTATTTATAAACTCATATTGTTCATTCTTAAATATTTTGTTGTGAAATATATTTTCTGTTTTTATTATTATTTTTTTTTTTTTTAATTTGAATTATAATTATGACGATGATGATTAGGATGATGATTAAGGTGATTATGGTGATGTTGATAATGTGTGAATCAAATAATCTTCTATGTATTAGAAGGTGATTCTTTTTTAAATACCTGAAAATCGATTAGATTTATTTATTGTGTGCTTTCTGGAAAATTATAATCTCATAAATATCCCACTCTCCTCCTACACGGTTTTCGTTTTTAATTATTATGATAAATGTCGGCATACAAATAATGAAATTCAGTTCTAGTAGAAAATCTATGCTTTGAAAAAAAAAATGGTTAAATTTCTGGAACACTGTACACTGTACAAATTTTGTTTCGTTTCAGTCTAGAGATTAAATTCTAGTTCAAAGAAAAGGAACGTTAAAAACTTTTCTTCAATGTTCTAATTCTTTGTAAAAGAAAAAAAAAAAACAGAATACACAACTTGCTTTTAATCTATCACTACACAAATCTATCTACTTAATAATAATTTATAATTTCGCTGATTCATAATTTGCGTTCACGTTTTGATACACGCTTGAATGTCTATTAAATTTATTGAGCCTTAACAACAAATAATGATAACAAAACAGAAATAACATTCCATTCTATAATTATATCATTGATTTGATGATTACAATTAAAGCATACGTTATTTTTGTCTTGATTAGTGCATAATTAATATTAATTAATGTGTGTGTGTGTGTGTGTGTATAAATACAGGAATGTATAGGTGATATCTTTTCCTATCAGACAACGAAAATGATGACGACGACATGTGACAATTTTATTGTGTACAATTCTATTTGAGAATCAAATGACAAAATATTGTACGTGATTGTTGAATTTATATTATGACGTCACGTATAAATAAGGGATGAAATTGAGCTTTTTTTATATTATTTTTATGTTAGAATGGGAGAAAACCCCAAATTTCTTTTTATATTTTTATCTCCCTTTTTTTTATTCCTTTTTTTTTTTTTTCTTATAAGAATTTTTGATTTAAGAAAAATAAAAAGGAAAGAAGAAAAATTGAACCCATTCAATATGAAAATGTGTATAGATGAGACAAATTGAGTGATTCTTAGATTGACATGAGACGACATTATTTTCTATTTTATATCGCTTGAACCGTCCTTCTTCACTTTATCTATAATACTATACCGCCCATAACCCTACATCCAAATCTATTTCACTTCACTAGTCACATTTTTTTTTCTCTACAAAATATACAACAATAACCCACTTTACCACCCCATTGTTGTATTATATATGTTTGTATTTGTGTGTTGTGTTATGATGTGTATGCTTTTTTTTTTCCTTCCTTGTCTGAAGATCCAAAGATTATATTATGAATGAGGTTTCTTTTTTTTTTATTATTATTATTTGTTTGTTGGTTGATTCGCCTTCTTTTCATTCTTCTACCCCTAAAATATTACCACCCAAAAATTTCTAAGTATAAAATATACTTACAAGTCACAACAATGTGACGTCACATTATAATATAGTTTTTATATATAAAGAAAAAAATTACACTATCACACACAAATATACAAAGTACAAATACAAACAAAGTTATAGATTTTAAAGGTCAAGTTCAATTGTGTTATGTTACACGATGAAATAAAAACATTTTCTATTTCACTCTAACATTCTATATTTGTCACTATCTTTCTTTCATTCACGTACACTTTTATTTTCTATATTATATGCATAATGGTTCTTTGACACCCATTCATCTCCCTTATCCCCCCACCCACCCTCACTAAAACATCTAACATTCTGTTTTTTTTTTAACTCATAACAATTTATTTTGGTTTTTATTTTTATTCTTGTTTGTTTTTTTGTGTTTTAAATATACCACCCACCTACCACCCACTTATGTACAGGTAAACAAACTATATATACAGTTAATATTCTAATTTTCCTTTTTCTTTTTCTCGGAACGACGTAGTATTTTCTATTTTCTTCTTTTATTTTTTCCTTTTTTTATTTTTCTCGTAATTTCTCGTTTTTTCTTCTTTGCCCAAACCGCCTACGACTTTTTTAGTTTATTTAGTTGGACTTGGCAATATGTTGAGGAGAGGGGATGGTGATTGGCGTAGGGTTTAGTGAGGTGAGATTGGTAGAAATGGAATATTGGTGATTGTGAAAGTGAATTGAAGAGAAACTTCTTATCAGTTGATGAAATTTTTTCTCTTCTCTTTTTATGTTTTTTCTTTCATTGTCTTCTTCTTCTTCTTCTTTTCTTATTCTTCCTGATTTTCTTTTCCGTTTATTTTTTTATTTTATTTTTTCATTTTATTTTTTCAATTTTTCTCTCGTTTATTTTTCTTTCTTTCTGAACTCACATTTTCTGACAGTTGTGGCAATTTTCATGATGAGATTCCTTACCATTTTTTTTTCTTTATTTTTTTATTTTCCTGGTTTTTGCTCGGTTTCGCTTGACTGTCGATTCGTTGAATGTAAAAGTTAATTAAAAAAAAAGAAGAAGAAAAAGGGAAAGAATGAGAGAAGAGAAAAAAAAAAAGAAAATGGACGGCTTGAAAAAAAAAGAGTTAAAAGATGGACGATTGTGGGAAAAGAGTGAAGAAAAAAAAAATGGTGAATGAGAAAAGAAATGTTGTGTAGAGTGAGTAGAGTGAGAAGTGGGGTTCGTTCATTATAGAAAATTTATTCATTATTCTGATCATTTGTATGGAAATTTTATACGAAATTGAATGAATTTTTAGTCAAATTCTTCTATAAAGAAAAAAAAAACTGCGTTTGCGTTATTAATTTTTTTTTTTGTTTCTTTTTCCCGTCTCCTATATTTCTTCCCTTTTTCCTCCTTCTTTTTCCCGATTTTTCTTTTGTTTTTCTATTGTTTCGACTTTATTTTTTTTCTTTTTATCTTTTGATCGAGTTATTATAGTTTTATGTTTTGACAGTTCTGTGCGGTAACTATGGATGTTATTAAAGGTATATGTCAATAAACAAACCTATTACACACACACACACACACATATATATGCTTACATATATTGATGTATTGGTTGCTAACGTACGTTTCTATGGAGTGCGGAATATTATTTTAAATAAAAATATATTTTTGATCGTTCGTTTGAATTTCTTCTTCTTTTTTTTCTATCGATGTTTCCTTTACCTTGTAATATTTTTACGATATAAGATTTTAACGTTGATTTTAGACTACTTTGTCTCTCCACCTTTTTTTTACCATGAACATGGCCTACTTTTTTCTCTCCAAAATACAAAAACAATTTCGCATTAAAAAAAAATTGTCTATTTTCATTTTTCTTCTTTGTTTTTTTTTTTTTTTTTTTTTTTTTGTGGCTTTGTTTTTGTTTTTATGAATTTTCATCATAAATATTGAAAAACATTTTCAAGTTTTTCTTTTTTTTCTTTTTATTTTTCTCTTGACTTTATAAATACAACTTTTTCTTGTTCCCCCGTCTCATACATTATTGTTGTTGTAATTGTTGTTTTTGTACTTTTTACTCATATCGTGTGTGACACACATTCTTTTGATTCATTCTAAAAATAAACCAAAAAAAAAACGAAGAAAATAACAACAACAAAATTAAGGAAAACAAAAACAGAAAAAAAAAAAAAAAAGTTGTCAGATTTTTATATGGGCTCAACAATTTAGGAAGAAGAAGAAGAAGAATATGATGAAAAAAAAAAATAAATAAATTGAAGAGGGAGAGAAAACGAAAATATTTGTTCCTAAAATGGAATAACATTTTAAAATAGAAGGATCATAATGTTTAAATGTATTTGTGTATGTATGTATGCATATTGCGTTGCCGTTAGTTGAGATTGTCAGCTTTGTTGTTATTAAATCGTTTTTGACAGATTTGATTTTGTACGTCGATTATAATTCAACGCTACTTTTCCATTTTACACCGTTTGATTTGTAAATTGAATTGTAAACTAATCTTTAAGTTGAACATTGAGTCCGTTTTAGGTATATTTTTTAATTGCACCTTTAAAATGTCATAAAAAAACCTCCACAATTACTACTAAAAAATCTGCTCCAATTATAGACAGAGAATATCATTATGGAAAACAAAATCTCAAAATTTAATTAAATGTCCCAATTAGAGGAGTCAGTCAGCTCTAATTAAATTACGTTTGTTTAGAATTAGATCAAATTAATACAAAAAAAAAAGAATCATTCAAGATAAAGAAATATTTGAAGTGTGATTGCGTACTTTAATGATGTTGTAAATGTAGAAGGAGGGTATGATATCGTATTTAGGGTAAGGTAAGAGAGGGAAGTATAAAAAAAAACAACAACAACAAAACTACAACTCACACATGTTTTTATTTTTCTTAAATAATCAAAGGAAAGCAGCAGAAAAAAAAACAACAACAACAGCAACAAGAACGAATTAAGAAGCAGCAAAAAAACAAAAATGTGTTATAAAAATCTAATAAAAATATTGAAGATTGTACGTTGATGACACCGGAAACGCCAATGTCAAATTTCGGATTATTGGTTTTTTTTTTACATCGTCTCTTCTCTCTATCAATCTATCTCACTCTTTTTGCCATCTCTTGTATGTACATATGATTACTTTCCACTTCCATAACGTATTTTTCTTTTTTAATATTATATTTTTTTTCCTCTATTTGTTTTTCGGGAAATCAGGGAAAAACAATTTTTGTTTTTTTTTTTTTTCCTTTTTACGATTTAGTGAAAGGTGGTAATTGTGAGAATGACAAATTTATGATATGGCTTTTTTTTCCCTCTATCTCACTTTCTCTCGAACGTTTACGTTCTGTATACGTTGTTTTTTTTTCTTTCCCTAAAATATAAAATTGAAACGGTAGCGAAAAAAAAAATCAACAACAAAAGTACGGGGGAAAAAAAAGTGTATAGAAATGAGTATTTTAAGGCCATTTAAGGCAACAGTCGTGTCGCTTAATTTATAAATTTTTAGATTTTTTTTTATACCGTTTTTTTTTTGGTCTATCTCTCTCACTCGCACTTTACAATTTTTGTCTTAAATTCTAAAATTTAACTTCCAAATGTTCATTTTTGAAATTAATCTAAACATCCGTTAAATAACACGAGCCAGAGGCAAAACCAGGTGCTATCAGAGTTGTATTGGCTTTTCTACTTTGTTTTTTTTTTGTTCGGAGAAAAAGAAACGATTGAAAAAAAGGATAGAAGGATCGTCATTTGTTTAGCTTTATTCTTTTTTGTTCGTTTGTTTAATTTGTGGTTTTCAAAAGATCCTTTTTTTATGAAAAGACTGAAGAAGAATTCTGTCAAATATCGATTAATCCAATTAGATTCATGTCAGATCCAACTAGATTTTTGTTTTAAAAAAATTCCCTAAATCCAAATCTGGATATTTTTTGTTTTTTTTTTTTCGTCATCGCATTTTAAATGTTCATGTTATATTTTTTTTCCTTAAAATGTCACAGCTGTCAGTAGTTTTCTTTTTTCTATTCCAGATTTGGGCACAAATTTTTAACGAATTTTTAAATCAGAAATAAAAATTCAAGTTCAAACTGATTTATAGTTATTTCTTCTTCTTATTATTTTTTTTCTGCTAGTTTTTCTCTAAATAAGGGGATAGAAATGCTTAACTTTCTTTTTAAATGATTCCTCTTCCTGTTTTTTTTTCTTGTTTTGTTTTTCTTTACATCATCTTGTAATTTTTCTATTTACGATTTTCTTTCTAGTTGAAAAAAATATTTAGTACTAAATTTTAAAACAAAACAAGGATAATTACAAAAATGTGTTAAGAAAATTCAATGCAAGGAACCATAACGAAATTTTTCATAGGAAAAAGATAAATTGTTCCATTTTTAGTACTAAAAAATCTTCAATATATTGCTTAGTATGACAATATCATACACAGATGGCGCTTCGATTCACAAAGAATATGAATATATAGTCAAAATAAGAACCTTTAAGAAATTGTTAGAACAATAACGACATCTATATTGTAACTCGCTGAACTAACAAAAAAATAAAATAGAAAATTAGCAGAGTCAGTTTTATTTTATGTATGAAGAAAATTTTTAATTAAAAAACCTTTATCACCTTTCTTAAGTGTGTTTTTTTTATATTTTTTAATAAATTATATTTATTTTTCTAATTTCAGTTGATCTATGGTGCAGATGGCCAATTAATACGTGGTGAATCACGTCGTGGACGTGGTAAAGGACGAGGTGGTGGGGTAAGTTCTATATTACAGTTTATTCACCTTCTACATTTTTTTTTGTGTTCTCTCTACACAATTTTATTTATTTAATGATCATTTTTACGAAGAATACAAAAGAGAAAAAGTAAATCGTTCGTAAGGAAAAATTTAATTAAAGTTGATTTCGTTTAAATTTGTTTTTTGTTTGTTGTTTTCTTTTTATGTTTTTTTATTGTCGTACATTTTTTTTTTTTTTCATTCTGTCGATTTTTTCGATAGAAAAAATTCACGAAAAGAAAAAAAAAAATAATTGTCCAATCGAGCCTCCATTTTATGACAATCGTTCCAATTCCAAATTGTAATTTGTTGGTAGTTTGAATAAACAATAAACTTCTCTCGTACCACTTCAACCCATCATTTTGAATCAAGATTTTCTTAAGATGCGGGTTAAATATATATCTATATTTTTTTTTGTTTTCTTCAATCTGAAATTCTTTTTCGTCCTTGTCTTCTTTTATTTTTAATCCACATTTTTCTTCTGACGTTCAAAGTTCAAACAGAAGGAAAATTTTCGAATGTTTTTATGAGAGATGAACAGAAATAATATTTTATTAGTCCAATAAACGGGGTGTGTGGGTGTTATATAGTAAAACTGGAACAGTCGATGAAAAAATATATGTAGATAGTCATATTATGAATCATACCCCGTTCTTACATTCACCTACCCCCCCTCTTTTAATCTAACATCCGTATATATTTTTTCATCACTTTGGCGCTTATTATTTCTATTTTCCATTTTTCTTTCTTTCTTTTTTTTGTTTATTGAATCTTATCTTTTCTCTGTTCCCTCCTCCACAATTCTTCTTCTACAGCTTGTTACAAATCACAAGAAAAAAAAACACATAAAACGATTAAAGATTTTTTTTGTTTCTTTTCATATCCTGAATTTTCATTTTTTTTCTTTTTTCCTTCTTCTTGTTTTTTTTTTTTTTTTTGTTTAAAAATATAAAATGGAAATCAACCAATTTTATTTATTTTCTCTGTAAGGATAAAACCGACGACAACAATAAAAAAAAACCCAATTTTCCATTTTTCTTTTATTTTTTTTAAAGAAAGGAAATCTTTATGACGACATTAATTAGACGTCATTTTTAGCGCGCGCAAAAAAAAAAATCAGGTGTGAATTTTTTTTTGTTCTAATGATGTTTGGGGGTGCGTACGAGGAAGGAGTGGAGAAGGAGTTGTGTGTGTGTACAAGAAAATATGTTGTACATAATATGTTCAATTGTTTTGTTGTTGTTGTTGTTCTTGTTCCTTGTATATAGGAAAAAGCTATCAAGAAAAAAAAAGGATAACAGCGGTACCTTAATGTGTGGAGGACGAGGAAGTTTTCAACGGATGGGTCTGAGTATGAAAAAAAGGGTGTTAAAATATTCAATTTTAAAAGGAAAAATTTTTGTTCGACATATTTTAGGTACATTGGATAGGTAGAAAAATTGATACACACACACCCATGACTAAACACAATACAAAAGGATAGAACGATACGATGATGAAGAAGAGGTAGAAGAAGATGGAAAATTTAATCCCAAAACAATGTTTTTTATCGCTTCCATACATTTCATTTATATTTTTTGATTAAATTTCAAATGAGCAATTTTTACGAAAAAAAAAAATACACGCGGAAAAAAAAATATAAATAAAAAAAAAAAGGAAAAACAAATTTCTCTCTTTTCCATCATATAAAAAATACACACACACACACACACACACACACATGGTGTACCTCCTTCTCCCGTTTTTGTTATTGTTTTTTGCCTCAGCAAAAAAAAAAAAATGGGAAAATAAAATAAAAGAAGCGGCACACAAAACAAAATGAAGAAAAGAATGAAAACTCAATTTTATTTATTTATTTTTATTTTCATTTTTTTTTTCCTCCCATATTGTTGTTGTTGCGATTTGTTTTTTTGTTTTTTTGTTTTTCTGCATGTACCTTTTTCGCATTGTTTCACACAACACAATATTTATTTTATTTTATTTTTTCTTCACCTTCACAAATTACCAATAGAAGCATTTTTTTTCATATTACACTTTATTTTCCATTTTCATTTGTTTCCTTTTTTTTTTTTTTGCATTTTCATTTTCAATTGGTGCTTCTTTTTTTTTTGTTTACTTCACACAACACACACACACACAGCCCAGCCATAAACAAGTAACACATCACATTTTCTCATTCTCTTAATTTTTTTTTGTCCTTCTCCTTCTCCAAATCCGTTTACTGTTTACTCTTTTTCTCTCTCTCTCTCTCTTTTTGTGATTCTTCTTGTTTTTTTTTAGACTTTTTTTTGTGTGATAGTTGTTGTTGTTGTGGTTTGTGTCAACTTTTAAACCAACAATCAAATAATAAAATAATAAAATAAAATTACAAACCAAAAATAATAAACCATAGAATTTATGTGGAAGAAGGATGGGACGAGAAATCATGGTGAAAATTTTTTAACTGTACTGTGCAAATAATTAAAAATGACAAAAGAGGGAAAAAGGAGAGAAAATTTGAAAAAGAAGAAAGAAAATTCAATGGATTCGGAACATTTGTTATTTGTTTAATTTTGTTTTTTATTTACATAAATATCAAAATGAAACAACAACAGAGAATCTGACTGACAATTATTACCCATTTTCTGTGCATGTGAATATTCGTGTTGTGTGTGCCTAAAAGGTGTAAATGTTGAATCAAGTCTAGAGTAAACCACCGTTTCCTTCTTCTTCTCTTCAATTCTATTTTTAATTCATTTTTGAACAAGGAAATTTAAATTATTTAAAAGAAAAAAAGAAAAACAAATGATTATGGTGATGACAGTGTTCACACCTAACGAGAAATAGAAGGCAATTGTCGAATAGCGCCTTTGTTTTTTTTTTGTTTTACAGAATCAAAAAATCACTTTGAGTCTTAACACAAAATATTCTTTGTGTTCGTGACAAAAGGTATTGTCACACATTATTTTGGTTTAATCAAAAACGTCATTATATTACTCGATGGTCAGATTGTTACGCCAATTTAGATTTTTTTTTTTGCTTAAAAATTATCGCTTCATTATGAAACTTTCGTGATATTTTCTTTATAACATTTTCTATTCTTTCACCCTTGACCTCTTCAAAGGGCTTTTGACACGATTTACAAAAAGTTGATTTGATTGTAATTGACTGTGTTGGTAATTTTTACTAATCCTGATGATAATTTTCAAATGTGTAGCTACCACGCCAACCATTTGAACTCAAGGCCAGAGTCGAATCGTTTATTCACTCGACTATAAAGTTTAAATTTTTTAAAGTTTCAAAAAAATTCTTCAACAAATTTCTTGAAGAAAATAATTTTCATCTTAATCAATTGATATTATAAAAATTAGTACTTTAGGTCATAAATCTTACAGCAATTAATTATTACAAATTTTCTTCTTTTTTTTTTTGCTTTTTAATTAGAAATTATTAAATTTTGAAATTTTCCAAATTTAATTTAATAAAAAGTAATAGAGAAAATTTTAAACGAACAAAAATAAAAAAATAAATTAACAAAATAAAAAAAGTTCTAGGAAACTTTAATCGTCTTTTGGTATTCACTATATAGTTTACCACCTCAGTTCTTGTTGTTGTGCTTCTTCTATTTGTTGTTGTTGTTGTTGTTGTTGATCCTTCTTCTATTTGTTGTTGTTGTTGTTGATGCTTCTTCTATTTGTTGTTGTTGTTGTTGTTGATGCTTCTTCTGGTTGTGAAAAGTTTTAGAAATATTCTGTTTTAAATTTCCATGCTCGGTAAGAGTCAACACACACACACACACACACACACACACTGAGTGTGTGTGTTGATGATTTTGATTTTTAATTGAAAACATTAAATTGGAAAATATTAAAATCATGTAAATTTTTAAAAGGGCGGAGGTGGATATTGTGGAGATAAAAGGCGGGAGAGAAAAAACTAATTAAGTAAAAATCTTGGTTGGAAAATTTAATTTTTGTAATTTAAGAAGAAAAAAAAATTCATTTCTCTAATCTTAAAAGTTTTTCGAATTGAATTTTTCTGAATATAAAAATTACATTGAACCGCAGACTTTGTATGCAGTTGACATTTAATGACTTCGTCCTTCGTTCATTTAATAATTTTCTTAAATTCTTTTTTTATTTTATTTTTCATTTTTCTTTATTGGATGTTCTGATCTGATAATAATGAGGTCATTTTTTGCTTTGCATTTTCATTCTTATTTTTCTTTAGATATTGAATTTTTTCTTAATGAAAAACAAACACAGAAATTATTGTAAATTTTCCCTCTCGATTGTAACATCAATTTTTAATTTATAAAAGAATTTCTCAGTTCAATAATTGTCCAATTTGTCCATTTGTTTACCTTGCATCTTTTGGAGAAATAATGAACTGCATTAAACAATTTGACTTCTCAATAATTATCAGCTTAAAAATGAAAATTTCTAATTTTAATTGATCATAATTGAATTTCGTCTTTCGGTTTATGTTTCAATCAGAAATAATTTCACTACAAGATTACACTTTTCTCAGAAAGAGAGACTCTCAACGCAATCAAAATTCAATAAGACACAAGTTACAAGATAGAACAGTGTGTTAGAAAGAGATGGAGCTAAAAAGAGTATAAGAGAGTGATATGAATTTCATATAAAATATTGTCTACAGAATTATCTTTAATCTTTTATTCTTTTGTTTCTTCTTCTTATCACAGAAAGATCTTAACCCTTTTTCTATATAAACATATACATAAAAAAACAAGGGATGGACAATGAAAGAAAAAAAGGTAATAAACTTCCTCTGTTGAATGATATATTTTTTTATTACTTCTTCAGACAACTCTTTTTTCTCTTTCACTCGTTATCCATACTCTCTCTCTCTATCTCTTTCTTTCTCTAAATATAGAATAATTTTATCGTTGATCCTTTTTTCTTTTTCTTGTTTTTTTTTTTGGCATTCACAAAAGGATTTCCCTTTGGATGATTTTACGTTTACACTTTTCTATAAATATGAACAACAACCTGTTGGAATCATAGAAAATATTTTCTCTATATACATATATAAATATATATGGGACATTTTCTTATTTTAGTAACAGATTAGATTTTCCATTTTCATTGTATGATGATTTTTCTATTTTTATATAATATGTAAAATCTCCGACCGGATACACGCTTATGAACAGAATCAAATTTTATTCAAGTTGAGAATTTTGTGGAGTTTTTTTTTTCTCTTTTTTTTAATAAAAAAAAGTTGAACTTATAAAGAAAATTGAAAGTTAAAGAGACAGACATATGGATGGTCGCGTATGTTGTTAAGATGTTGTGCATAAAGATTTAAATTTAATGCAAGAATGAATCGTGCAAGTATACGACCACAGACAATATTTAACAATAACTTCAAATTGTTATGTACTAATGACGTCATCATGACAAAAATGTGTAACAGATTAATTAATAATTGTTTGCATTGAGTTTGTTTAATGCAATTAGTATTTATGATTGGGGTGCATGATTGAAATTCAAATAACAAGACCACTTTGATTCTTCATTAGCTCAAACTTGTGGTAAAAAAAATCGTTTGAATTCCATGCATAAAAAGAATTTTAATCATTCAATAAATAATTTGAAATTTTAATTCTCTCATTAAAATTAAAATTTCATTGAATGATTTATTAAATTTTCAACAGATAAAATTAAATCTGAATCGTTTTCTTTCCTGTTTCACAATTCTTAGAATTCATTAAAAATTATTAATGCAATTGAACTTTACAGAATTTATGCAAAATCAGAATCAACAAATATAACGCCACTCCTCAAGAGACTCAAAATATCGAACAACAAATTTTCTATTTATCCATTCAACATCCGACATTTTCTATAATCACTTTTTCATCCCATCTCTAAACTTACCTCCAATACTTTATCCTGATGTAATAAAATAAAAAAAATGTCAAATCGAACCGATCGGTTTTTGTTTTATTTCTTTATTTCTGTCTTGCCAAATAATTCTGTCTCTCTTTTTCTATTTATTTTGGTTTCTATGGTTTTTTGTGATTTGTTTTTTTTTTTTTTGTATTATTATTCTTGTTGTTGTATTTCTTGATTTTATTGCTTTTTGTCAAAAACGGGAACAAGAAACAAGAATTTACTTTCATTCTTTTTCTCTTTTTTTTTTTTTTGCAATTTGTTACAAATATGAAAATAACAACAACAAAAACAAACAATAAAAAAAAAATCAAAACCAAAACCAAACGCAACACTTTACAATAAAAACAGAAAGAAACCCATCAACAAAAGAAGAAGGATTAAGGAAGGTCATGGATGAGATATATAAAATACATATAAAATAAATATTATATAAATGCGTAGGGGAATTTCTCTCTCATATATTTCTCTTTTACACTCTCTCCAGTGTCTGATTTTCTCTGTTTATCATATTTTTCTATTTAACAAATAAAAAAGAGAGAGAGAGAGAGTGAAAATGAGAGTGCAAAAGTATTATTATTATTCTCTGTATATAACTGTCTGTTTGTCTGCCTGTCTGTTTTTTTTTTTTTGTTTGTCTGACTGTCTCTTCCTCTGACTGAGACAACGAGTTGTAAAAAGGAATAAGAAGAAACTTTTTCTTCTTCTTCATTCTTTTCTTTTCATTCGTTTCTGTTTTGTTTTTTTGTTTTTTTTTTTTTTTTTGTTATTTTGGGATGTGTTTTTTTTTTGAATGAAATTCTTTTTCTTCTTCTTCTTCTTCTTCTTCTTTATCGTTTTTTCGACGAATCATTTTACAAATTTTACGAGATAAGTCAAAGAAAAAGTGGAAAGCAACAGAAAAATAGATTTGAAAAGATCAAAATCAGATTTTCCTCTTTTTCTTTTTTTTTTTTGTTATTTTTGTTTTCCTTTTCTCTCGTGGAAATTGAGAGGGAACACGCTTGTTTATTGTAAATTATTGTAGTTTTTTATTCCGAAAAGAGTTTTTCTTTTCTCTCATTGTTGAGTGTGTGTGTGTATGGTTTTTATATGATTTTGTTGATGTTCTTTTGTTTGGTTGTGTTTTTTTTTAAATGGCCGTTTATTGTTTGCCTTTAAATTTTATATTCAATTAAATGAGGAAATTTTTTTGTCCTACTTTTGAATTCCGTTTTTTTAAATTGAGCTTTTTTCCACAACCCTTCTCTAAAGCTCTCTTCCATCTCAATTAAGCTACACTTAAGCTTTTTTTATTGATTTTTGTTTTTTTTTTTCCCTCAAGTTTTTAGAAAATTTTCCGTCGTTTTGAAAAATTCGATTTTTCATTAAAAAATGAAAGAAAAAAAACTGGGGGAAAAAACGTACCAGTGACGAACATGGCACTCCTTCTCTTACTAAAATTACGTTTTCACAGAAAAGAAAATTTATATTATTTTCTTTTCTCATTTTTCCTCTTTTTTTTTCTTTCTTTCTGTTTTCTTTTTTATCTAATTTTTGTATTGATTTTCTGCGCAATAGAAATTCGCGTCGCATATAAAACATTAGTTTCTTCTATTTCTTTACTCTGTCGCTCTCTCTTTCTGACTACATGTTTGATGAAACTTATATAAATGTGTGTGTGTATGTATGTTTATGTTTTCTTCAACTACGTACTTTATATGCAAAAGCATGAATGTGTGTACTGTTTATGTCAATGTGTGTATTAGGGTATTTGCAAATGTTGGTTTTATTATAACATTTTTTGAGTATTCATACCAAAATGGCGGCAATTTGCAATTATAAAAGCACACACACACACATTAATACATACATATGCACGTATACAGATTTTGGTTATAAATTTCTATGTTTACATAAGTAAAATAAAAAAGGAAAATATAGACACACACACATACATACATACATACATACATACATACATACATACATACAAAACAGAAAACTGACAGATATACTTGTGTACAACAGAAATTATGCGCCTTAATACTTCTTTGGAATTTTTCGGACACACAAACATACTATAATGTTTACATACATAAATACTTTATTTATTCTTTTTCTTCATCTTCTATCCTCCTCTTCTGTTATTTTTTTATTTTTACGTTGTTGTTGTTATTATTTGTATAAAAATTATTAAAAAAAATAAATAATAATTTTGTTTGTTGTTGTTGTTATTGTTGTATTTTTTGCATCGTAACGAGAGGATTTATTAATTTATACAATATTTATATTCAAACATTACACACACATACATACATTTTTATCTGGTATTACACACACATACACATTCATGTACAAACACATGTGCAGAAAAAATGGGCTTTTTTTTTGTGTTACGATATAATCGAGACGTAACGTCATAAAACGCACATTATAATTATTAATCTAAGATAAAAGGAAAGTTTCTTAAACTATGAGGAGATGAATACGATTATATTAAAGGTAAATATATATATGTGTGTATGTGTGTCTATTTAAATAGACAGGTCAGATAAGGTCATTCCAATAAATAAATGTTCAATGTCAAATTTTAAATGAAATTTAGATTCTTCGCAAAATTGAATTTATAAATATTTTTTCTATTTGAATGGAAAAGAGGTTGATTGGAGGAGTTTCGGTTGTGATGGTAGAAAAGTTCAAAAGTTCGTATCCTATAATCAGATGTTCTAAGGGTGAATTCATCCAAAACGAATAAAAAGAGAATTTCTTTGTAAATTTCCATAAAACTTTTTTCAATTGATTGATTCAAATTATGAAAATGAAAAGTATCCTTTTATCATCTTCTACCCTACTCATTCGTATCATCCTTTCCACACCCACTTAACCTTGAAATGGATTTTTATATTAAGTGACACATATTCTGAACGAAGTCGTAATCATTTGCGTGTCTGAATTCAAGCAAAACAATTAAAAAGCTTTTTTCTAAAATAAGAAAAAAATTAATAAATTCTTAGAAAACAATTTTTTTAAAGAGAGAAAAAAAAAGTTAAACAAAAAAAAACGTTGACCCTTTTTTTTCTATAATAGGTCAATTGACCTCTAAATTGACCTTCTTTTGAATTATTTTCTTTAATTTAATTTACAATAAAAATAAACTGACTTCACTCGAGCTTTTTACCCAAATTCTTTTCTTCTTTTTTTTAAATTTTCAACTTTCAACTCAACTTCAATTCTCTTTCTTATTCTTCTTCTACTTTTTTTCTTTTTCTTATTCTTCTTTTTGTGTAAGAATGTATTGATGTGTTACGTCTAGAGGTCATTGTTCTGAAAAGTTCAAATGTTTTTTTTTTATTTGAAAGAAAAATTAAATAATTTAGACGAATTTTTTTGTCTCTTTCTCTCTTTGAATTTTTGAAATTAAAAATAAAGAGAAAAAAAATTCATCGAATAATTTCCTATAAAAGTTTAAAAGTTTTGGAACCGCTGAATAATAATAATAAATAAAGAAAGAAAAAAAAAAATACGAAAAAAAAAAGGAATACGACGATGAAGAAGTGGTAGGAGGTGGAGGAGGACAAGAGTTAAAATGCTTATTTTAGATCGCAAAAAATAAAAATAAAAATAAAAATGGATAAAAAAAAAGAATGAAGAAAGAAAAAAAAAATTTGTTGTTGTTATTTTTTTCTCTCTCTCTCTCCCCCTATCTTTTTCTTCCTCTTTCTTCTACGTTTAAATAAAAAAAATAATAATAATGGACAGGATAAAATATTCTTAAATACGAAGAAGAATAATAAGAAGAATATCTTCGTTTTGGTGCAATGATAATGATGTTAAAATGACGAAAAAATAAAATGAGACAATAAGAATGGGTGTGAGAGAGAGATAGAAACATGTGAAAAAGTTCCTTGTTCATGCATTCATTAGTCGCCATCATCAGCGTGTAGTAGGCATAGACTCAAAATACAACACATATGAACGAAAATTGATATTAGTGTGGGGTGTAAAGAGGGGACAAGGGGGTGGTTGGTGGTCGAAGATGTTGATCTTTGTCGATAATGATTATATTAGTTTTGGTTTCTTCTTCTTATTCTTATTCTTATTACTTATGAATCATATGAAGAATTTGTACATGCGGTTCAGAACAGAAGTGCGGTGGAGACAAGAGAAAAGAATCGAAGACACTTTTGTTGTTGTTATTACTAAATTGTTCCTTTTTTGTGTTATTTTCTTGTTGTTTTTTTTTTTTTTGATTTTGAGAAAATTACGCGCTTTTGTGTTTTGTAAATTATTCAGAATAAATTTTCTTTAATTTTATTTTTCTCTCTTCCTTTTTGTTGGTTAGTTGCGTTTTTTTTTGTTGTTGTGCGGTTGTTGTTATTTTTGTTGTTGTTGTTTTTGTTGTTGTATGTACATCGATTTGATTATTGAGTTGAATGGAAAATAATAAATAAAAATAAAAATGTGAACCAGACGCGACAAGAAAATTATATGATTTATTGATAGTTTGAAGGGGTTTGGTCCAAACTCGATAAAAAAAAAATCTTCTTTTCTGCCTCTTTTTTTTTTTTTGTTCTTCGTTTTCTTATCGTTTATTAAAAATATAAAATATTCTTTTCTTATATAAAATTCTTTCAATATCTTCATGTAATTGCTTGGTTTACATTCAAAATGAAGAAGAAGAAGAAGAGAGAAGAGTATTATAGGGACCATGTACCAACCTTCTTCTTATGAAGAATATTGATGCAGAGGATGTTGTTGTTTTTGGTTTTTATATAAAGAAGAAAAGAAAAAAAAAGGAAGAGTTGAAAAATTAATTGGTTTCGCGTTCGATTTTTTTTTTGTTCTTATAATAAAGTTTTCTTCCACTTTCCCCCCTCCTCACCCTTTTCTGTAGTCTTCAGTTTTATTCCACTTTATTTTAATCGCATCTTTTTTACTTTACTTCTTCCACTTATATTTTTTTTCATTGATCAAAAAACTGTGATAAGAAAGAGGGCAGTAAACTTCTTCTTTTACTTCATCATTTTAACATTCTTTGCCATTTATTTTTGATAAAGAAATATTTATTTGTGATTGTGAGTAATGACGATGATGATGATGATGAAAGAGAAAAATAAATGAAAAAGGGAAATTTGGAATTAGCTCAAGGTCAAGTCTCAAAGAACGCAATAGTAATTTCTTTTCTTTTTCAAAAAAAAAAAAAGGAAAAACAAACACAAAAAGGAATCAGAAAAAAGGAAAAACAAACTTTTCTATAAAAGAACTTTTATAGTTAAATATTGTTGAGAGAGAGAAATAACAAAGATTTTGATTCTTTTTATACATAATGTCCCTTTTTATTTTCACTTATATAAACAAATGGATGACCTTGGCCTTAGTTCACCTTTTTGATTCTTTGATATGATCCTTCTTCTTCTTCTTTTCTTTTATTTTCTTTTATCACATGCGCGTCATTTTATTTGTAGAGTTCTATAGAAGATTTGTATCTCTGTTACACTTTTACACTGATATAGAAATTCTATCGATGAGTCATTGTCGTCAATGACTATATTTCTATATAGAAAACTAGCACGTTTGACTGGACTATGGAAAATGACAACTAATTTTGTTTCCTTCAGTTTCATGAAAAATATAGGATGGTTGAGGAAAGCATGAATTTTTTTTTTTTCATTTTAATTTCAAACGTGGAAAATCTTCAAATTTTATAGACTCAGTTAAGTCTATGTTTAAAGACATTGAATAGTTGAAAAGATGACCAATTATCTAATGTAGATGATTTAATTGTCTAAATTCTAGTCAATATTTTTCGAGTATAGATTTTTTCATTATTATATGATAAACAGCAGAGACACACACACACACATACAAACACTCGCACATAAACCCATTCATTTATAACACATATGGTTACAACCATAATATACGTACTGTACATAAATTTCAATGTTATTATATGTAGAAGGAGAACACACATTTAAACTGAACAAAAAAAAACACTCATAATTTTTTTGTTTCTCTTTTTTTTTCGAAAAAAATTAACTCTAATAAAAAAAAATGGCCATCATATAAAATGTATGCATGTGTGTGTATGTGTGTCTGTGTGTGTGTGTGTGTGTAGAAAAAATTCTAGTATTTTTCATCATCCTATAACTAACATTTTTACACTCGTTCTTCATCTCATTTCATATACATAGATATTACATACCAGCAACCACCCTCATACCATCATCACCCCCCTCTCACACTCCTTTCATTTTATTTTTTTCTATATTATCAGAATAACAACAACAACAATATCATAGCAATTTTCTTCTATACTATACTAAATAATATATAATTTTATTTTTTCCTCTCATCTTTCCCCACATCACATTCCCTTCTCCATCTATCATCTCTCGCCATATTATAACGTCACAAATAAAAATAATAACAACAACAACAAATAACCCAAAGTAATTTAGCCAAAGTAATTATTTTCCATTATCGTAAAAACTTTCCCAAAAAAAAAAAAAAGAAGAAAAAAAAGGAGGAAAAAAATATCCGTTGACATAAAATAAAATATCAGGACCAAAAACAAGCAAGAAATAATTTTTGTGTTTTTTTTTTGTTGGAATTTTCCTTCTACATATTTCTTTTTTCTCTTCTCATCACGAAAAATTATATATATTTTTTTTTCTGCCGAATTGGCGCAGCAGCAGCAACAACAGAGTAACACTATATAGCAATGGAGCCAACAGTATAGAAGATTCCCAGCATCACAACTTCATTAATAATTTCATAAATAAATAAGCAAATATACATACAAACATACATACACATATGGACATACACAAATATTCACGTACATTAAGTTAAATATAAAAAATAAAGTTTAAGCAAAAATAAGAAAGAAAAAAAAAAAAGTCGAAGAATAATAAACAAAAAATACCCAGGGACTCCACACACAAAATTTTCTTTTATCAAAAAAAAAAATAAAAATTCTTTTTGTTTTTTTTTTGGAAAAATTTTCACAACGAAAAAAAAAACAAAAGATAAAGAATCTTTTAATGTTTAGTCTTTAGTGTCTGGTGGACGACCCTGTATCAATTTACACACACACACAGATATATGTGCATGTATGTATAGGTTTTGTATAGACGTTGAAGGACAATATTTTTATATATAGAGAAAATGAACGTTAATATTAATATCCATTTTTATACCTCCAGACACATATTATGATGAAAACGAACATTGGCTAATTAATGTAATTGAGAGAAGAATGAAGAAAAATATTGTGAAGGAAAAAAAAAATGAAGAAAAAGAAGAAGAAGAAGACGGAATGAAAGACGAAAGAGACGATAAAGAAAAAAAAAATATTATAAAAGAAATAAAATGTTTTGGGTGGAGGTGAAATACACGATGAAAATAAATTAGTGTTTCCAGGTGTTCAACCCTAGATGGAATTTTTTTTTTGTTCTTTTTTACAAACAAAAAAAAATCATCAATATATTATTATTATAAATTGTACGGGAATTTTACCCATACTTTTTTCATGAATAATCTTCACATCATCTCTCTCTCTCTCTTTCTCTCTCTCTCTTCCTTTTTAATTCTACTCGTTTTCCAACAACAAACATTTTCCTTCCAACTTGACGTTTTGGCTAATAAATGATAAAAAAAAAGTGATTTTTCAAAATAAAAAATATTTAACCCCATGTGTGTCCACTTTTTTCTAACTCTTCTTTTACCCACCCAACGGACTTCAGGCATCAGTAGTGAAAAAAAAAACAATCCTCCCATCAACAATTTCCACTCCCCCAAAATACCTTCTTCTTTCTTTATACTTTGTGTATGTGCGGGACTCTGATTCTCATTCCAATAAAATGCGTGCGATATTAATATTTTGTTATTGTTGATGTTGTTGTTGTTGTTGTTAGAAGTTTTGTGTGTGTGTGTGTATTTTTTTTTGTTTGGGGAAATTTATTGCTTTTTGAAAACTTTGTTATATTTTTTAATATTAAAAAAAAAGAAAAAGAAACAGAAAAACGACGAAGAAAAAAAAAGAGGTTTTTTTTTCAATAATAAAAAAATTCCAGTGACGTACTTTGAAAATTCTCCTATGTTTAACTTTTTCTATGAAGAATTATTTCACCCTTACGCGACTACGGTAATTACGAAAAAAAAAATCCTTAGAATAAGAAAACTTCTTACAATTTCCTCCAATTTACGTTAAACATTTTATCCCAATAACACCAAACAAAAATTCAAAAGTTGTTCCATAAAATAATTTTGACAGATACTTTGACAGTTAAATTTCTGTGACGCAAATGTTTTTTTACCGTACACTGTAAAAATTGTCTTTGTAGAAATTTTAATCAAAAATTTCACAACAGTGTAAAGTTGTGAGTTTATTGAAATTCAACAAATGACTCAACATTGACTCTGCCACAATTTATTTTTCTTATCCTCATAAATATTCTTTAATTACAAATGAAAATACGTCGCAAATTTTCCAATTGGAAATTCATAAGAATTTTCTTTTTTTTCCCGTATTGAAAACGAAACTGAATTTTTCTGTGATTCACTTTTCTTATTGAAAGTTTTTTTTATGAGAAAACAAAAACAAAACAAAAAATCAGAGGAAAAACTGAAAGCATAAATTTCCAAGAACAAGTTAAATTTTTCATTGATGAAATTTTCAATAATGTATACGAAATTAAATCAATTTTGTATATTTAATGTTTGCCTCCTTTTTCTTTTAATTAAATTAAATTAAATTAAATTCATTATTAAAGAAAACATAAAAAAAAACACACACACACAACCATACACACACATTCTAAAATTTTATGTAATTAATGAATAATTAGATTGATTAAATTTAATTTTCTTAATTTTTTCTTCTGTTTTTTTTATCATTAAAATTACAAAAAAAATTTCTTCTTAGAATTTTCTCTATATGTAACTGAGAAACAGAAACTTTTAATGATTATTATTTATTTATTATTATTATTATTATTTTTATGTGTATATCATATACGCATACACACTCACCCATACATAAATGTTAATAAAATCTATAAATGAAATATATGTACCTACAAATACGTGACATGACATGTCATTATGTATATTATTATTATTACATTACGTTCATCTACTATATGCATATGCATGTAAAGTTTTAGGGCGATAATCTTCAATAAAAGTCAATAAACATGAAATTGAAATCACTGTAATATTTGTAATGGATTTACTCAATAAACAACAATCGTTACGGGGGTGTACAGGGTGTATGTTTAATTTATTCTTAAACTTATTATAAACTAAGATTTTTTTTTCCCCTCATCCTTTCAGAGAGAATATGTTGAGAATAAGAAATTATTTTAAGTAATTGAATCATGTTTAAATGAAACAAGGACTGATGACCGAGTTTTTCGCAAAACTCTTTAATGTTTTTGTTGCTTCTCTATATTAGTCCTTTTTATTACAATCTCTTTTCTCTTGTGTCTCATAAAGGATCACTTAATATGGTGGTCCCGGACATAAAGAATTTTGTTTTTATTTCCGCAATAATCGAAAATTTTCAATGATCAATTGAAATACTAAAATCATTAAAAAGATTTAACAAATTTAAAAATTCTTCACTAAATAATAGCAAAACTTACAAGAATCAAAGTGAATCATTTAAATTTTAAATTAATTTTATTATTCATAGTGGAAAATTATCGCCCTTAAAAATTTATATTTTCCTTAACTACTGTATGTGTGGCGGTTTGTGTGGGTATATGTGTACAATTTTCCTTTAATATGCAACGAAGTTTTCAATTTAAAACAATTGAATTATTAATTGAAAATGTAATCATTAGTCGTCATTTTATGGAAAATTTATATCTACACATAAATGAAGAAAGAAAATCCTTACAGAGTATAATATTCTTTTTATTTATTCAAACATGTAATAACCGTGTATTAATATTTATATTCTGAATGACATTTGTATTATTATTATTATTATTATTATTATAATTATTATTATAATTATTATTGTTGCAATTGTATGTGTGTGTGTGTTCAGTTGTATGAATCAAATAGGTAATCATAAATAAGGATACATAAATAAATATTCTTTATAAGAATCTTTTTAACTCATAAATTATATTGTCTCACTTACTCTAACGTGTGTGCTTGTAAGAGAAATAAAGAAATTTATTATAATTATTGGGGTGTTTACATCAATAATAAATAATAATAAATATATAATTGGAAAATATTGTGAAATAATTGTATATACATAAAATGTATGAAATTCTAATTGCATTCGAGTAAGATCCTTGGCGGACATCTTGTTGCATTAATAAATGCAATAACATCATAATGCAATATGCATTTTTCTATTAATGTGTGATTTACTTATTCTCTTCACTTAAACTGATTACATTCCTAAATTGTATAATTGAATTGAATTTGGGATGTTCTATTCAATATTTCATTTCCATTAATGAACATAAATTTTATAGCAACTGTGAAATTGATTTATTTTGCGGTCGCCATTAAATCTAACCTCAAATAATTTCTAATTATTATTAAAATTTCTTGTGTGTACAGCATTTTTTTTTTTTTTCTTTCAAGAGAAATAAATTATGTGCTTTTGACAATGTTTTAAAGAAAGTAATTTGTTGATTTTAATTTTTAATAAATGTGTTTTAATATCAAAAAAACACATGAAAATGTCAAATATAAATTGTGTTGCCATATATGTGAAAAACATTATTTATAGTCCATGTCATTTGCAATATAAAAACTAGATCAATCGAAATCAAAACTGATAAATTACGGAATTGGGTAACTGAAATAAATCAAATGTGTATAAAAAATAGAAAGGACATGTAAAGTGATGTAGCCTTTGTATAACTTTATTATAGACTCACGAGGTCTCTGTACTCTTTGCTTTATTGAAAAAAAAAAAAACGTTCATTATGAGAATTAATTACTGTTTTTAAATATTGTGTCGTTTTTTCTTAGAAAATTTTATTGAGAAACAAAATTAAAATTCGTTTCATTATGTTTTTTTTTTTCTGTTTAAATTTTTCAGTTTTGTTGCTTCTCATTTGTTTGTCTTTATTTTTCAAAAAGAAAAAAAAAAAGAAATAATAATAAAAAGTCGTTAAAATTATGATACGGTCGTAAAAAACAATCTACAATTTATTTTTTAATTAAAAAAATATAAATGTGGCCGCCACCATTTTTTTTTCTCTCTGTATTTTTTCTCTTTTTAATTTTCAGTTTGTTTTTTTTTCTCTCCTTTTTCTTCTTTTATTTTTCTGTTTTTCTTTTCGGTTTCTTTTTTTAAAGAACAAAAAATAAAAAATGTGGCCATAAAAATATAAATAAGAAATAATGAAGAAGAAAAGAAATAAGCATAAAAGCATAACAGATTTTGTGTGTTCTGCATTTTTCTTCTCCTTCCCTTCTTAGCCTTGATGTGATGCGTTTTGTGAATATGTTTCCCATCATCCCAAACTTTGTTTTGGTTTTGTTTTTGTAGAAAATAAGAAAATAACAAAAAAAAAAAAGTCTCTAGTGAGTTCCTCTCTTTTGCCTAATCTAAATTCCCTTTTGTGTGCTCATTTCGCGCGATTGTCGTTTTTTTTTTGTCTTTTTCGTTCGCGTTTCTTTTTCTTTTTTTTTTTTGACGGAATGTACTTTTTTTTTTAGTTTTGTTTTTTCTTGCCTTTTGTTGTTGGTTTATTTTTATTTTGCGCAGGACAAAAAAAAAAAAAAAATAATGGTTTAGTACCAAACCATGGCACGGGGGGACAATTTTTTTTTTTTTTTACTTTTCAATTCTCTTATCTCTTTTCTCTCTCTCACTCATTATTTTCTTTTTCTTTATTTTGTTGTTTTTTTTTTTTTTTTTTGTTTAAGTTGGCTGCATTTATGTATTTTTGTTCGTTCGTATTTTTCATTCGTCAGAGTTCGGCACGGTCGTAAATTTTAATTTGAATTTTTATTTTTACTCATTTTTTTCTTGTTCGTTCGTTTTTTTTATGCGCTTTTTGTTTTGTTGTTATTTGTATTTTGTTTTTTGTTTTTGCTTGTTTTGATTTAATATTCTCGCTGTTTTATTATTGGTGGTTTGAGTTATATTTTCCTTTATTTCTACTTCTTCTCCATATTCTTATCATTATTATTCTGCAATTATTTTCAAGTATGTAATTACACATGTTCCATGCATGCTAATTTTATGTTGTTGCTATTTTTGTTTTTTTTTTTGCCGTTCTTTATTTTATAATTTTTAATTTTCTAGAAAGAACTTTTTTTTTTCTTTGTTGTTTCCTTTTTAATTTTGTTAAAACAAAAAAATATATATAACAAAAAAATAGGCCTCCACATCTTTGATATAATTTTTCTTTATTACAAAATCAGCAAAAACTAAGAAAAAAAACAAAACAAAAACACAAATCGCGTGTGAAATATAAATTAAAAAATAGTTTGCAAAAAAATAAAACAAAACAAAACCAAACAAAAACATTAATAAAAATAAGAAAGAAGAAAAAAAAACAACAACAACGCATTCCTCGTTTTTTATTTATTTGTTTATTTAATTTAACTTTATTTTTAGTTTTGTTTATTTTATTCAATTTTTGTTTCTAGAAAAAGAAAAACAAATGAATAATTTTTAGACTATACAGAAAATCGTGTGTTGTAAAGGGAAAAAATATTTTTTGAATTAAGATAAAAAATGGAAGATAAGAGAAATTATGCTATTTGGCGCCTTCTTGTCCATTATTATTTTTTTCCTTTATTTTCTATATTTGACCTCCTCCTATCTTACATAGTTCTGTTATTTCACCTTATGGACACCACAACCCCATCATTTCTTCTTCTTCTCTTCTTTAGTTACCAATTATCTCTTTCTATTTATATCCCCATTTCGTATTGTTTTTTTTTTTTATAACTAAACATTATTTTCAATCAAGTCTTTCCTCCCAACCCCCTTGGTTTAAGCTCTCTCACGCCTTAGTTTTTTTTGCTCATATATGTACGTTATAATGTATATTACTATTGCATAGGTAGAGAAGTTATATACCTATACATAATATTCATGTATGCATGATGTGTGATGTGCACCTTGCGCTTGTTTGTATTTATTAAAAATTTATAATTTTCATACACACACACATATATAAGCGTGCATGCACATATATAGATTCATACTTGCACACACACATATGAATATATATAAGAAAAATCAATATTTCTCAGACACACATACTATAGTAAATACCTAATAAACTTCTGTATACAAACACACACACATACACTCTTATCCTTCGCCCCACATCGACATATTATTATTATTATTATATTTTTTTATATATGTTTGTATGTATGTATCTATGTATGTATCTATGTATATATGTATGTACACATTTTTAGTCAGAGAGCTCCCCAATTTAATATTAATAATAATATTTAATATATTCTTGGTTGGCTTGGTTTTGCTTCGTTCAGCAAAAAAAAAACAAGACGAAGAAGAGGAGGAAGAAAAAAAATAAATATAAAATAGAATGAAAGAGGAGTGAGAGAGAAAAATAGAGAGAGCGAAATAAAAAATAAAGAAAATAAAAATAAAATACCAAAAACCGCCCCCTTTCGTTCATGTCCCCCACAATTTCGTATATCTAGATGTGTGTATGTGTGTGTATAAAGAAACACCATTCTACATCATACCCCGTTCACTTTGTACTGGTTGTACGTGTTTTTTTTTATTTTGTACTTACCCACCTCAAAAACCACCCATCACCTATCTATCTACTTCTACTTACACAACATCACACCACACTACACAACATAGCACACACACACATACACACAATCTACAAACTTAAAATCACCTCAGCCTTCATACACATAATAATTGAATTTAATTTACATATTTTAATTAACTTTTTTTTTACGTTCCTCCTTCTCCTACCCCCTCTTCTTCAACCATCTCATATACTTCTTTCATTTGCTTCATAATTTACTTATATTTTTTTAATCTATAAAATAATTAAAAATTTCTGCAAAAAAGATAAAGAAGAAAATTTATAATAATAATAATAAATATCTTCTTGTGTGTTTTTTCAACATTCTACTCTCCCATTTCTTCTTCTTCTTGTCAGCGTCCTTCGTCCTTCGTACATTATATGAGTTTTATAATATTCCTCTATACCTCATCCTCCTTATTCCTCTTGGTTGGTTTACACCACATACACACACACACACTCATATACTAACCTAATATAACATACCAACCCAACCACCCATCACATTCCATTCTTCCCCTTCTACTCTGTTTCTGTTTATGGAATTGGTTGTGGAGTTGGAGAACGAAAACAAAATGTACTTTTTTTTCTCTTCCAGTTTTCTTTATTTTTTTCTTTTTCATAATCAAAAATATGTAATTTTCTTGAAGACAATTTTCTTTTTTTCCATTTTTTTCCAAAATTTTATTTTGCTTTTCTTATTTTTTTTTAAAGAAAACGCAAGCAATTTATAATTTTCTTTGCTTTTTTTCTGTTCTCCACTGTCCTCCTCCAGCGACAATTTTTTTTTCTAAAAGAAACAAAAAGAAAAAAAGTCACTCCATCTTCTTTTTTGTGCCTTGTTGTTGTTGTTGCTGTTGTTGTTTTTATTGCATTCTATGTATTTTCTCATTTTGGTCCATGCTCTTGTCCTTGTCTCCATCATCGTCGTCTACGTCTGGCATTGGTACTTGTATTTTTGTATTGTGTGTATTTTGGTATGATGATATTGGGATGCTGGCTGGCTGGTTGTTGGAAATGTGTATCTCTTCTACTACTACACTTTTTTTTTTGTTTAGCAGAGAAAAAAAACAGAGTTCTTCTGTTACTACTTATGTGTGCGTTTTGCGATTCAATTTCATTGTGTGTGAAAGTTTGATATAAAATAATTCTCTCTTATTTACTCTCTTCTAGATTTTATATCGCGGCTCTCTTAAAAGTCTAGAACTCTAGAAACATACACACAAACACACGGTCATATCACGTAAGATAAATGATTGGCTTACTCTCTCTGTCTCTCTTATTGTCTTCTTCTTTCTTACTCCTACATCTTTTTTTTTTGTTTCTCTTTCGTTTTTTTTTTATTTTATTTTTGTTTTTTTTATTTTTGTTTTATTTTTTTTTTTACTACGGAGAGACGAATTTAATGAATTTTGTACCAACATTTTTGTGTTTTCTCTCACTCTTTTACATTTTTTTATCTGTTCTCTCTCATTTCTCTATCTATATGAAGTTATCAAAGACACAAATAACACAATAAAAAAAAAAAACAAAAAACGTGAATATTTAAATTTTTCATTAAAAAAAAAAATAAAAATATAAAGTGAGAGAGAGAAAACAAAATAATAATAAATTATAATTTATTAATTTATATTTATGAGATTATTTTATTATTGAATTATGAATTCGAATTTTGTGAAAGAGAATTTCAATTTATGTTTATAAATAATAAATTATAAGATTGTGTGAGCAGGTGGGTCGAATAGGGGGTGGATGGCAGTAAAATAAACTGAATACATACATACCAATGCAAAGAATACTTTTTATGGCATGAGAATATATATAAAAAAAAAAAAAAAAATAATTTCACCCTGTTTATAGGCAAACACATGTACATATCAGATATACAGAATGTACACATGCATACTTAGTTAATAAAAAAAAATACCTTAATTCGTCCCCCTTGTTTATGTGTTTGTGTGGCCGTGTGTTTGCATACAATAATCTGTATGTGTTGGTGAGAATTTCATCATTTGATTAACATTAATAATTCACGACAAAAAAAAAAACCATTCCCCCTTTAAATATTCCTTCGTTTTTTTTTGATCCCCCAAAAATTCTCAACCCCCCTTCACGACCCATGAACGACTCTTTTTTTTCTACCAACCAACAACACAGAATAATAATAAACCTTCTCTCTTTTCCTCTTCTACACCCCCTTTCATATATTAGAACAGAATATAAAAAAAAAAAAAAACAAGAAAAAAAGAGGAAGAAAAAAAAGGTGAAAATAGACATACGTCGTTGATTTGTTCGTACGCCGTCGTACGTAACACCAAGAAAGATTTCTATAAACATTATTTCCTTTTGTATAAGTGTTGATGTATTATTTTGTAGGGTTTTTTTTTCTACATGGTTGAATGTGTTTCTGCTTATGCATAGTGTGTGTGTGTGCATCATGATTTAAATTTGTGTTAGAATATTTTGTTTTTCTTCTCCTTCATTCTATCATTCCTTCTTCTTCATTGGTTTTTTATTTGACTTTTTTTTTTGTTTATATTAATTTTTTGTTGTTGTTTTTTTAATGTTATTTAAAAACTCTTCTTGGCTTGCTATGTTAATCTTAGTTACACGGTGTAAGGAGTTTGACGGTCGTCGTCTCGCGTTCACGTTATTTTGTTTCTCTAATAAAAAAAAAAAGACGAAAAACTTATATTTCGTTCGCTCGCGCATTGTACAAAAATTGTGATTGTTCTCTCTCTCAGTGTAAATATTGTACAATTCTGTATGAGTGTGCGTGAGTGAATTTTATTATTTTGTGTATGTATTCAATTATTTATCATCCAAAAGAATCAGAAAATAATTTTCAAGCAATAATAAAGTAGTACTAGAAGAGTATGAACTTTCGTTGTGTACTTTAGTTATTTTGTACTTACGAAATAAACAACAACACAACAAAAATACGATTCTCTCTTTTTCTCTCTATGCTCTTCTAGCAAAAGTAAAATATGTGTGTGTGTTGTATAAGTAAAGTCTCGAGAACCATCATCATCATCATTCGCGTTTATACAAAAGTACAAGAAGGAATAAGAAACACAAGCACGATTTTTCACGCACACATGCTAGCATACATAAAATATGTGTGTATAGATACACACACACGTATGAAATAAAAAATAATACATAGAGAAAAGAATCCAAAAAAAAAATGTATAAAGAAGAAAAATAAAAAAGAAAAGAAAAAACAAGAAAAAAATTATATTTCCGCTCTCAGACTAAACTCAGGGATTCATTTTTCCATCATGAGACACAACCAGACAGTAGAAGTTTACGAACTCAACAGACATTAGCTCACGGGCGTAAGAGGCAAGTCACTCTCCACAAAAAAAAAACAACAAAAAAAAAAGAATTAATAAAATAAAGTAGACAAAAAAAAAGACAATAACTCTACACACAATTATACACACAATTGCACACACAAAATCAAATAAATAAAAATTAAAAAAAAAACAATTTTTTTTGATTTTATTTTGCTTGAAAAAAAACAAACACAAAGTTGATTTTTTGCGGTTTTTTTGAAAGAATTTTTTTTTGTTTTTTGATACAAAAAAAAAAGAAATTATTTTTTTTTATCTTATTTCTCGGTTGAGTCAAATCTGTTTGTGTTTTGTTGTTGTAGTTGTTTTTTTTTATTTCTGTGACTCGGTGTTCGTTATTATTGTTGTTGTTGCAATTGTAGTTAAATCAAAAATTTAAGAAATAATTACAAACACCCAAAAAAAAACACAAAGAAAAACGTTAAAGACAAAACGATGACCAAAAAAAAAATCCAAGACGTTGTTGTAGACTCGCGTTAAAAAAAAAGTTTTAATAATTTTTTTTGGTTTTTCCTTTTTATTTTGGAGAAAAAAGTTGTTTATGTTTTAAGAAAAAGAAAAGTGATTTTATTGTTGTTGTTGTTGTTCTTCTTGTTACTTTTTTACATTAAAAGGAAAAAAATTTATGAAATTTATTTTGATTCTTTTTGTTTTTTTGTTTCATTCCATTCGTTTCCATTTTGTTTAATCGTTAAAATTTAAAAATAAAAAATCGTTTTCTTTTTGGATTCATTCTTCGGTTTTTTTTTCTGTTTTCTTACAAAATAAAAAAATTAAAACCAGAAGTTTTACAAAGTAATATATTTTGTTTTTGTTTTTGGTTCAGTAAAAATTAAAAAAAAATTAAGAATTAAAAATAATTTTAAAAATGAATTTTTTTTTAATTTTTGTTGTTGTTGTTGTTTTTATAGTTTTCATTTTCGTTTAATCTCGAAAAAAAAGGGAGGAAAAATATAGAAGAATTAAAAAAAAAAAGGGAAAAGTGTAAAAAAAAAAGTATTAATTTTTGTGAAGCAAAACAAAAAGTGAAGCAAACACAAAAAGTTTTAAAAATTAAAAAGAAAGAAACTGAAGCATTTTTTTTTTTGGTTGTTGTTATTGTTGTTTTTTTTTTGTTTCCAATGAATTTCATTTTGGCTCTCTTGTGTGTTATTTTTTTTAAAGTGAAATAAATTAACCGTAGTTTTATAACTTTGTACAATTTAATAAAAAATATAAAAGAGAAGGGAAGAGAGTGGAGGTTGGAGATCTTCAAAAATTAAAGTGCATTCGATAAAAAAAAAGGGGGGAAAAATTATTGAGGTGAAATTTTTTTTATTTTCTTAAATTTTTTTTTTTTGCTTTACAATTTTTTTCCAAAGGAATTTAAACGGAAAATTCTTAAATAGAACTATGTGACGTTACTTAAGAAAATGTAGTGTACCCTAGAGAGAGAGAGAGAGAAAATACAAATTAAGAATTTTCCGTCATCACAGACTCTGTAATCAGGGGAAAAATACGGAAAATAAAGAGAAATCTTTAAATAAAATTTATCAGAGTAAAAATATTTTGTCATATTATGTGTGTGTGTTTATGTGTGTGTGTGAGAAAGAGAGAATGAGAGTGAAAAATAATGTGGTGTTTATTTGAAAAGGGGTGGAGAGAGAGAGAGGGGGTCGAAAGCGGGTTGTAAATTATGGTTTGGGTATAGGGGCGGAAAAAGTGTATATTTTTTTTTATTTTTTTTTTTATAGGAAAAATCCGGGGAATAAAAGCTCATAAATTTTCTTAATTAAAATAACGCCGTTTTCTTTATTTTCTTGGTTTTTTTTTTTGCTTTTTCTTGGAAGAAAATGAATTTATTACATTTTAATGGTTTTTCTTTTCTTTTTCTTTCCCTATCTTGGCCTTTTCTATTTTTTGTTCCTTAAACCTGAAAATTTTCTCTATTATTTTCTTAAATTTTTCTTACTTTTCTCACAACCTTAATTATTTTGCCGTTTAATGAAAATGAAATGGAAAATTCTGCGAGGCTTCTTCTGTTCGTCGTCTTCTTCCATATTTTTTTTTATATTTCTTGTTTTTTTTTTCTGTTCAAAAAACGAAAAACAAGAAAAAAAAAATCCAAAAAACAAAAATTCTTCTTTTTTTAAAACTTTTTTTCTGTTTGTTTTTTTTTTTTTGATGATTTATTGAATCTTCTTGCGTTTTTGTTTTTGTTGTTGTTCTTCTGTTCTTTGTTGTCTCAGCCTCATACATAATATTTATTTCATTTTCTCCTTCTTCTTCTTTTTCCTCCACACCTCCTTTTCTTCTTATTCTCCATCATCTTCTTCTTTTCCTTCTTCTGGTTTTACCAAAAATAAAAAAATATAAAACAACAACAACAACAACGGCAACAAAATAACCAAAATGACTAATGGAAGAATTTTGATTTTTTTTACTTACAAGAAAAAAAAAATGAAAGAAAGAAAGAAAGGAATGAACGAACGTAAGTTTGCTGTTGCAAAAAAAAAATGAATAAAAAAGAAGAAAAAATGTAACCAAAAAAATACAAAAGAATTTAAATTCATCGTTTCAATTTTTCAATGTAATTTTTACACAATTTTTACACGATTTTTACATTGGCTTTACTTCCAATTTGTACTCGCTTCTAAATCGCATTTAAGAAAAAATTGTTCGAAAAACGAAAAAGATGAAGAAGAAGACACCCAAAGAAAAACTGTTTTTCGTTAAATTAAATCTTAATTAAAATTTTAAATTCAAGTTTTGTCTCCTTATTCCTTAACCCATTCCTCCATTTCTCTTTTTCTTTAACCTACATGCCCCCTGCACTAAATTGTGTTTGACTAAAAATGACTTGAACTAAACAGAAAAAAATATTTATACTGAGAAGAATTTTTTTTCTTTCTCATTAATTTGTGCTCTCCTCTCTTCACTTCTAAACAATTTCACTTTGAAATTTAATTGTTGTTTAGAGAGAAAAAAATAGCAAAGAGAGAGAAGAGAAAATTTTAAAGAAAACGAGAGAGAAGAACCAGATAATGAGTTTTAATTAAATCCTTTTGGGGGTTGTTATGTGTTTTTGTTTTTGTTTGGCTTTTACAAAAAAAGTGTTTAAAAATTTACAGCAACTACAAGATAATTTCAGAGAAACGACAACAACAACAACAAAATTTTTAGCTTTTAATTTTATCTTTGGTCAAAAGAAATTACGGAACACAAAATTATTTTCACACAAAATAAATTCTTTATTTAAACTGAAAATTTTCTCTTAATTTCCTTCGTTAAATTTTTCCCATAAATTTTCTTCTCTGTTTTATAACCAATACCAAAATTTTGTAGTATTTTTGAGACTAGACCTTTTTGGACTAAAGGTATAGAAATTTGTTCTATCTTGGTCAATTTCCTTCTGTTAATTGTCTATTTATTTGGATGATTGAAGTTAAGAGTTTAGACAAAACATTTTCGTCAAATTATTAGAAGTTTTAGAAATTCCAGTTCAGTCCAGTTAGTTCTGTAAGTGGAAATTGAAGATTTTTAATTAGGGATTTTATTGTATTTTTACGCAACTTTTTGAATTAGAACTCACCATTGAAATAAATTCCATTTCACTCCCCTCAATTTAAACAACGTTTTCTAAAGTTTTTTTTTAAATTGATTTCTTACATCTTAGAATCAATTGGATTCATGAAAATTGTCACCCAAATGTCCAACCGTAATCATTGATACTCCTCTACTGGTTTTCTGTTAATTACTTAAATTTCGTGATTTCTACAATATTCTCATGAAAGAAACTGTTTTTTTACAACTCTTATATTCGCAATGTAAATGTAAGAAGATAAAAATCTGTAAGAGTTAGTGCAGAAGCAGCATCTTAAGGTTAAACTGAGACAAAAATCTAAAACTAAAAAAAAAAAAAAAACAAACAATAAAAAATAGATAATGACTTTTTATTTGTGTTGCCTCTTCTTCTCCTTCTTCTTTTTCTCCTTTTTAATAAATTTAATTAAAATTCTTTCTTCTTCATCTTCTTACCTATGCACGCTTTGTTATAGGTTGGTATTTAATTTTTTTGTATTCCCATCGTCCCATCAATTATTTACAATAAATAATGGTCAACCAAAGTAAACTTAAGTTCTGCTAAGTTAAGTAAAGTAAAGTTATGTTAAGTTAAGTAAATAAAAGTAAAGTAACAAAAAAAAAAACAATATTTAATAAAGAATAAAAAAAAGAAGAAACTGGTTCCGTTATCGTTGATTTTAGTTAAGAAAAAAAACACACACAAAATGCTGGTTGACTTTTTTTTTCTTCTCTAATTTTTTTTTTACCATCTTCCAGTTTTCTCAGTGTGTTTTCTCCACCAAATATTCTCAATCTTGTACCTTTTTCTGTCTCTTCTAACTTCTAACTAAAGACCTTCAGACAATCAGATTTAGAGAGAGGGGAGTTGTTGTTCCTTGTGTATTCTTTTTTTTTTCTTCTTCCTTTTCTTCATTTACATCTTTTTTTTTTGTTCTTCTCTTCGTTGTCACTACTGCAACTTCTTCTTTTTCTTTTTCTAATAAGTAGATAAATTTAGTATTTTTTTTTTTTTACTTATCTATAAATAAAATTAATAATAAGAAAATTAAGAAGAAGAAATCAAACACACACAGAGTCAGGCAAATTAAAATGGCTTTCAGAAAAAATAACAAAAACAAAAAAAAAAGCGATAAAAAAAAAGCAAAAATTATAAACAAGAAGAATTTTTATTGAAGAAGAAGAAAAAGAAGAGTCGAAAAGAAGAAGGAGAAGAAAAAAATCGTTTTTTTTTATGATGAAGAATAAGAAGACGAAGAAGTAAAAAAAATGAATTAAAAATGAAGAAAAAAAAAGAACAAAAATCAAAAAATAAAGAAAATCAAAATAAAAAAAAAAAAATAAGAAAGTGAGTTTTTTTTGTTGCTGCTTCGACGTTGTTGTTGTTATTTTTTTAAGATTTAAGAAGGAGTAGTATGGAGAGAAGAGAAGAACAGAAGAAATGAAAAAAACGCTGAAATTATGTTTTAGAATAGAAAATGCTGTGTGCCCTGTTTCTCTCTCTCTCTCTCTCTGTGTATGTGTGTGTGCGTTTGTATGCTGAGTTCGTTTTTTTTTTATAAACAATCTTAATGGAATACAAAAAAAAACAAACATTAAAAAATAAATTCAAAATGATAAGCCCAACAAAGACCAAGAGAAAAATAAAAAGAGAGAAGAAGGGACAAAGAATGTTTCAGTGTGTGTGAGAAAGGGAGAGAGAGAATGAGTTTTTTATATTTTTTTTTTTTAAAAAATGCTTTGGTTAGCTTTTTCTGTTTTTAGTTGTTGTTACCCCGTATTTATTGTTGTTGTAGTTTTATGTATTTTGTGTTTTTTTTACTTCTTTGATTCGAACACAAGAAATAATAAAAACAAAATTCTATAACGCATTTTTTTTATATTGTCCTTTTTAATTTTACTTTGTTGTTGTTGTTGTTGTTGTTATCTGTTCTTATTGTTGTTGTTATAGTTGTAACATTTTCTCCAATAATAAATACGCGTTCTTCTCTATTTTGATTATTATTACGCTCAAAAGAATTGTTACCGTAAAAAAATTTATGTATGTTTGTTGAACAAAATTCATATAAACGAATATGTTGTCTGTAAGTGTGTGTGTGTGTATGTTTATGTCGTATTACACAAATATCCTTTTTCACACACACAATTTCTCCACCTTACCTACTCTATTTTACTCTTTTTATCTATTTCTGTTGTCTAACTTGTTCTTCTTCTTCTTTTTATTTCTTCTCTTTCAATGTATATTGTGCTGGCTGGTTCTCATCAACACACAGCAAAAGAGATGAGAGAAAAATTCTATTTATAAACACAACCTCAACTAGTCAAAACATAAAATACAAACCCATCCATTCTCATTTTCTTATCCAAAAAAATTTTTCTTTTTTTTTCTCTCCCAACCAACATCACAGGGTACAACAACAACAACAATACAATTCAACTCAATTTTCCTATGGAGTAGTCAGGGTAACTCCAACAACAACAATAATATGTCTCCCACATTCTCTTCTTCTTCTTTATCTAAAAACTGCCAACCAAAACTCAGACAATAAATACATGAAATTTATGAGTAAGTGTGTGTGTGTATGTTTGTATGTATGTGTGTTGTCTGCAGACGTGATACCAGAAAATAGAAGAATTTTTGTGTGTTGAGTTTTTGGGATGGAAAGTTGGTTGAATATAGAGTGAGAGAGGAGTTGGAGGTGGAGGGTTTTTTTTGGGATGAACATGATAAGGCAAAATGTGGAGACAAATGAAAAAAAAAAGAATAAAAAATTCGTTTGTCCACTTTTATATTGTATTTTTGTCTCCCGGTTTTTTTTTTGTGTATTTGGTCAATGATGTTAGTGTGGACATTGAGTTTGAGGTTGAATTTTTGGTTAGGAAATGGTTGGTAGTGGTTTGGTGGCTGGCTGGTCAGTTGAAATACATAAAGTACAAACACTTTTTTTTTGTAAAATTACGATTGGAATGACGGGCACACGCCACCACAATGATGACACACACACACGATTTTATAGGTTTTTCTCTATTGTGTCTGATTTTCTATTTGATTTTTGTTTTACTTTTTCTTTTTTTGATTTAACTTTTTTTCTCATTTTTATATTTGTTGTTGTTGGTTAGAACGAAGAAAAAAAACCAGACGAAAATTGATAATTTATTTATAAATCTTTTTTTTTTGTTGCATTTTGCACTTAGTACACTCTGCTTGTCTAACTATAGGTTTTCGACCATACAAATGTGTGTGTGTATCTATTTAATGACAGTGAATGTGAAGATGTGCAATAAAGACTTAGGATGCGTACAGACAAAAGTGAGGTGACAGAAGAAAAATACTAAAAAAATTTCACAATAATGAAGAATAGATTGATGAACAGAGGGGTAGAGGAAAAAATAGAATGCATTAAAATGAAAGAAAAACAAAATTACATTAAAAATATCTGAAAATACACTTTTTATACGCGAACGAATAAAAAGAACGATCACGATAGTCGAGTTTATGTTGTTGTTGTTGTTGACGCAATTTAATGTTTAAATTGCATTATAAAAGAAAAGTGTTATACCCAAAGCACAAAGAGAGAGAAAGAGTTGAAAACAGAAAGATACATTGTGAGAAAGAGAGAGAAGGAGAAAGAGAAAGAGAAAGAAAAACAACAGAAACAGACAGAGAGAAAATATAAATAAGTTAAAGAAGATGAAGAAGAAAAGACTTTCTCCTTTTCTTGTCTCATGAGGAAGTTTGACCGAATTTTATTTTATGTAAACTTCTTTTTATATTTTTTTCAATTTCATGGATAATTTATTTGAGAAATAATAGCAACAACAACAACAGTGCAACAGCAACAAGAAAAACTACTTTTTTAAGAAAACAAAATTCAATTTTCTCCACACAAACACACGCACACTAACACACAGAGAGTCGTGTTTCGTGACGGAAAATTTTTCTATTATAATTTTTGTTTTTGTTGTTTTTTTAAATTTCAAAGAATTTTATTTTAGTTTGTTTAATAATAAACGTTACCTTTGTGTGTGCATGTGTGTGTAAATGTACATGTGTTGCATATAAAATGGAAAAATTTCTTCTTAAAAAAAATCTAAACTAATTACATATTTCTTATGTCGTATTTAATTAGAAAAATACAAAACTGTGTTGAAACAGAAAGAAAGAAAAAAAACAGAAACAAAAAAAAATTAAAATAAAAATTACGCTGAAATATTTTTCTTTACTTTAATTTCAACATAGATAAGGGATGCTCTTCCAATTAAAAATCTCAATAATTTATGTTAAATACTCTTGAATTTCGTATGTAATTTATCCCAATATAAAATAAAGTAATATTTCTTCCCACATCAAATTCTAACCATACACACACAACACACATATTTCTACACACATACACAAATATTTCCACGCAAACGACAACACAAACATTTTTAACCAAAAATATTCATACACATGCCTCTCGGCTTTAATGGTGGGTACCCGTAGTAACCCCCCATTTTTTTCTTTTTTTTCGTTTTTTTTTTTGTTAGGATTTTGAGCTAACATTTTTTGTTGTTGTGTTGTATTTTATTTTACTCGCCTTCCTTTCTTTTCCTTCCATCTCCTTGTCCATTTCATTCCATTTTCATTCTCTTACACACACGTACATATTACCTCTGTCTCTTCCCCTCTAGTTCATTTTATACACTGTTTTCTCCATTCCCCTAACTCCCAATTATGTTTATATACATAGCAAAAATGTATCCTCATTTTACCCCTTGTTCCCTTACATATCTACATCCCTACTTCTTCTTCCCCTTGTACCACCCTTCATATTTAGTGTATTTTCTCGTTGCTTTAGATTCCTTCCCCTTCGTTCTTCTTACTCCTGTACTCATACTCAGAAGAGTATACGATACACCACATCAACTCCCCACTCTCTCTCTCCACTCATCCTCATTGAAATATTTTGTTGGAAAAACCTCCCTTTTGAAAAATTTGCATAGTCCTAAACTAACATGTTCCTAATAACAAATGAGATAATAATATTTTCCACTTTACGATCTAACGCTGTCAATGTATGTGCGAAAGTATGTATGTATGTGTATGTGTGTGTGTGTATTTATGTATTTATGTATTTCTATTTACAGAAGAAACAGGAATATAATTTTTTTTAACCATTTCCCTTATTTTTTTTTTACTCATACTTCTTTCATCCATCCATCCATACACCTACCAGCATTCTCATACTGAGGCTTCTCAGCCTTATTTTTTTTCCACAAAACCCCACCCAACTTTACTATATAAAAAAAATGAGGTTTCGATTTAAAATTTAAATTTATAGAAGGATGTTTGTATGTATTTGTGTGTGTGTATTTTTGTGTATTGTATATATTTAAGAAGAGATGTATTTGAGATGTGCGGTGTAAGTAACACAACTACACTTAAAACATTGAACTCTACCTTACCGACTCTACGTTCCTACTGTTTTTTTTACTCAAAACTAAACCAAAAAAATTACCCATATGAATGTGTGAATTTGTATTTCCATAGGTGTGTTTGTGTGTGTGGTCATTTTTCAGGGGTTTAAACAAAATAAAAAAATACAATAAAATAAGGGTGACATTTTTTTTTTGTTAGGTTAGCTCTTTTTTTTTGTTTAAGGTGTTTGGGAATTTATGGTGACACAAAATACAAACTATTCTTGTACTTATTTGAATTATTATTATAATAATATTACCATTTCTCTACACACATACACACACACACACATATATATATATATGCTGAAGTTATTTTGTTTTTGTTGAGACTTTGGAAATTTCCAACAGAGAAGAAAAGCAACAACAAATAAATATATGTATATTTTCTCTTGTGAGCAATTTAATTATCTTGAAATTTATCATAAATTATTGCACAATAAATTTTCATTTTGTTATATTTTATGCACAATCAGCAGTCCCGTATCCCCGTATCCCGTATATATGATGAGTTATGTCTCTTTAATATAATATAAAACACCACACCACCCATTATTTTCATTCCAAATCTTTTACAAAATACCCCCACTGAAACTCCATCCCTCTAAACACAACCCGTGTCTCCTCATCTCTTTCTAACATTGTCTCTTTCTTTCTTATTTCTTTTTCGTAGCAAAAAAAATAAATATAATATTAGGTTTGAGGGTGAGTGTATGATGGTGTTGATACCCATTACCCTCCAACACAAAATAAATGGGTATGAGTAACACAACCACACGTTTCATTCGTGTCATATAAATTTTGTTGTCTTCGTAAAATTTCGTTTGATCTCGTTTTTCTTATTTTCTTATTTTTTATTTATTTTTTTTAATAAAAAAATTATTTTCTTTATTTTTACAGAGTTTTCGTGGAAGAAAAGCATTAAATCTTGGTCCAGTGGTATCACCTAGACCACAACCGCCTACATCTTCAATTAGTCCCGTCCCAGCGGCTGTACCACATCCATCACCAAATACAACAACTACAACAACTGTTATTAATCCTTTAGCTGCTGTAACTGGTGGTAATACAACAACACCAGTTACTTCACAATTGCAACAACAACAGCAACAGCAGCAACAACAACAGCAGCAGCAACAACAACAACAGCAGCAACAACAACAACAGCAACAACAACAGCAACAGCAGCAGCAACAACAACAGCAGCAGCAACAGCAACAACAGGTATCAGGAGGACAAACAACAATACAAACAATGAAGGATCAACCACAACAGCCAATGGTAAGTGTTTTATTTATTTCATAACTCTGTTTTTTTTTGTCTTTTCGGCATTGACATTCCTTTTTTTATAACACATAAGTACACACACACACAGGTGCACTTTACTAAATATACTTGCACACATATCCATACACACAAATAAGTAAATTTAAATCAACGAAAAAGTAATTTTCCTTTCTTACTCTTTCTCTCTTTCACTCTTCTTCTATTTGTGTAATTGAAACCAAATTAATTAATTAGATTTTAATTTTAAGTTCAATTAAAAAAATATTAAAAACTCATCAACAGAATGAAGAAGTAAAAATAAAAAGAAGAAGACGAAGAAAAAAAATATAGAGGAAGAGAAGAATAAAAAAATATGATTGATTATACGATGATTAAAAAATTTGAATTAAAAACAGAAAACAGAGAAACAAAAAACGTGCGCTCCAAAAAAAAAAAATACCAAAATCAAAATAAAATTTAACGAAAAAAATTCATAAGAAAAAAACAACTACCACAACCTTCACACTTCACTTTAGTATATTTCCGAGTTGTCTCAAATAGAAAAACAAAGAAAAAAAAAACAAAAGATGAGAAAAAATGGAGAAAAATGATGGAGAAAAACTAATCAAAAAGTTTTCTTTCTTTCTTAAATATTGAGATTCAATTTAATTTTCTTGTAAAAACCTCCTTATACATTTTCCCTACGTTACGTCGTATATAAGTGTGTGTTGGTGTGTGTCCATGTTGTGTGTGTGCGCTTGTGTGGGCCGTCGCTTCCCTTATCTCAATCTTTCATGAGTGTTTGGGTTGGTTCATATAAAACTTTTTTTCTTCTTCTTCTTTTTTTTTTTTGTAGTTTCGTTTAGTATTTAGTTTGCTTTTACAGGCATTGAACTTTCATTAAGGTGGAGGTGACGATTTTTTTGATTAAAAAAATTAATTGGTTATCGTTTAGCAAACAAAAGAAAAATCTTTAAAGTTTGTTTGAGTTTAACTTAAGACGACACAAAAAAACATGTATAAAATATAGAAATTTGCAAAGAATACTAGGCGCCTCCATTTTATTCTATTTGTTTATTTTTGTTTTTGTGTCAATCATTTTCCCACAATTTTTCCATTCGACTGTTTTGTTTGTATATCTCTCGCTCTCTTTTTACAAAGTCAAAATAATCAAAAAAGTTTAAAATCATAATAAAAAAAGAAAAACTATAAACATTGAAACACACACAACATGCTCACAAGTTGACACAACATGTTTAGAATTGAATATTTCAAATTTTGTTTTTTTTTTATAAGTATTTGAAAATACACGCAACAAAAATACACACAGTCAAATACATACTCGGAAAAATAAACCCTTAAAAGTTTTTTTTTTCTTTTCTGTCCTCTTTTCTTTTTTTTTTTCTTTTTTGTTTTTGTTTTTGTGAAAGTTTTATAGTAACCACGTGTTTATTATTTTCACAAAGAAGAAGAAGAAGATGAAAAAAAGGGAACAAAACGATTTGAAACGAATGTATAATAAGAAAAAAGAAGAAGAGTGATATGAAAGGAAACTAAAACACCCCCCCCCCCCCCCCAGCTTAACATTCTTCGACCTCTAACCGTGTGTACTGCACACAAAGACATTGGGAAAAAAGCGTAGACGATAAAAAAAAAGAAGAAGAGAATGAAAGAGAAGAAACAGAAGAAGAATATTATCGGTTGCTGCGTTTTTTTCTTTTCCATATTTCACGTTTAATTTTTTTTTTGTCTTTTTCTTTCTTTCATTCCTTTCAATAAATTATGATAGTTTTTTTTTCTATTATGCTCTTTTCTTTTGTTGTTGTTGTATTTGTGGTGGTGTTGTTGTTGTTGTTTTTTTTTGTTTCTTGCGCATAATCAATTGCGCACCTTCGATCTAGACGTAATAATAAAAATGTACACAACGTTTTTTCTTTCTCTTTTTCTCTCTCCTTTCACCCCCTACCTATTTTCGTTTTTTTCTCTCCCGTATTTTCCTTCTTTTTTCTTTTTTTTTTTTTGTATATTTTTTTTTAACGTACAAATTTTCTTCTCCGTTTTTTTTTCTTTTTCTTCTTTTTTTTATTTTTCTAAATTTTCTGTGTAAATAATGTATCAATGTTACTATACGTATTACGTACGTGCCTAGTGTAGATTGTACAACATGCATAACTATGTATCTGTATGTGTGAGTGTGAGTGTGTGTGTGTGTAAATATATTGTTCCAGAGTAAATTGGGTAAAAATAAAAAAATAAAAGAGAAAAAGAGAAGTAGAATGTAATGTACACAGGCACATACACACACACATGCATACGTAATGTTTATGTGTGTATAAAAAAAAAATATAAATAAAATAAAGTAAAATAAGAGGAAAGAAAAACACGAAAAAGAAAAGATGAAATAAAAAAAAAAAAGGATGAAAAAGAAAAAAGAAAATATATAAACGCGAAAAATGTAATATAATGAAAAGTACATAAAAAAATATGACGACGTCGACTGCAGATATGATGAAAATGAAATATTTGGTTATAATTTTCCTATGTAAGCAAAAAAGTTTACTTTTTATTTATTTACTTTTTTCTTTTTTTTTTTTTTTTTATTAAAATTTTTCCCTTCGTCAAGTCGATACACATTGCTTAACCAAAGTGAGAAGGACAAAGAAAGATACATATAGTGGTTGTGAGAGAGTGAAAAAGATAAAGAGAAAATATTATTACAAAAATATACAGAAATACGTGTACACATTTTTTTAATACAACAACAACAACAACAGCAACAACAACAATAACAAATACAAAATTCATACAGAATATTTTTATTAAAGGTACACATCGTTTTCTTTCTACACCAACAAACCAAGCACAATACCCAACCATCACCACCCAGCACCCACCACACTCATCATACTTTTCATCACCAATTTTTGTCCTTTCCTTTCTTTTTTTTTTATCGTAAATAAATAAGAGAAAAGAAGACAAAAAAAAGTAAACCACAATTATTCAGGAATATAGATGAGGCAATTAAATTTTAATAAAATTAGTAATTAAGAGACTTGAATTAATTCTCTTCTTCACATTTTTCCCATTTTTTTCATTTTTCTTTCATTTTTTCTCATTTCTCCGATTTTAATCATTAGTGAACATTTTTTTTTGTTACTCTCCGTTTTTTTTTTCTTTCTATCTAAATGAAAATTTATGTGAAGAAAATTCTAAGAATGAATTATATTCATTTTTTTTTATTTCTCTCTCATTTTATTTTTCTTTTCATTTTTTTCTTTCTATCTGTTTTTTTTTTCTTTTTGTAAAGAATCGTTTAAAGAATTTCCTCAAAAATGTTTATAAGAATACGAAGAAGAAGAAGGAAGGAAAATGAGGAAAAAAAAATTTATAATATAAGTTTGACTTATTGAAGCCAAAGATAGAAAGAGATAGACTGAGAGTTTTATACAGTTACTGTTGGGTTAAAAAAAGAAGAGATGGAGGGGTGATGGAATACCAGATGTGGCTATAAAAATTTCGTTATTATGTTATTTGAGTTTGGATTTATTAATTTAATTAAAAAGAGAGAAATAGAATCGTATAGAGGGGTAGAAAAGGGAAATGATTATTTTAGATGAAAACTACAAGATATTGTAATATTTGTTGGTTTTTATTAACCATAATTTTTGTTAATTAATTTCATTTTATTTTTATTTGAAAATTGTGTGGAAAAATTTCATTACACATTTTTTTATTTTTGCTTTATAAATTCAATTTCTTTTTCTTCCATATTTTGAATCATCCTGTAAGAAAAAAAAATAACAAATTTTACGTCAGACTATAACTTATTTAGTAATTTCAACAATTCTTGTGTAAAATTTACCAAAAAAAAAAAAATTGTTAATCCTACCAAAAACGGAAATTACTTTTTTTCGTTAGTTTTTTTTTTTTTTTTTCTAAACGATTTGTACGATTATAAAATAAATTCACGTCATCATGACTAGAGAAAAAGAATGACTATATTAAATATTTAATATGTTAAGCGTAACCTCCTTCATCTTTTTGTATACTGTGATTTTGAAATGTTGTTGAGTCGTGAAGTTAAGTCCTTTAACTATTTAACCTTGACTTCATTTAGGGTGGGGTTGCCGGTGGCCACTAATAATGACAGGTTAGAGAAGGGAATAGAATAAATTTATAGAATGAAAAAAAAAAAATTATGTAATTTTAAATTATTAAATTTTTTATTATTAGAGAAATTTTTTCTAAGAAAGTTTATTTGTTTCGTAAACAAAAAAAAAATATAAATAAATATATTTTATATTTTTTAATCCCTCTAGAAAATAAATATTCCTATTATGGGACAAGAAAAACAAAAATAATAAAATATAATAAAACAAGGAAAGGACAGGACGACGGGGGAAAAATACTATAAATTTTCATTTACCTCTTTTTTTTCTTCCACCCAACTCAATTCCATATACCTACTCCTACCTCCCAGGCCTCAAACTCACACACAAATATACAGTCGACTGGATATTCGAGAGAGAAGGAAAAATGAAAAATGAATTTTTCTTTTTTTTTTTATTTTTATTTTTTTTTTTTTTTTTTTTAATAAATATAAATTTTTATTTTTATCTTAAGTAAATTTTTTTCATTCCTTTTTTTCTTCATTTACTTTATTTTCTTTATTTTCTTTATTTTCTTTTTTACAAAAATAAAAATAATAATTTATTTTTTTATTTTCTTTTCCAGGCAGCACCAATGGCATTTTATCCAACATGGCAAGCAGATCCATCACAGGGTTGGCAAAATCAATTTATACAACAAATACCACAAAATAGTCCATCAATAACACCATTAAATTCAATTGAATTTCAACCACAGGTGATTTATTTTTATTAGATTTTTATTTGAAACTTAATTAGATTGTCAAAATTAACACTCAATACAAAAAAAAAACAATAATCTTTAAGAAAGAAATTAATAATTATTAGAAGGATTTGTCAGCCTAAGTTCCGTTCGAAAAGCTAATACCAACAGTCCTGATATATCAAGTTAACTCAAAATGTATTTATACATCCGGTAATTTTACAATATCAATTTTTTTCTTATTGGATTAATTAAAAATACGTAGAACAAAATTAAAACGGATCGAATAAAAAATTATTTAATTGAATGAAATGTCTTCGGTGCAATAAAATGATTTATGAAAAATAATAATTAAATAGTAGTTGTCATGGTAACACAATTTAGAACAGTTAAAAATATTTACTAGATTTTTACTTTTCATTGTAAACCCGAAATAAATAAAAGAACTTGTAAGTTTTGAGTTTTATTTGTAAATTCTTCTTTACCGACATTCGAATAAAAATGAAAAACATAATTTTGTAAATTTCATTCAAGTGTTACATTTATTGCGATATTTCAGTTGAACTTGTGATAAATAATAAGGTTGATGCACTTTAATACGAACGTTATGAAATTGTGACATTAAAGGAAAAAAGAAAAGAAAATTTAAATGAAAATGCTCTTTAAAGAACAAATAATAAAATGAATTATGAGTCACGACTCATTTTTGAGTTCAAACTAAATAAATATTTTTGTATTATTTCTCACAACTGACCTAAAGAAGAAGAAGGAAAAATATGTCGTTCTGCAGTTGAACTTGTTATTTCGTATTAAATTAAATGTTTTAGAATAAGAAATGGGAATTTTCTTCTGATTTTTTTTTGACTATTGAAGAAAGTAACAACCAATTTAAAATCTTTTGCAGTAATTATTTAAATTATTGTAAGTTTTTGACAATTTGATTGATTGGAGTTTTTTGGTTAAATTTGACATTCTAATTATTGTTATATGGTGTGTATGTGTGTGTGAAGAATTAACAGAAAAAAATGGCAATAATAAAATATTTAAACACAGTTTGTATCATCTAAATTTCAGGGTTATTATCAACCAAATGGTTATGTACAAACAGCTGGACTTGGTTTTGATCCAAATTACGGGCGTACATATGCTGCACCAGTACAACGTTATGAATTTCAAACAAGTCAAATATCACCAATAAATCAAGTATCATTACAGAGTGTTAGTTTTACACCAGGTGTAACGTATGCTGGTCAAGTATCAACTGGACCAACACCGGTTATATTAAGTAGTCCACATCATAATAATGATCAAAATAAAACAATTTCGGGAAACGAAATGCCTGGATATCCCAGGGTGAACAGCGTACCGCCGCGCTCACTCAATTGTAACGGATATTCAGGCGATTTTAGCGGCAATACAACACAACAACAACAGCAACAAATGCTACCACCTTTACAACAACAACAACAGCAACAACAATTACATCATCAATCACCAAATCGTAACAATATGAATGTTAATGTTAATCAGGGTATGGTTGGAACAACTCCTGGATCGGTTCATCATAATATGACACAACAAATACCACAATCTCCTGGTGGTCATAATCAAAATAATAATAATCAGCTACATTCGCAGCAAATATCTCATTCACCTAACCATCATCATAATAATCATTTACAACAACAACAGCCAAATAATACTTATCCATTAACAAGTACTCCACATGGCCAAATAATTAATACAAATTTACAACAACAATCACCAACAAATCACCATAGTATTGGTTCGAATAATGGTCAACTAACATCATCATCATCTGCAACGACATCATCGTCGTCTGCATCATCATCTTCGTTGTCATCATTAAATCATCGTATTATACCGACAACAACAATAACTACACAAGCGTTAGCATCACTAACAACATCCTCAGCATCAACGTCAGCATCATTATCAACCTCAACATCACAGGATAATAATCAAAATAATCATCATCACCATCATCATCCTCATCATGCTCAACAACATCAACAGCAACACCATCATCATTCATCACCGAATCATAATAATATTATGAATTCGGGCCAAACAACACAAGAATGGTCATGGAATAATCAACAACAAATTGGACATCAACAAACAAATGATATGTTTAATCAATCTGATCGTATTAATTTAAATTCACGTTTAAAAACAATGATATTAAGTAAAAATGAACAGAAAGATATGAATACGCATAATCAATTATTAACGCAACAACAACAGCAACAGCAGCAGCAGCAACAACAACAACAGCAGCAGCAGCAGCAACAAGCGCAACAACAACAAACGACTACCGGTCATTTTTTATCGTATAGCCACCATCTCCGTGAAACAATTAACAACAAAATTAATAATAATAATAATAATAATAATAACAACAACAGTAGTAGTAGTAATATTAATAATAACGGAAATAAAATGGTACCTACCAATATACCAAATTTGGTACAGGAATCATCAAACGGAGGTGGTGGCAACACAACAAATTGGAAATCAACAACAACATCAACAAATAATAAAATTAATGAATTTCCAATAAAAATACAAGAAAAAAAACAGACAAGAAAAGGAAATACAGCAAGAACTGTATTTGAACAACAACAACAAAAGAATAAAGAGAAAAATTTAATAATTGAACAACCATTAGTACCAACGGCAACATCAGTAGTTGGTGTAACGGTAAAGGAATGTATAAATGAGGAGAAAATACCAATTCGTGGATTTCATACAAATTCACCAAATGTTATTATACCACCTCCTCTAACACTTCCACCATTACCACCAGTTTCTGCACCACCAATTTTACCAACAAAAATTGAACTAAAATCTGATTTTGGTATTAATAAATTAACATCATTAACATCAGGATCATCTTATTCACATGGTTTAATTGGTTTTAATCATCGTGATGATACAACAATTTTATCAAATGAAAAAAAATCAATATTTGAACAAAATTATGATAATAATTCAACATTTGGTTCATATCAAAATTATCAAAATGATTTTAATCGTAATAATATAACTAAAATTGAAGGTACACATGGTGCATTTCATCAACCAGATTCAAATGATGCACCAACATTTACAACAATGACATCTGTATTACAATCAAATCAAACAAGTTTTAATGATTTACGTAAAGGTTTTAATACAAATACAACACAATTAGATTTTTTAGGTAAAGAAAGTGAATTACCACCAATAATAAAAGAACAAATAATTCAGCCAGTAAAATTTAGTCCAATACCACCATTAATAAATCAACAAAGTCAATTGTCACAAGAGAAAATGGAAGGTTATGAACGTAATTATCAAAATTTTATAAAATATGCTGATTTTTGTGATGCACAACAACAGGAACAACAACAAGAAACAACAACAACAGGAACTGGAACAACAACAAAAATTATAACAACAACATCAATAAATGATTATACAACAATAACAACAACAGCATCACCAACAATAACAACAGCAACAATACCATCACAATTTCCATCAGAACAATCAAATTTTAATCGTTTCCCAGAAGGTTATTTTGCATTATACAATCATCCAACATATCAAAATTATTCAAATTTTTCACAAGGATTTAATAATGAAATACATAGTGGTCATCATCCAGTGTCTTCCCCAAATATACCATCACATTCATTAAGGCATCATCATCAACAACAACAGCAACAACAACATCAAACAATTATAAAACCACCACCATCATCGTCATCATCATTATCAATTAATAATGATAATAATCAAAATAATAATAATAATAATAATAACAATAATAATAATAATGATGATGATGAGGATGATGATGAAATTGATGTTAAACCACATTTTCCAATTGTACCAATACCAACAAATTTTGAAAAAGAAATACCAACGCATACATATCCAAATCCAAGTAAATTTCAAATGGATCCAATAAAAAATATAAAAATTAAATTAGAAAATCAAATGGATATTGATTCATATATGTTTGTTGGTGAAGGTGGTCCAGTTGCAATAAAAGATGCAAGTGGTTTTTCATGTTGCCGTAAAGGTAGCACAATATTACCAAGTGATGAACATCAGAAGGATGGTTCTTGTGTTGGTTTACAAACAAGAGATGAAATTATATTAGAACAACAATCAGCTGATGATATAAATGACGATGTTAATATACCAGTAGCTAAAGAACCGGTGCAAAACTCTATTGATAGGACAGAGAAAGGATCAAAACCTGAAGTACCGGATTGTGATTGTTTTTCATCAGATAAAAATCCACCAGAACCTGGCAGTTATTATACTCATCTTGGTAAGTTTTTCTTCTTTTATTTACCGGAATTCATTATTTATAATTGTGATTCAAGTAATTGCTCCTAATTCTCAATCACTTCATTAAAAAAAAATTTGGCATCGGCGTTTCGTCATAACTTCCAATTGATTCCAAATCTGTAGAATTTCTAGTAATAATTGAATGTCCAGTTTAACGATACGCTTAACAAATCTTTATCTCTGTCACAGATTGTTGTCGTATTGAAAATCTGTTTGGTGATAGTCAGCCTAAATATATTTCGTGTAAAATTAATTTGTTTTGAGAAAATTATTTCGGTTTCAATTTTTGAATTTAAAATTTAAAACAAAGCAAAATTATATAAATTAGGATTTCGTTTCATTTTTTAAAAGAACAAACATAAAACGGACATCAAAAACAAATTTTAGAAAATCAATTTTTCATTCTTGTTTTTTTTTATATTTATTCAGGTGCTGCTGCAAGTCTTGAAGATCTACGTCGTGATATTGAAACACGTATTGGTATAAGTGGACGTCAATTGAGAATAGAAAAAGTTGTTTATACTGGTAAAGAGGGTAAAACTGGTCAGGGCTGTCCATTAGCTAAATGGGTTATAAGACGTGCTGATCCTGAAGAAAAAGTTTTATATGTGGTGAAGAGGAGACAGGGACATCGGTAAGCGGAAAATAAATGGTCGGGTTTACTTTTTCATTCTATTTCAGTTGTTTTCGTTTTTTTAGTTGTTTTTTTTTTGTTTTTTATTTTTTTATTTTTTGATTTGTTTATTATTTTTTTTGGTTTTGGGTAAAATTTTTGTACATTTTATTTTATTTGATTGAAATTCTTTTAATTGTTACAATCAATTGCTTTCTAAAAAAAATATGTTGATCCAGTGACAATTTGTGTGTTGGAATTTCTCGATTTCTCAAAAATCTTTTTGGGAACATTTTGAACGTTTGACGCTAGAAACTTATTTTTAATTCAAATTTTATGTTTTTTCTTTTCCACAAATCATCATTTGGAAAATAATGAAATTCTAAAAAATTCAATTCACATAAATTACAAAATTATTATCTTCAGTGAAGACGAATTTAAAATTTATGAAATTGATTTTATCTCTTGAACCTCCATTACACCAATTCTCATCTTCCATCATAAAAGGGAGTGGTATTAAGGGGATGGAGGATTCAATATAAAGAAATACAAAATTAATATTCTAAAGATTTTATACGAAACAAATTTCATTTAAATATTTTATTTAATTTATTTAATTTATTTTCACTTTGCTTGCCACAATTTTTTTTTTTTGTTATCTCTTCCACATTATCGCTCATCTCACATTTGAAACTTGAACAAAAAAAAAAAAATTATTTCCATCAACAATTTCAAATATTCCTTCATGGAATTTGAATTTTCTTTCTTTTTTTTTTTTCTCATTTTATTTATTGAAAATTATTCTTAGAATTTTCTTTTTTATTTCATCAAATTTTATTCCGTGAATTTTTTTTTCTCCCGTCTTTATTGAATTTTTATTATGAAGCTAATTTATGAATTTCCCTTTTATTGCTTCATATTTTTTTCTAAGCTGCTAAGCTTCGTCGTTCATATTTTTATTTTTTCATTCAAAAGAAATTTTAGTTGTTATTTTTTTTTAGATTTTAGTTGATTATTTTTTGTTGTTTTGTAGTTTTGTTAATTTGTACTTTTTTTTTTTTTTTGATTAGAAGAAATTTAATTTGTACAACAGAAATTATTATTCATTTGATTCCACCATCATGGTCCATTGCTGACGATACCAAATTCCCAATAAAAATCTTCTTTAAAACATAAATTCCAAATGAATCATTTTTTTTTTTTGATGATTGACGATAATTTATTGGATAATTTTCTTTAGATTTTTTTGTTTTTTTTTTTAGTTGTTGAAAAATTTATCCATTAAATCGTAAATCGATTCATCCTTTTTTTAGTTGTTGTAAATAAATGGAAACAATTTTGAAAATGCATTTTTTTTTTGTCTTTTTGAAGAAAAAAGAAAAAAAAATTTCAAATAAAAAGAAGAAAAATTTTTTGTTCAAACAGATTTTTATTAAATTCTTTTTTTTTTTTGTCCTACATTTTCACAAAAGTTTAACTTCAACGTCTTCTCCTTCCCCTCTCTTGCTTTTGTTGATACTTTCTATACTTCTATCTCTATTATTGTTCTCTCTAACTCTGTCTTTCTTTGTTTCTTTCTTTTTCTGTCTACTTAAAAACCACAATAAAAAAAAGTTCTTGGTTATGGAAACAAAAAAAAGAATCTTAAACTTTTTATTCTAAAAATTTTGAACTTGGTTAAAGCGAATCCACTTTGAAACTCTTTCGGTTTATAACGAACTTTACGTCTATGAATAAAATGGAAAGAAAAGTAAAAAAATAAAGAGAAACAAAAAACAAAATTTAAAGGGAAAATCAAATAAATATTAGAATTATTTATTGTTGTTGTTTATTGTTGTTTTTCTTTTAAAATTTTAAACTATTAAACGACTTTACTTCAACGTTATGCCTTTTTCTTTTTCTATTGTTGTCTCAATTGAAACTTTTTGAATTTATATTTATTTATTTGTGCGAAACCAAAGAATACACAAATAAATATACAAAAAGTTTTTCAAACAATAATTTTAATCGTTAAAATAAATAATTAATATTTGAGGAAAATGAACAAATAATTTCTGTGAAAATTGAATAATAATTTTATTTAATTTCATCAACTGTCAATTTAATTCGAAATTGAATTTAATAAAGTCTTTTAAATGTTATCAAAGTTTGAGTTTTTACTCTCAAGGCGAATTGTTGTTGTTTTTTTTTGTTTTGTTCCTAAAACACAAAATAAAAAAAAGAGCATAAAAAATGACGACACTGAAATCCTATCAGCAAAATTTTCCTTTTTATCATTAGTATTTTTAGTTTTGATTTTTATTATTCTGATTGAAACGAATTGGATTTATAAAAATTGTGAAAAATTTAAAGATGGCAAATTGTGTTTGGCAAAATAGAGATAAAAAGAAATTGTATTGTGGGATTTAATGGCAATTGATTGAAAATTAAATTCTTATGAAATTATTAATGTTTTTAATTAATTTCTGTTGTTCAAATTATCGGCTATGTTCTTGCACGTAAATTACACGTAAATAAGTTAGGTAAATCAATAATGTCGTAGTTAGTCCAGTGACGTTTTTTTATTTAAAAAAAATTCTTTTTCGTTCTAAAACCAACAATTTCATTCAGTTTTCCATCATCCAGTTCTCACAACAACATACGATGATGCTTAACCTATTCGAGATTTTAATCAGATTCTAATAAGAACGCAACACAACTTGTCATTATTATTTACATTATTCAATAAAGGTTTCCCTAGAAAATTAGAAAACATAAAAAAATCTTTAATTAAAAATAATTTGATACGAAAGAATATTTAAGAATTCATGCAAACGGAATCTGTCTTACAAATGTCTTAGAAACGCCTTGAAATTATCTGATAATCTTAAGAAAATATATTTTTAGTTTTTTTTTTGTTCATAATTAGAAGAAAATGTAATTTTCGTTATAACGAAAGTTTTAACTTTAATGAAGAGAATACATAATTAAATTGTTATCTAATTTCTCTCTCTCTCTCTTTATCACTCTATCTTTCTCGTTATCTCTCTATCTTGCTCTTTCTATTTTTCATTAATTTTAATTTCTTTAAAAAATTTGTTAATTAAAGAATAAAATTGTAATTTTTTATTTTTATCTTTTTAAAAATTACAGTTGTCAAGCATCATTTATAGTTGTATGTATTGTGGCTTGGGATGGTGTACCCAGACATGAAGGTGACAGTGTTTATAAATTGTTAGTACATAAATTGAATAAATTTGGATTACCAACAACAAGACGATGTGCAACTAATGAAAATCGTACATGTGCATGTCAAGGTAAATTTTTTTTTCTTTATTTTATCCTTTAATCTTCTATATTTATTTTTATTTGTTGTTTTTTTTTCATGGTGTTGAAAACACATAAGAAAAAGTTAAGACTTAATAAAAGGATACACATATATGAATGAGATTAGTCTTTTGAGTTCATCTACATTGGGTTTCATAACAATTTTATGATGACCTTTAATTATTTTTTCTTTGTTCCCTTTTTATTACTGTATTCTCTGATCTCTAAATCTTTACTTAAAATTATTGTGAAACCCAAAATTAAAGTTAATAAGACGCGTGGATGTAGAGAATATTTCTATTCCGATCATCGTACATTTTTTATTCGTATTAAACGAAACTCAATCGTGCCCCCCTGAAATCGAAAGAAAAAATCCCATACAAATTCTACCCTACCTTACGTTTGACGTCATAACATTATTTGAATTTAGAAATTAATTCAAACTAAATTACTAAGTTGTTTTCCCTTTTAATCACTTTATGAATTTTCTAATTAAATATTTTGAATTAATTCTTAAAATAATTGAATCTCTTTATTTTAAATGCACGTGACGTGTTACACTTTATATACCAACCTAAAAAAAACACGAATAAATCATGAACAATTTAAAAAATAATTTAACAGAATTGAAATAAATTAATATTCTTTTATGTTCGGTTGTTATTTTCATTTTCTTTTATTTATATTTAATTAAAAATTGACAAAATTTTATATAATTACAGAAATAATGAATATATTGAATTGAGTCTTGTAATTTTGCTTTTTTTATTGTTCTTTTTATTCTGTAACATTCTGCAACAGAGTTGTACTTGAGATGATAATGCAATTGTCTAAAATGTTCCATTATTGTCTTGTGTGAGTTCTGCTTCGTCAATTTTGACATCACTTATTAATTTAACGTAAGGTATTGTCTATTCATTTGAAGCTTTTTACAAAAGTTTTATACAGGCCCGGTCGTTACACTAATTTTGCTGTGTAGAAAAAAAAACGAACATTATCGTCGGCTTAAATCTAACTAATTAAAATGTTTGGTGATAACACATGATATTAAAGCTTTCTACGCCTTAACCGAGGTTCTGTATGAATTGTAACAAATTGAAAAAAAAACTTATAAGGGAAGCCTGTTTCTCTTTTAAAAAATCACATTTTCAATTTGTATAAATTAATTTCTATTTTTTGCAAAATAGAAAAAAATAAAGATTTTCTTATTTGAAAAGTTCTAAGAAATATTTAAATTATTTTTCTAGGTTTGGATCCAGAAACCAGTGGTGCATCATATAGTTTTGGCTGTTCATGGTCAATGTATTACAATGGTTGTAAATATGCACGTTCAAAAACAGTTCGTAAATTTCGTTTATCGGTGAAAAATGAGGAAGCTGAAATTGAAGATAAAATGAATGTTTTAGCAACAATGTTAAGTCCACTTTATGTTTCCGTTTCACCAAAAGCATATGAAAATCAAGTAAAATATGAAAAAGAAGCACCGGATTGTCGTCTTGGATTACAACAAGGAAAACCATTTTCTGGTAAGTAAATTTTCTAAATTTTTGTTACAAAACTGAATTTCGCATTTATGAAAATTTTCATATGGGAATTTTTTTTACTTCAATACAAATTTCCTAAATTTAACATAAATCGAACTTTAGAAATGAACAATTCAACTGGAATGTTAATTATTGAATCAAATATTTTTTTTTTTATTTATTTAACAATTATAGGTGTAACAGCATGTTTAGATTTTTGTGCACATACCCATCGTGATTTACATAATATGCAAGATGGTTGTACAGTACAAGTATCATTAACACGTCCAGTTGCTTATGGTCAATTAGATGATGAACAATTACATGTACTACCATTATATATTATGGATACATCTGATGAATTTGGCAGTGTTGATGCACAAAAGGAAAAGAGCAAAACTGGTGCTGTTCAGGTCCTCGATAAGTGAGTTTTTTGTTTGAAAAGAAAATGTTTGAAAAATTATAATACAAAAAAAACAGTTTCAAAAAAAACAATTAAATTAAATTTATCCTTTTTACTGATTTGTCTTCTTTTTTTCTCTCTTAAAAATTTAGATTCCCGTGTGAAGTTCGTGTACGTTCAACACCGTTATTACCATGTCGTCGTCACGGTAAAAAACGCAATGGCAAAGATCCAGTAACTGAGGAGAATTCAATTGAGAATCCACCTCCTCCACCACCGCCACCAACAAAAAAAGAAAGTAAATCCAAAAGTAAAAATAATCAAGATAAGAATAATAGTAAACAACAGCAACAGCAGCAACAACAGCAACAACAGCAGCAGCAACAACAACAGCAGCAACAACAACCGCCACCATCAACACCATCTCCTAGAATTCAAACACCAGTTGCTATTACAGATCCATCATGTCCAAATAATAATAATAATGGTGCGGCAGGAAATAGTGCGTTTTCTACACCGAACGCACATCAAAATATGATGAATTCAAATACAAGTCTTATTAATATGGCAACTATGATTGATAATTATACAGATGCACAACTTCAATCAAACCAAATTTCAAGTACAGTACTTGATTCACCATATTCTTATGACTATAATACTGGTTCGTATATTGATTCTCGTGGTTATTATCATCAGTGGCCACCAGAGTACGGATATAATGAAAGAGGTGAGCCTGGGAAAGGACGTGGCAGTGAAGAAAATCCTGATTCAACAACATTACCAAATAGTAATAGTAATTCAGCATTTAGTCCAAGTATACCAGAAACAAAAATTCATTCAAATTCCGATGAATATAAAGAGACTGGTTTTGCTAAGCCAAGAGCACCAGAATATACACCTTCATATCCTTATCATCATCCAAATAGTTATCCAGTTTATCCACCGTACAATCCATATGAACATTATAATTATAATTTTGGCTATCAAAGTTATCATCCATATAATATGTATCATCCACCGAATCCAGGACCACCACCACCGCCAACACCACCAAATTGGTCAATGTATCCGAATCCAGTTGCTGCTTCAGCATCACCAACAAATATTCCGCCACCAATGCCAACAAAACCAATTGAAACTGTACCAAAACAGGAGCCAATCGGTGAAGTGACAGAAATTAATGAAAATTTAGAATGTTTTCAAGATTCACAAATGGGTGGTGTTGCAATTGCACTGGGACATGGCAGTGTATTAATTGAATGTGCTAAACATGAAATGCATTCAACAACCGCATTAAAAAAACCAAATCGACAATGTCCAACACGTATAACATTAATATTTTATCAGCATCGTAATTTAAATCGACAGAAACATGGTATCGAAGAATGGGAAGAAAAAATGAGACTAAAAAAAGCGAATTTAAATTTAGAAACCGATCCAAACAATAAAATTAAAACCGAAATAAAAATTAAAGTTGAACCAAATGATTTAGATGATAGACCAATGCCACCAATTGAATTTGTTAATATTGATGAAAGATCAATAACATCAACATCACCAATACCAACACAACATAATCAATTATTATCATCCTCATCGTCATCATCATCTTCATCATCATCATCAACATCACCACCAGCAAATGGTAAAAAAACAAAATCATCATTTCGTACACCAACATTAACAACAACATCATGGACAACACAATTTCCAATGCATCCATGTATGGTAACTGGTCCATATCAAGAAGGTAATAATGCAGGTGCTATAAATAAACAATTAACACCAACAACACCATCACCACCAACATGACTTACAACAATGACAACACATAATATTAATAATAATAATAATAATAATAATTACAATTTTCAATAATAAATAATTTATTTTATTTATTTAAATTATAATTAATTGATTCTCGTACAAAACAAAGAAAGTAAAAATAAATATATTTAAAAAAAAAATAAAACTGTAATTATATAATTAATAATTTTGTCTTAAATTTATTGTTAATTAATTGATTTTTTGTTTCTAAAAGAAAAAAAAAACAAATAAACCACAAAACGGATACAATTTTCCATTCCCCAAAATAAATAAAAACAAAAAAAAAATATCAAAGCCAAAAGTACAAAAATGTTAACATTTGAAACAAAAAGAAAAAAAAAATAAAACAAAGCCATTTTATTATTGTTCAATTTTTTAGTTTTTAATTTTTAACAAAAACAAAATAAACACAAAAGAAATAATAAAAAATTCATAATCAAAAAAGGAAAAAAAAAACATAAAAAGATTTTGAAAAAAAAAAAAAAGGAAAACAAAAAGTAAATTATATAAAACTAAAAGTAAAACAAAATAAATTAAACGTATTTTCTAATATTTATATTATTAATTATATTATTATTAATTAATTAATTTAAATATATTTGTAATATTCCATTTGATTAAATTTATATTAAAAATTAATTAAGAGAAATAAAGAAAAAAGAAAAGAGGACAACAAAGAAAGAAGAATAAAAAACCAGTCAAACGAAATTTGATTTGATTTTCTTCTTTTCTTTGTGTTTTTTTTATATTGTTAAGCTCAAAAAACATTTTTTTTATGAAATAAAAAAAGAGACGTAATTTTGTATAAATAATTATAATTAATTATGTATTTTTTAAAAGTAATTTATTTATAATTTTCTCTCTCTCTCTCTTACACACTGTTTCTCTCTTTTATAGTTGTCCTGTTTCAGAAGGATTTTGAACTAAATTAATGAAAATCAGTAAGGGATTCTAGAAGGATTATTATAATGAGAACAAGAATCTTGGTAGTGAGAATGACAACCGTGATTTTTTTAAAAATAAAACATTCCAAAATTTCTTAACCGTTTTATTTTTATAATTAATTAATAATTCAACGTGTTTTATGTTTTTTTTTCTAATTTCATTCTTTCAAAATCCTTCTGTTTATGATTAACTAATTATCTGTATTTATTTTTAAATTGTTTTATTTATAAAAAAAAAACGAAGAAAGGTGTGAAGAAAATGTATTTGTGTTGAATCCGTAGAATTTTGTAATCCGTATCTATTAGTGCATATTTTTAAAATTTACAATTTTATTATTAATTAATTAATTGTTTATTATTAATTATTTTAAATCTATGATTAGAAATGCATGATTTTTTCTTTAGTTATTAAGATATTCTCTGTTTGTCTTACTATTTTATTGCTATCATTTTTAAATTAAGAACAAAAGGAAAAATAATTCTAGTTCAATTATTCGTCACACGGTGCGCTGTTTCTTATTTTCGAATAAATTTCGTCCATTTTTTTTTTCGTACTTTCGGTTCCCAATTAAATTACTAACGTCATTCTCTTAATTGTGTAAATTTAAAATTGATTTAATTTTCAATTCGTTATTAAAAATGTTTTAAAACTTTTCTTTCGTTTTGTTTTTTTTTTTCTTCATCTGTTGAGAATATTTTACAAAAATAACTCGGCCGTTATTGTCTGAGCGTTTCTTTAATTCCATTATCTATTGAAATGAAATGTTTTATATTTATCACAAAACGACTGAATAAATTCTCAAATTAATTCTCTATTAATATTCTGGCCAAATAAAAGAAAACTGTGAACATTTTCGTATATTGATTCACCGTTTGTTGGAAAGTTGAAATCTTTGTAATAATTGTGCACAATGAATTTTTGCAATAAGTGACGTCACAATTTTTAACCATATTCCGAGATAAATTAATAACAATAAATTTTTTTCTAACTTTTAACCGTTTAAAAATTTCTATATTAGATTCGAAATTAAAGAACCGCAGCAATATTTGAATTTTTAAAGAATTTCATGGTCATCAATAAATGTCAAATTAAATTTGGTCGTTTGTTGTTTTTTTTTTTTTACTTACTTAAGACGCCATATTTGATTTCTTTATTTTTTTTCTTTAGTATTTATTTCTATTTTTAAAATTAAAAATTCAGTCAAAGAAAAAATGACAAATTGAATAAAGAAAATAAAAAGCAATGTTTAAATGCCATATTTTTGTACTAAAAAAAAAAAAAAAATTAACTTAATTTTAGTGAGTAAGAAAGAAAAAGGGAAAATTTTAAAAAATTGCATGACTTTTTATAAAATGTGAAACAAAAACAAAATCAAATTATGAAAAAGAAAAGAAAAAAATACTCAATTTAAAGAATATCGCGTTGTTTTGTTTTGTTTTTCTTTTTCTTTTTTTTTTTTTTTTTTTTCAGTTTGGTTAAAAAAAAATACACGAATATTTATTATTAAATTTTTAACAAAATAAATATTACATAATAAAAATATATTTATTAAAAAACAAAAAAAATGGTTGGTTATGGAATGGGTTGGGGGAAAGGGGGGAGTGATGATAGAATGGTTTCTTCTAAGGAATTTAAAAAAGAAAAATAAGAAAAAAAAAAACAAATGGCTGATAAAAAAAAAAGAATTAAGAGCAAATGAAAATTAAAACAAAAATAAAAATAAAACACTTATGGTTGAGAGAGAGAGAGAAAGAGAAAGAGAGATAGATTTTCTCTCATGTGTTTTTTCTCTCTCATTAAATTTATTAAAAGCAATAAAGCCTTTTTGGTAGAGCCTATCGTCTTTTCTCCTTTCACTGATTCTAAAACAAAACAAAAAAAAAATTGTAATTAAAAAAAATTAATTAAAAATTTAGATCGACGAAAAATTTTAATAAAAATTGAAAACTTAAAGTAAGAAGAGAAAAAAAATCAAATATTTTAAATTTTAAAACTTTTTAAGATGAATGATGAAAGATGATGAAGAAAAATAAAAAAGAAGACGAAGAAGAAGAAAACATAAAAATTAAATGGGAAAAAAAAAATGATAGTTGTTAAGAATTTAAATTTAGGAATGAGAAAAATTTGTATGTAAATTATTATTGGAAGACAAAATTAAAAAATTAAAAATAAAAGAAAACAGAAGAATAAATAAAAAAAAGAAAAAAGTTAAATTTAAGTAAAATAAAAATAGTCATAGATTTTTAAGAATTTAAAAAAAAAAAAACAATTGATAGCAATTGGGGGTGTGGGGGCGATGAGGGGTATTGAGGTGAAAAAGAAATATAATAAATAAGTTGATGAGGAGAGAATAAAAAAAATAAAATGTAAATGTAGAATTGAGAGAGGGAAATAAAGCAACAGAGGGTTGGGGGGAATAAATTGTAGGGAATCATTTCGATGCCATTTATTTTATTAAGATGAAAAAAAAAAACACAAAACACAAATATGATTGTTAATAAATTAAAAGTTAGTTAAGAATAAGGAGAAAAGGAGAGGGGAGACGTATATAATAAAAACAAAAGTTAAATAATTAAAATAATTAAAAAATAATATTAAACAATAAATTTATGTAAGGTGAAAAAAAGTTGAAAAAAAAAAGAGAAAATTAAAAATAAATATAAAACTAAAATGTCCAAGATGGCAAATCTAAGAAGAAAAGAGAGACAAAAGAAAAAAACAGAAAATCAAGAAAGTTAAAATTGTTTTTCTTGTTCTGTTTTTTTTTTCTTTTTTCTTAATCATTTTGCGTCGTTTTTTTTTTTTCTTTTTAAGTTTTAATTTTTCTGTCTTTACTTTTATGTATTTAATTAATTTTTTATCAAAAAAAAAAAAAGAGAGAAAAAAAAATATATTAAATATTTAAGGAAAAGATTTTTTAAAACAAACAAAAAAAATAATTAATAAATAAAGAATGAGGGGGTGTAGAGGATTGAAAAATATATTTAATAATAATTAATTCTAAAATAATTAAATAATTAACAATTAAGAAGAAGAAGATGAAGATGAAGATGAAGAAACACATAAAAATAAAATATAAATATAAATATGAAAAAATGTAAGAAAAAGACAGAAAAAGAGTAAAAAACAAAAAACAAAAACAAAAATACAGTAAAAATTAAACGTTAATTAAAGAAGAAGAAGAAGAATGAAAATTAATTAAACTTTTAAGAAATTAAAAATTAAAAATTTATATTATTATTAATTAATTAATTAATTTAAATATTTACAATTAAGGATATTCATTTTTTTTTTCTAGTTTCCTTTTGTCTTTAACAAAAACTTAAAAACAAAAAAAATCGAAAAGTTAAAAATAAAAACAAAAACAACAATCAATCAATCAAAATCAAAAATCAATAGAAAGAATAAAAATGAATGAATAAAGGGAGAAGGGAATTTATAAAAGAAAACAAAAAAGATCCAAAAGTGTGTGAAAAATTTATAAACACAACAACAACAACAACAACACAAAAGACAAATTTTTTATTTCTAAGGAAAAATCGTAATTTATAAATGATGAAAAAATAATTACAAATTAATTAATTAATAAAAATCAAAAACGGAATAATATATTTTTGTGTGTGTGTGTCGCCCTTCAAAAAAAAAAAAAATATTGGATTTATAAGAAGAAAGACATAAAAATAATATATTTGAATAAATTTGAATGAAAAAAGGAAAAAAGAAAAAAAAAAAAACAGAAGAAGGAAAATTACGATTTACAAAATTAATTTAATTAAAAAAAAGGAAAGAAAAAAAAAACAACATTATTATTAATTATTAAATTATATTATTAATTATTTAAAATGAGAAATGAAAAGAAAAGAAATGAAAAAAAATGAGAAAAAAAAAAAACATTAAAAGTGAGAAAATGAAGAAAATTAATTAAACAAAAAAAATTAAAAATTAAAAAATATGGTTATTATTATATTTGGTAGTATTTATATATATTATGATGATAAAGATATATTTTTTACCCTGCTTATAAAAAAATTGATTAAAAAAGAGAAAAATGAATAAAAAATAAAAAATAAAATGAAAAAAAAATTACAAAAACAAAAAAAAAAAGGAAAAAATTTTAAAAATCGAAAAAAAAAAAACAAAGACAAAAAGAAAAGAATGAAAGGAAACAAAAAAAAAATTTAATTTTAATAAAATGAAAAAAAAAAAATTTTGAAATTTTGCGAATTCTCCCCCATTAAGAAAAAGAGAGAAACAAACGAATAAAAAAACAACAACAACAACAATCAAATTAAAGAGTTTGACACAAATGTAACTTTCTTCTGTATTAATTTTTGACTGTTGCAAATGTATGTGTGTGTGTGTGTGTTGTTCTACTAGCATGCTAGTTCCAGTATATCCTTATTAGCTCTGTTGATTTTATCCGCGTTGACATATTCGAATTTTTGGCGCCAAAAGAATTTTCACCAACACACGCACGCACACACACACACATATTCATTTGAAGGTTGTTGTTTTTTTTGAGAAATGTTTTAAGTGAGATTTTTAAGGGATTGTGGAGAAAGTTTGACGGGTGGAAGGAGGGGAACAATATCAAAATAAATATGTGTTTTTAATCAGAGTTTTGTTTAAGAAAAAAAAGGGGGCAGTGGGGGGGTAATCAAACAGAAATAAATTGTAAAAAGAAAACATAAAAAAACGATCACACAAATAATAAAATCACAGAAAAGTTGCCAAATTTCATAATTTTTTTTTTATCTCATTTTAATTTTCAGTTTTTCCTTTAATTTCAATTTTTTTGTTTAAAAAATAAAATAAAAAAAATAACAATTTTTTTTTTTTAATAAAAGAGAAGAAAAAAAAAACGAACACAAAAAAAAAATGGCAATCATTATTTCAATAGAGAAAATTTAATTATTAAGAAAAAAAAAGAGAGAGAAAAAAAAACAAACAAACAAATTAAACAAAATGGAGAAGAAACAAAAACAAAAACAAAAAAAAGAGAAAAAAAAATTTTGTCGCATATCGTTACACACATAAAATAAATAAATAATAAATAATAAAATATTTACCGTTATTATATATCAAAAAAAAAAAAAAAAAACAAACTAAATAAACATTTTCCAAATTTTCATCTAAATTAAATTAAAGATTATTTTTAAAAACAAACGAAGAAGAAGAAGAACAAAAAACAAAAAACAAAAACAATAAAAATATAAAGAACCAGTGTAAAAAAAAAACAGATGAAACAGAAAGAGAAAAGAAATTCCAATTTAATGTAATTTAATTTATCCCACACAAATGTCAAATTGTGTTTTTTTTTTTTTTCTTTTTGTAATTGTAATTTTGAATTAAGTTTAATTGACAGTTTTTTTTTTTTTTGTTATTTTATAAGAATTATCATACATGTACTTCCGGTCTCTGTCTTCTCTCCTCTTTTTTTTTTTAAATCTATCACTACACTCTCTCGCACACACACATACACACACACATATATACACACACGCACACTTTGTATCATCTATGTACATATAATATTTTTTGATAAAAATGAAAATAAAAAAAAAAAAAAAACAAAAGAAAATTCATAAATAACAAACAAAAAAAAAAATGAAAAAAAGGGAATAAAGGGAAAAAAAAACAAAAGAAAAAAAAAAGAGGATCAAAATAAAGAAAATTAAATATATATTATTGAAAGAAAAGAAAGAAAAAAAAAACGGGAAAAGGAAGTAAATCATATAAGGATGTAATACATACAATACATACATACATATAATAATATATATTTTTAATTTTAAAATTTAAATTAATTTATTTTATTTATTTTTAAAATTCGAAGAGAGAGAAAAAAAAGAAAAAAAGTTTCTTCTATTTTTTTTTTTTTTTTTAGACAAAATGACAGAAAAAAAAAGAAGAATAAAATTAGAAAAGGGGAAACCAAAAAAAGACAAATAAAATATTGAAGCCATTTTTCTTTCTTTTTTTTTTTTAAAAAAATTTCATTTCTAAACATATTTTTTAAGAGACAAAAAAAAAACAATTTAATATTTAATTTAATTAAAGAAAGGCAAAAAAAAAAAAAGGAAAAGAGGGAAATTCCATCAAAAAAAAATTTTTTGATGTCTCAATTTTTGGTGATGAATTTCCTTATTTTCTCTTTTTTTTTTTTATTAATTAATTTAATTTAAAAATGAAAATATTTCAATTAATTATTATTTATTTTAATTATATATATTTATTAGAATTTATATATTTGTATTATTTATACGCAATTTTATAAAAACAAACAATTTACTTCTTTTTTTTTTTTTTGAATTATTAAATAAAATTAATTCTATTTTAGATTAAATTTTTTCGTTTTTTTTCTTTTTTTTGTTGTTTTAAGTTTCTTTAAGAATATTAAGATAAATAAATTTTATCTTCTTTTTATTTTAATTTTGAATAAAATTGAAAACACAGAAAAAAAAAATTGTATTTTTTAAAAGAGAAAAAAAAAAATAATTTAATTTAAAAATTTATTCGTCTTTTTGATTTTCTTCTTTTTTTGTTTTAATTAATTTTATATAATTTTCTTTTTTCTTATAAAAAAAAAAAAAAAATAAACAAAATAATGAAAATGAAAATTGTATGACTTGCGATAAATATTTATGAATTAAAAAAATATTGAAAAAAAAAATAAATAAAAATTTGTTTTAATGTTTCTTCCTTTTTCATCCTGTGCTCTCTTGGGTGTCGTTTACTTTTGTTTACTTTTTTATCTTGTAGGGTTTTAGGAAACAATTTGTGGGGCTTGGGTGTGAAAATGTTAACAGAATCTCTTAAATCTCAAATTACTTCTATCTCACAAATCTTGAGAGAACAAGTTCAATATTTGATATGGATTATTGAATATTCAATGAAAACTACCTATAAAGGAGGGAGTGAATAGCAGGTAAGGTAAAAATGAAAAATACAAATATTTATCTAAAAAATACTTCATTCATTTTAAGAAAAACAAAAACAATTTCAACATTTCACATTCTAACCAAAATTATATAATACAGTATAAACAAGAGGGAATTATTATCATCAATGTGGTTTTGGTTTATGTCCATCAACATAAAAGTTCCTAGTCGCCTTTGGTAATTGAAGTTCAATTCCATCTAATTCTTTTGTGAGTATTATTTGACATCCTAAGCGTGAATTTTCTTTAAGAAACGGTGCCATATCTAATAAATCATCTTCTTTCTCTTCTGAATTAGGTAATTTATCAAGATAGCTATCTTTAACATATACATGACATGTTGTGCAAGCCAGTGAAGCTTCACATGCACCTTCCATTTCAATTCCGTGTCGATGTGCTAAATATAAAACATTATCTCCTATTTTTCCTTTTACCTCTGAACGTTTTCCATCTTTATCGATATATGTAACATTAACTCTAGAACAAAAAAAAAGATAATAATTGCACTTACTAAATAGAACTAAAAATATGGATAAAATGAACTTACATTTCATCGTCTGATTTTGGATCCTGCCATTCATATTCTCCATGACTTAATACTTTTGGTTGAGAAAAAAAAATAAAGAAAAGTCAAATAATATTTTTTATTTTAATCTAACTTTGTCAATTGAGAATCTTTTAATAATTACTTTACTTACCATTTGTTACATATAAATTTCTATAAATAATTGTGTTTATTACATTTCTATATGATATTTTAGATAATTTTATAAATTGATTTAACGAATACGGCATTTTTTCTAAAGTATTTTTTTCCGGTTTCTTTTATTTGACAGTTAACCCATTAACATCCACTCATTTTTTATATGATTGTCATTTTTAATCTTAAATTTATATACGCAATTATTCATCATCAATCTATTTACATAGTTTTTTTATTTGATTTGCCGGTAAGAAACTATATTATTAAATTTTTATCAAATTAAACAATAAATAACAATTAAAACGCTACAAAAAATTCTAAATGTAGAAAAAACAAAATGCCACCAAAAAGTTGATATTTGGTGAGCGCGCCGATCGCCATAGAGAAACGTGAGATGAACTGTCAAAATCTTTATTTTCCTTAAAAAATTAAAAAGATTTTTTTTAAAATTAAAAATTAATTAAATATGTTACAAATTACACGACAAGCTGAAAAAAACTTAAGATTAGTTTTAAATAAAGTTTCGAATAGTCAAATAAGGTTTTCATCCAAAGCATCCGAACATGAAAATGAAGAAGGTTAGTTAATGGGAATTTTGACAAAATCTTATATGAAAAAACATTTTATTTTAGAATTCAGAGTTTTGAATTTACGTGAAGTGAGAAGTCAATTTATTCGACGAAAACCTATGAAAAAACCAGATGTTATGCCACCAAGGTAAAAATCTTTAGCGAAAATCAATTTGTTTTTACTTTGTGTTTCTTTATTTTCCAAAGATCTAAGCAAATGCCAGTCGATCAAGATTGGGGTTCGGTATGGCCAGGACCACGTTCATTTCATCCAGCCACTGTGCCTCTTCCATTGCGTCAAGGATTCACTCCAAAAGGTGTTGCGCCGCCGGGAAAATTTGCGAATGCAGAATTAATGAAAATACCAAATTTTTTACATTTAACTCCACCGGTCATAAAAAAACAATGTGAAGCACTAAAGAAATTTTGTACGCCCTGGCCAAAAGGTTTAGAAACAGAAGAAAAATGTAATAAACATTTTCCTGTGGAAGTGATAACCTCAGATTATTGTCATGGTTTACCAACAATACGTAATCCATTATCAAGAATTGTTACAATTAAGATTAAATTAAGTGATTTACCACTTGACCAACATGCAAAAGATAAATTTTTACGTTTAGTTGGTGAACGTTATGATGATAAAACAGATAAAATAACAATTGTAACAGATCGTTGTCCATTAAAACAACAAAATTTAGATTATGGACATTATTTAATAACAGCATTATTTCATGAATCCTGGGTAAAAGAACCATGGGAAGATACTAAATCTGAAGCAGATATGGAATATTATAATTGGAATTCTAATAAATCAAAAGAGACAATTGAGAAAATATTAAATTGGAATAATGTAGAGAAAAATTTAAAAGCACCTGACACTTATGGAAAATCTGTTGAAACATTAATTAATGAAGGTGAAAATGAATATAATTTACAAAAATATAAGGAAGAAGTTATTAATTTACTTGAATTAAAACAATCATAATTTTATTTATTTTTCTTAGAATTTAGATGAATAAAGTAAGAAAGTCAATTTATTTTTAGTTTTTTTTTCCTTTCTACAAAAATTTCTTTTTATTCTTACAGAATTAGTTTAGAGAATAAGATATGGTTTCTTGTCCTTTCATTTGACATGATTTGTAACAGCATCACACATTTACTAGGGACGAAATGTGGCATTTAAATATTGAACTTAAGAAAAAAAAATATGTTGAACGAGGTTTTGCTTTTCTTTATAAAACGTTTGTTTTTGATTTGTGGAATTTTTTATATTTATAAATAATTTTAGAATTGAAAATTATCTCATGTTGTGTAACTGAGTAAATAAAGCAAAATATAAGCAAGAAAGAAACTTAATTAAATTTTTTATTTTGGGACTTTGATGCTGAAATTTAATCTATAAAAAAAACAAGTCAACGTTGTGTTTCCGTTTTGAGATGACGAGACGAGGGGAAGCAGTAAATTAATTCTAAATTCTTTTATTAAAGAAAATACAAGAAAAAAGAAAAGTAATTGAAGCAGAATTAAAATTCTAATTCATTAAATAAAAATTGATTCGGTTGAATTATTTGTCTAGTTTTTATAGAATCAGAAGAATCATCATTAAAATTACGTTGACAGTGTTGACATATTTAGACTCTAATAAATTATGGTTAGTATATTGTTCAGAATTATCTACCGAAAGATAATAAAAGCGTTAAAATCAAAATGCATTCAAACAAAAGGAATTACTGATCTTGAATTTCTCTATAAAAGACAAAATACTCTTAAATATAAAATTCAGTTCATTTTTATATGTGCTTCAGTTCTTATTTGTTTTGTGTACAAGTAACAATTCTTTTATTAAAAAAATGTTAAATTCTGTGTTTTTTACAATAATTATGATGTTATTATTGTTACTGGGATTAACATCATCCTTAACAAATTTAACAAATTTTGTATTGAAAATGGGACCAACAATAAACGATGATACAACAAATTTAATACATGAAAATGAAAATCATTTAACGCAAAAAGATAATTTAAAATATTTTATTCCGTTAAATTATAAAAAAGAGAAAAAAATTCAAGAAACTAAAAATGAACAAAGTGAAGAAATTTTTCATGAATTACCAAAATTAATTAATGAAAATCAGAGAACAGTTAATGATGAATTATTTTTAACAACAAATGATGAAACTTATGAAATACAAGAATTAAATAATCCATCAAAATATTATTTAGAACATCAACAGAATATTCCATCATCAATGAAAGGTTATAATTATTATCAAGGATTTCATTTATTTGATCCAACATTGTCAACATTAGCTGCAATTTCTTTTGTTGGATTTTTAGTTAATACAATTCTTGGTTTAGTTGATCGAATGCGTTTTCCATCTATTGTAAGTGGTAGAAATTATTTAAATTTTTTGTATCGAAATCAAATTAATCAGGAATTATTTAATGAAATGGAAGATGAAATTAAAAAGGTATTGGCTAATTATGAAAACTAATACACCCCTTTACTCTTTTAATGAAGGGGATCAGTGATGATCATTTATTATTTTAATCTAAACAAATTAATATTACGTTGATAGAACGACAAAATATTATAAAATTGAATAAGAAGAAGAAGAAACATTCATTCATTGTTCTTCGATTCAATTCCTCACACCATCTTTAATTGAATAATTAATTAATTTTCCGTTTACCTAGAATCGACTCCAATTTAATTAGACTGAACAGGAGAAATGTTGTGAGAATTATTCAGCATATTAATTACATCTCACAAATAAATTAAAAGAATTTTGAAAGAAAAAAAAAACACAAATTATAGGAAAAAAAATCGAATATAATTTATTTTTTATAATTTGTTTAAAGTAACACAAAAATATAGAGAAACTATTTAAAGTAGAGGGGAAAAAGAAAATGTTATTTTATATTTAATTATTAGTATTTAAATGTTAATTATACTTAAATTTAAATAATTCAGAATTTTATTATACGAAAAATTCAATTAATTTACAGAAGTGTTTTTGTTTGTTTTTCTTATTCTAAATAATATTTTTTATTTTATTAAATGAAAAAAAAAAGCTGCAAATACAAAAGAACAACAACAACAAAAATATATAAATAAAAGAATTTGTTTATTTGGAGACGATTTATTTTTTTATTATTGGCCTTATTTGTTTTTCCTCTTCAGAATTACTTTCTACAAAAAAGAATTTAAATTCGTTTAAACCAAAAAAAGGAAATAAAAATTTATAATACTTAAAAGAAATCCTTTGTCTTAAAATATTTTATATTCATCAATTAAGAAAAATGTTACAAATGTTTCGCAAAAAAAATTATTATTTCTTCTTAAATCTTTACTTCAATTTGAAGTTTAAGAAAAGAAAAGTCAATTTATTAATTATCAGTTTTGCTTTTTTTTTTTGCCTTAATTAATTTTACAAATTAAATGGTCCAAAATTAAATATTAAATATTTCATAAAAAAAGAACAAAACTCTAAAATCTAAATTAATAAAATAATTTGTTTTTTTTTTTTTTTTGTTAAACGTTGATAGATAATGTGTCTCAAATATATGTATATTCAATTTATAAAAACCTTATAATTTATGTATTTACACAAAAATTAAAATAATTAAATTGTTTCCAAGCAAAAATTCAATAAAATGTTAATAAACAAAAAAAATAATAAAAAAATAGGAGATTAAAGAAAAATATGTTTTTGATAATTTAAATTTTGTTAAATAATTATTTTTTTTTAATTTAATAAAAAAGTATTTTATTTCTTCTTAATTCCATTGACTAAACGTATCCTTTTTGATGTTTCGGTATCACTGCATGATGATGATGTTGATGCACTTTTAGTACGTATATGTTGCTTTAATAAATTTGCTAATAGGAAAAACGAAATATTGTTATTTTAAATTCATTCAATATTTATCTAATAAAAACAGGAAAAATTTCATTTTCTCTTTTTACTTTGTTCAAGAAATAGTTTTTTTTTTCTTTTTTCAATATCTTACATAGCAGTTTTATCTGTTCATCGTTTTAAAATGTTAAATTCATTTATAAAAAATATACGGAATTATTAGTTTGTTTAATTTAATCTATAAGTAACAATGTATTAGTAAAAAATCAACTGTTATTTAACATTTTGTATAAACTAAAATAAAATTAGGAAATTTTTTTTTAAATTAACAAAAAAAAAAAAAAGGTGAAGTAAATTTTTAACGAACATTTGAAGATTTTTTATTTAAAAGAGTTAATTAATTAAGTTCCAAGTTTTATTTTTTTATTCAAATTAATTTAAAAAAAAAAGAAAAATCTTACCTTTAGTTGCAATTGCTTCCCGACTTATTGGTCTTGCTACTTTTCTTATTTTATTTGGACTAAATTTTTTATTTTCTTTACTTATTTCTGTGTTTCTGTTCATACTGATTGTTTTACATGATGATTTTAGAGTTTGAGCTCTTCTCATTGTATTATTACGTTCCATTAAAACTGGACGATTTATTGTATTTTTATTGAAACGAAATGGTGTAATATCCGGTAATTCTTCAGCTAACTGATCATCAGTAGATAAAGTTTGTGTTTCATTTAAATTTACAGTTGATTCTGTTTCTTCATATTTTGGTATTGGCTTTATTAATACTTTACGATTTATATTAAAATTCATATTTGATTTTGTTGTTTCAATTAAATTAATATTATTTGGATTCTTAAACGTTTGGGTTTTAGCCAAATGTGTATCCTCTTTAAATAATTTTGTTTTGAATTTCGTTTTATCACTACGGATTTCATCATCATCAAAGCTTGGTGGTTTTGGACGTTTCTTTGTTGAAGATTTTATTTCATCACCACCACCAATATCCTCGTTCAATAATAATGCTGTTTGATGAAAACTTAACGAACCTAAATCAGTTTCATTGAAATGTGTTTCATCATCAAATTTAACATTACGTTGTCCTTGTATCATTTTAACAAGACTATTTAATTTTTCTCTAATAACAATATCAATACGACCACTAGCACGTAATAATAAGTAATTTTGTTGAATAATATCACAACTTAAATCAATAGTTTTACGCCAATGTTCTGTTTGACCAAGATAAATTGAATTGACTTTTATTAAATGTAGTGCACTTATATTTGTTTTTGCTGATGTTAATTCCATTTCTTTAGCTTTTGTATAAATTAGTAATATTGATTTCATGTCCTAAAATAAACATTTTAATGAACATTTAAATTTAATAACATTTTTTCTTCTACTTACACTTTCTTCAATTTCTTTATGTAATATTTTCAAATTTTTAACAGCATCAGAATAACGTTTTTCCCAACGAATCATATCATCTCTTTGGCGAGCAACTTGCTTTCCATATTTATCAATTGAGGCTTCCAATTTCGCAATATCCTTAAAAAGAGAAGTAACGAAGAATTAATTTAAAATTGAATTAAAAGAAAATCTTCATAGCGATTACAGCGCTATTTCGTAAAACGTGAGTGTGACATATAACATAGTGAAATTCTGTCCAATTTTGACAGGTAGTCAAAATAACAAAATATTAAAGGCAAAAAAGAGTTCCAAGAAGAAAAAAAATAAAGTGATGTTATCGTTTCGCAATTTTTTTCGTGTTACCCCATTAATACGTTCATCAATTTATTCAAATATTTTATTAACTGAAAAATTATGGTTTGAAAATAATAATAAATGTGTTGGTGTAGGAACAACAACAACAATAATATCACCACAACAGCAATTAATCTCAATCAGATGTTATGCGAAAAATAAAGATAAAAAAAAGGATAGAAAAAATGTTAAAATTGAAATAAATGAACAATTATTATCATCGGCAATTAATTTAGAAACATTTAATAATCAAATGCAAAAAGCATTAGATGTAATGAAAGATGAATTTTCAAAAAATTTATCATTAAGATCAACAACTGGCTCAATTGAAACATTAAAAGTAAATGTTGACGGTAAAGAACATGAATTACAAGAATTAGCACAAATAATCAGAAAAAATCCAAAAACAATTGTTATTAATATGATTGCATTTCCACAAACAATACCAGCAGCATTGCAAACATTACAAAAAAGTGGTATGAATTTAAGTCCACAACAAGATGGTACAACAATATTTATTCCAGTACCAAAAGTAACACGTGAACATCGTGAAAATTTATCAAAAAATGCAAAAATATTATTTACAAAATGTAAAGAATCAATTCGTGATGTACAAATAAATCAAATTAAAAAACTTAAAAAACAAGTTGATATTTCAAGTGATGATAATTATAATATACAAAATCAGTTAATAGCAATTGCTGATAAATATATTGGTGAAGCTGATAAATTATTAGAAGTTAAACAACATGAATTAATTGGAAAGGAGTAGAATTTTTCATTCTTTTTTTGCATCAGATGTCATTTGTTTTTTCTTTAATATTACGCATTTAAAACCAATTCTAGTTTGTGTTCAAAATATAATTAAATAAATAAATAAAAAGATTTTACAAAAAACAAAATGTATTTTTAGATTTGTTTTTTTTTTCTAGATTGAACCAACACATATTTTTTATCTTTTTATCTCCGTCTCTTTCGTTAGAGACAAAAGAAAAAATGATTTAAATTGAAAGAAAAATCAGTTATAAAGATGTTTGAATTTTTTTTTTGGTGAACATTTTTTGTCGGTGTTTAATTTATATTAATTGAAACTTTTAAATTTGAAAAAAAAAAAATTATTGTGCCAATTGACATCAGCAAATATGAAGAAGCACATTTAAAGTTTTATTGTATACTCATATCGAATATTAAAAATAATGAAAAAATTCGACTTACCGCACACAAATGTGATCCATCCAGTTGTAAAATCATTTTAGATGATTCAGCATGCTCCTTTAATTTTGATCTCAATTTTAAAACTTTTTCCTTACTTTGCATTGTAAAATAATTTTCTTGTGCCTTTAACGCTGTAGCATAAACAGAATCTATTTTAGCACACCATAAATCAAATTCTGGTCCTTCAGCAATATTATTACTCTTTGTAATACCATCGTTTTGCGCTAATTTAGCTTCCAATTGTTGAATAAATAATTTAAGTCTATCATTTTCAATTTGTTGATCTGATAATTTTTTAATAAAGAATTCTTTTGGTAAATTCGATTGTAAAATATTTTGTTTGAGTGTTGTTCGTATTTTCTTTGCCCTGAAAATATAAAAATAATAAATTTACAATAAAGATATGTTATTCAAAATACAAATAAATTTCAAGTGGACAATAAATAATCTTACCGGCTTGCATATTTTAATGTATTATAAGTGTCCTCATAAGTAAGTGATGACTGCGATACATTTGCAATCATAACAGTTTGGCAATTTCCACCAAGTGAATCCTTAAGAATTCTTGTTAAATTTGAATCTCTACAAATCAAAATTTGAACTTTAAATTTGAACATAATATTAACGAAATTAATTAATTTTTTTACCTGTACGGTATATGTTTAAGCCCATCAGCTAATTTATTAATACAATTACCTAATGCAAGTAATGATTTATTAATGCTAGCACCTTCTTTAAATCTCATCCCCATACATTTAGTACTGGCTGCTCTTTCAGAACCAGCTAAGTCAATCATTGATAATTTTACTGTCCTTTTCTGTGATGTTTTTCTATCAATCATTCTGATATGTACTTGAAATATGGCATGACTTCTGCTACTCTCAGCATTCGCATCAGTAGGATGTTGCGTTCTGTTGCGATTACCAACTGCTAATAAATTTAATAATTCTTCAGCGTTATAAATCGGTTTTAAACAAAGCCCTTTAACAACAACTCCATTTGCATCTTCACGCAACATCATTGGTCCAGTTTTTGTTAACAAATTCATTACTTGCTCGTTGTACACTTCTAAATAGGATATGCCAATATCGAATTTTCTCTCTTCCGCCAATTCATCAATTTGTGAGAATAATTCTTGCATCGTTAAAAATGTTATACCTGGGTTTTCCTCATTACCTAACATTGTATGAGTTTTACCAGCGCCGGTTGCCCCATAGACAAACACTGAACAATTATAACCACCCATGACTGACGTGACTAATGGTTTCATACAAGCCTCAAATACATCCATATTTCTTGATTCTTCATCAAAAACATCATCAAATTCCATATTCAATTTTTTATTAACACGTTTTGTAATATCACGATGCGTTTGTTTTGCTCCATGAAAAAAAAATTCATCCTCGTCTATTTCTGGATCAAATATAAGATTTCTTGTGTCAATAACTCTAATAATTGCTTGTTGATTTTGTTCCAGTTCTCGTCGATTTAGTGGTCTTACTCGAACAACAACACGTATATTTTTTGAATGCTCCATTTTTAGTATTTAATTTACTTATTTTGTTTATTAAAACTCGATTTTTTTATAAATAATGTGTTTCGTAAAAAGAAACAAATCAAAAAAAAACGCCTGTCAAAACTTTATTTCAACCGAAAACAAAACATTTCTAGATATCTATTCAATTTTTTAATAAAATTCAATTGAATTAGAACTAAATTAATACTTTCACAAAGAGAATATAAATAAAACAGTGGAATAAATCAATTATTACAAATTAAAGGTTCTTAGACCGTTTTTGTTGTTATTTTTGATTTGATTTCGAATATGTTTGGTTTGTCGTTTTAATTGACACTGAACCAAAAAACATAGAATTCTTTACAATAACATAGCATTACACTGAACTTAAATTCAAATATAAAACGGTTTTATTGAATAATTTTTTGATATGTTGGGGGTTATTTCTTTCATAACTCGGTATTAATTTTCTTATAATTATATCATTTGCGGACATCTTCTTCTAGAAAGTATTGATGAATTTATTCACATTATAATATAACGTGTATTTCAATGTTGAATGAAGTTGGATCAGTTTATTTATTTGAATCAATGTTGAATGAATTTGGATCAATTTATTTATTTGAATTATTATGGGATTATTAATTAGGAATTAAAAATTGAATTAGTTGAATAATTAATTCTTTAATTCAAATTTTGGAGATCTATGAAACTGGATTTAATTATCAAATTGTAATATCATTATAACGCGTTATTAATAAATTATTAATAGTTTCCTATTGGAAAAAGAAATTCAAAATCACCAAAGAACTGAATTTGATCGTTTTTTCGTGCACGTTCAGATGAACTGAATTTATGTTAAGCATATAAGCTCAATGCTGAATTAATCTAGAGAAAAAAATAGAAGCAATTCTTTCGTGTTCAAGATTTAAGTTTTATAAAATAAGTAATCAAAATACAAAAATTAAAAATGAATGGACAAAATTTATTTGCCTGTTCCAAATGTTTTTCGAGGCATTTATTTGAAGACTTATCACAAGGTCAACAATTGTGCAAGGTGAAAATTTTTAGTGTTTTAATTTTTGTCTTTTTTTTCTTTTGCGACTTCTTTGGTTTTTTTGTAAATTTGTTTCTTTGTGTTTTTTTTCTTAGCTTAAAATTATTATTCTAGTTTCTTAAATATACAAGTGTTTTGTGATCGAATTAATATAAAAATAAATTCTTGAAAACGTATTTATTTTTTGTAATACGTGGCTTTCTCTCGGACAATGAAATGATATAAATTTACAGTTAAAAAAATAAAGTCGTAAAACAAAAGAAGTCGGTGTATATGTGTGTGTGTGTGTGTATATGTGTAGTGCGAATTTTTTTTTTGTGAGAAAAAAAACTGAAGAAATTATATTTTAATCCTTGTACCTAATATTTTGCTTGTTTTTATTTCAATGGCGAAGCTTAAAAAAAATGAAAGCTTTTTTTCTTAGAATTTTTCACTTCAAATATAAAAAATGAGTCATTGGAATTTGCGATGAATAAGAAATGAATAAAGAAAAATAAAATTTTGAAAGTCAACAACTTTTTATTGTGATAAAAATAATATTTTTGTTTTTCTTTTATTTCTTTCTTGGCTTGTTTTTTAAAAATAAATATTTTGTTTTATGTATATTCATATACGTATTTTTTTTTTGTACATTTTCAGGAATGTCGAGGATCATTAGTTAAATGTACTTACTGCAGATCAGAATTTCAACAAATAAGGTGATTCGACAATAAATTTTTTACGAATTTTAGAAAATTTCTTTTTATTTTTTTTCGTTTTATGATCCTATTGTTTTTATATGCATTTCCAATTGTTTTTATAATTCGTATTACCAAATACTAATTCATTTTTTTTTTTTTTGTTTTTATTTTGTTTGTTTTTAGCAAAGGGAATACAGCGACTATTTGTAAAAAATGTGAACAAAATGTAAAAAATTATGGGAAACCAACTGCTTGCCAGCATTGTAATATCATAGCTGCCTTTATTGGAAACAAATGCCAAAGGTTTGTTTTATTTTTACTTTTTTTTCTCTCCCATTTTTATTTTTGAAACATTTTTTTCTTTTTTCTTCTTTTTGTTATTAAAAAAAGTCGTTCCAAGAGAGTTTTTCAAATAAAACTTTAAATTAATAAACCCATTTGTCTGCCTTTTAAATAAATAGAATTAAATATTGTTTATTGACCCTTATCTTTAATATTGCCTCGCTCAGCAGAATAGTTATGTTTTCTTATTAGTAATTTGACTTTTGTTAAGGTTCCTGAGCGGGAACATTTGATCTTTTTGTTTGTCTTTCTCTCTCGTTCTCTGTTTAAAGAGAAAACTAAAATTTTAACAATAAAAAGAAACAAAAAAGAAAAAATTTAGTTAGAGTTTTGAAAACTTTAAAAAAAAATAGATTTAAAAATAAAAAATTTCCAAAAAAAAAAAACAAACAACGTTGATTATGACGCAAACAATTTATAATTAGGTGTACAAACTCCGAGTTAAAATACGGACCTGCTGTATCATGTGATCAGTGTAAACAACGATGTGCATTTGATAGGCATGATGATACTAAGAAGGTTCGTCAAATAATATGTTTACCACAACAACAATATCAACCAACGGTTGCACGTGGACAGAACCCAAAAAACAAAAAAAAAAAACAATTGCAAAAAAAAAAACCAAAATACGAAAGAAAAAAATAAAACCAAAATAAAACGAGAAGAGATATCCATCAATGTGTTTTTATTGTGTGTTTTCTCAATTATTTTTTTTGATAAGTTTAAGAAAAAAAAATCAATATTAAGATATTTATTTGTTGTATTTTTGTTTTTTTAAAAAAAAAAGATGTTTATAATTAGAATATAAGGAAAAACTTTTCTAGGGCATTGGTTTTTTAAAGGGCATTCGTTAAAGAATCTAGGTGACCAACCTATAAATGCTCTAATTAAATATAGAGACTTTAAAAAAATGTATTTTCAAGTATATTTTTCTCAATTTGTTATTGTTGGTAATTTAGACTTCTTACAACAAATGCTCAATAAAAACCAAAGTCTTTCCAAGTAATGCCAACAAAATTATTTGAGCATTATTTTAACATAATTTCAGCATTTTTGTTTTGTTTAAAATTCTTCTCTTTTTTTTTTGTTATTGAAACAATTTTTATTCCATTTTGAAGAAATTGTATCTTCACAATTTTTGATTTGTTTTTTTTTTCTGCTGAAATTATTGTCATAAAGTCGAAAATAATTTTCTTTAAATAATGTTTATTTAAATCTATAAAAAATTTGTTTTAATTATTCTTAATAATTTTTGTTGTTGTATTCTCTTGGCAATAAGTAAATCATTTTTTATTTTATTTTAAGTAAAAAAAAAATCGAAACAAACATTTGAATTATATAAAAGTAAAAGAAAAAGGAATAATCACAATATTCAACAATGTATTTATTTTGTTTTTTCAAATTTTATTTTTCATTGTGAAAGAAAAAAAGAAATTTTTTTAAAACATTTAAAATTAGAATTATTAATATTTGTATTTAAGGTTTTCGATAATTAGTCTAAAAAATTATTGGACTTTCAATGATTTGTTTCAATTCATTTTAATATTTTGTCGAATCATTATTTTATGTAAATTCTTGATTGACATTCTATTTATTTTTCTTGGCGGCATTTGTCGTATTATTTAATGCCGTGTTTCACAAATAATTTAACTGACAATTTTAATTACTTTATTTTGTGCTAATTGTTCGCATATCGCATAATTTCGTCTAATCTTAAGTTAAATGTGAAACTCGACATTACTCATTGTTTGCCTTGTTTTTATAAAGTTTTATAAATTCAAATAAGCATAAATGAAAATTTAAAATGATAAAAATATTTATTATAATTTAATTAATTTAAACTTTCGTCTTCAGTTTCTGTAAATTTACATTTATTTACAAAATCAAACATTTGTGACTGTTTCTGTAATTTAACTTTAATCATCATTCAGTTATGTACATATTATTTACGTATTCTAATTCCGTGTGAAACTGTAAATCGTGTTTTCATAACAAAAAGAGTCATTTAAATGTTCTTAGTATTTTCAGAATAATATTTTCTATTTATTTTACATTTCATAAATATTCAATGTTACACGTTAATATTTTATTTGAATATTGCTTATTTTTTAAATCACTTTTAAATTGCCAATTAATTGATAATTTTAATTGGAGGAAATTAATTTTTGCTCGTGGTTATCGTAAATCCGTCTAGTAACCGTTCAACATATTTGAAGTTTTAAATAATAAAGAACGTAGCGCTGAATATTTATTTATATATTTTTTGAAAGATTGCCATAATATTTTTTGTAAATTTCCGTTTTCATAATGATTTGAATAAGTTTCCAAATTTAAAATATTTTAATAGTTTTATAGATTTTTATTTCATCATAATTATATAATTAATATGTTAGCGACTAAATTTAAGTAAACAGAAAAAAAAGACATCAAATATGTATTTTGATTGTTTTTATTATCATATTTCTTAATTCCATTTTAATCTAACCGAAAAAAGATGAAATGATTGAAAATTAATTCGAACATTTGGACTAATCACATCGCAATTTTTTTTTTAAGCATTTAAAAATAAACAATTGTTTTGTTTTACGTATATGCTTAATAGAAAGTTTTAAGTTATTAATAATTGATCATTTTATCTTTAACAAACCAAAGAAATAATTTATATTTAAATATTTATTTTAATTATAAATAAAATAAATAATTAATGATTGCTGTAACAATAACAACAAATTAAACATCAAAAGCACACAAAAAACATTGATGGATTTCAATCTATTTTTCTTCTCTCGTCATGTCACGTGTACAAAACACTTATACATTTTTTTTCTCTCTGTTTGCGTCATAATCTAAAAAACTTTTTGTTATATAAATTTTGTGTAAAAGTAAAATAAAAATACATTTTCTTTTATAGATTGACGGAAAACTCTTATGCTGGTTATGCACGTCATCTTTTAAACGTGCGGTAGCAAAGGCACGTCAAGTGGAAAAAGAAGGGCGTTTGGTTAAAAAGAGACCAAATAATGAAAAAATACAAAATCATAAGGAAATAATAAATCCAAAAAAACCACAACGGCCAGATATAACAAAACAGTCAATACCAGAAATACCTGAAAAAATACCAAGGATAGCTAATAGTGGTGACATCTAATTTTAGTATAAAAGAAATTTGGTTTTTATTAATTATTAATATTTTTCACAGGAATTATTGACATGAATAGTTCCGATCATGTTATTATGATGACAGAATTAAAAGAGACTATAGCCAGTTTACAGAAAAAGTTATTGATGAAAAATAGGGAACTTTTGGATAAAGATAAATTGGTAAAAATAAGAATTATTTAAATATATTTGGCTTAGAATTAGAAGAATTTTTATGAATGAATTTATTAGTCTAATTTCAAATATTCATCATACTATTTTGTTTTGGTTTATTTTCGATTTGAAAAACAAAACGTATTTAATTCGAGGTCAAAATTACGATTATTCTTTTGTTTAGAAAAAAAAGCAAACAAACAAAAATAATGTTCACAATTTATTGATAAGAATTATTTGTTTTTTGTTTTTGTTATGCTTTAATATTAGTTATACGAAATTAATAATAATTAATCTTTCATTTTAACTTATTTATCAACAATAATAATAAAAAGTTGGATGATTCGGTTAGAAATTGTAACCAAACAAAAATAATTTTCAGTATTTAAGACGAGTGCAAACCATATCGTTTTTTCTTTGTTTGTGTCTGAAAATAATTGATTCATTTTTTTTATTTTTATAAATTTCAGATAACTGAACTAAAGGCGAAACACTTTACATTTGAAAATGAATTTCGTGTAAAAATGAAAGACACTGAGCGTTTATATGACACAAAAATTGATGTGCTCAACAAAAAAATATCATGTTTATTGAGAGAGAATGCTGCGTTAACAAGATCAAAACGTACAGTTGGCAATTTAGCAAAAGATAATCATTCGGGTGGTTCATCTGGAACTGATAGTCCGAGTATAAATTAAAAAAAAATGTATTGTAACATTTTTTGCCTGCAAAACAAAACAAAACAAAAAAAAATAGTCAAATTTTTTTTTTCTTCTAATTTAATTTAATTGACAAAAAACAAAATGAAGAAAACATACAAATAGACAGACACAACATTAAAACCTCATTTTTATTATTGTGTTTGTTGTACCGACCATAAATGTTGAATAAAAAATAAAGATGTTGAAAGGAAAACGAAAAGAGGAAGAGCATGACAAAATTTCTATAATCAAATAGAAATAGATAAAAAGAATTCATTCAAATAATACATTTTTTTTCTTCATTCATTATGGTCTTTTGAAATAGTATACTTGTGTGCATGGGTTTTGTGTGTGTATGAACTATGTCGATTATAATCAATATTATGGTAAAAAAAAATATTTTTTTAAATTTCTTTGGGGTATTTTAGATTTGTTTTAAGTATCATTTCTCTTTCTTTTCTTTTTTTAATAAAATATAAATTATAAAATTATGTAAAAATAATCTTGTCTCTAAATTTGATTCCATTCCTTTGCGGATGATAAAAACAAAATTTAATTTATTATTTTCCATTTTTAATTTTAAATTTTCTTTTTTTTTTTTTAATTTTGTGTGATTGTAATTATGATTAAAATAACTTAAATTAATTATTTAGAAATAATTAATACAAATATTAAAAGAGAGAAAAAAAAATAATTAAAATTAATTTTGCTTTACAAAAAAAAAAAAAAAAAATTGAAATTTGTAGAGAAAAAACAAGTAAAAACTCATGAAATCGGTTTTTATTTTAATTTAACTAATTATAGGTTTTTTTAAATTTTTTTTTTTAATTATATAAATAATTCAGAGCTAAGAAAAATCTTAATTCTGTAAATAATAATTGTAATTGAAAAAGAAACAAAATTATTGTGTGAGAGAAAAATTCAATAATTAAATAAAAATCATACAGTAAAAGAATTTATTGTTTTTTTTTTTTTTTGTGGAATTTAAACTTGGAATTGATTTGTTAGAAACAGTTTCTCTTTCTAAGTTTTTATTTTGATTTTACATAATTTTTTGCTTTCTGTTATTTGCAAATTTTTCATTTTTCGCATTTTAGTGAGAAAGTTTTTTTTTTCTGATTTGACCTTCAGACAAAAACAATTAATAATATTTGTTTATTTTATCCGTATTCTTTTATATATTTTTTATTTTCTTTGAGGAAATCAACTATCGTACTTTCATTACATAAATATCATCATTTATTTAATATTCAAGAGGAATTTTTCATTTCATTGAAAAAAATTCCTTAAATATTGATTAATGTTCTATCCCCTTTCTCTCTTACCTTTTTTGCTGAAAATATTTTCTCAAATAATACGAAAGAAAAAACAAGGAATTTTTCCCATTAAATTGTAAATATTTAATTCATACACAATAATAATAAACTAATAACATTTTTTTTATAATTTGTCGATACTTTTTCTAACTTATAATAAATTTTTACATTAAATAACAAATTCATAATTCTAATTTATTGTCCAAATTTTCACATTTTACTTTTTTTTCACAGACAAACGATTTTGTTTTATTTTAAATAAAACAATATACATAGATTATTGGATATGATTACATTTCTGTTTAGTTTTTTTTTTTTTTACTTTAAAAAATTTTAACCTTATGCTCAACATTAGGATTTTCAATCGCAGACTTACTTTGAATTATTTTTAATTCACGTTCCGTAGCTGTAACTTTTCTCTTTTCTGTTTTAACATCTAAAAAAAGGAAATAATAAACACAAATTTACGGGAGGAAATTAATAACAAAATATTTACCATCTGGCATTAATTTTATGGTATTCCTGATAACTGCCTGAAGAGTAGCAGTTGTATTTTCTAATGCTACTCCAACATCTTTTGTTAATGTGCTATGTGCTAAAAATAATGCAGCAAAAAGATCTCCAGTACCAGTAAATTGAATTGGCCCACCTAGTTTTGGAATTGTCAGTTTGTAACGCTGATCATTGTTATCATTTTTCTGACTTAAAAATGCAACAAGCTGGTCTGAAGCTCCCAAATCGGATGATGATAATGCAACTGTTGACACTCCTTTTTTGTGAAACCAACGAAGAGCGTTCCATGCATCTTCGTCGGTTTTTATTGGTCCCTCTGTTAAAAGTTCTACTTCGAATTGATTCGGAGTGAGAATATCAGCTAATGGAATTATTTCATCGCGGTAAATTGGTAGTAAACTTTCTGGAACGTACATAGTACCATCGTCCCCCATAACTGGATCACAAACTGTAATTTATATTAAAATGAAATTTTATATCTTATAAAGACAAAATAAGTAATGTATTTTCGATTTTATTGTAGTGATGAATGTCACTGACTTTTCTTATCTCTAAAAATAGCAAATATGGCCACCTAAATTCTATTTGATTATAAAAAAAATTGCGGTTAAGATTAAGTGATGACTTATGGCTTTATGGTATTTCCATTTCATTCAATTTGACTAATAAAAATGGAAATCTATGCAATAAACTAGGTTTTAATTGCCAAACCAATCAGAAAGAAATAAGATAAAATGATTTTATCTTTTCAAAAATTTTAAATTGACTTAGTACACAGAAATATTTACATTCTAAATTTGTATGAAATTTGGTAAATTGTTGAATTAAACTATACAATAGAAATCTTTGTTAATTGGTGTTTCAAATGAAACAATGTCGTAACTTTAAAGTCATGAGATACGGTTAAAAATTGGTTACACTATTTACAAAGAAAATAAAACAAATGTTACCATAAATCAAATTGGGATTGGCTTCACGAAGTTTTTTCACAATTTTTGCAATTTTTCTTAAGAACAAATCATTCCCAATATAACCTGTTAAAAGATGTGTATATTGTGGCAAAAGATTATTAGATGTAAGTCCTTGAAACAACTCATCTAAAAATACATATAAATGCTAAATTCAATTAATAATTTACAAATTAATTACACACCTTACCCAATTCTTTTTCATTCATCACTTGCCCTTTAATGGAATCATAACCAGTATGATTGGAAAATTGCACAGAATTGATTGCATCAACTTCAAAGCCTAAAACCTGTTAGTGTTACATTGAAAATCTAATTAATGAACTATTGACTGACGTCATGATGGCGTCATTATGGTTTATGATTAAAAATTGTATTACCTGCAATGGAAAGGTTGCACTTTTGTTTCCTACATTTCCGTGCACAACATGACTTTGTATTGAAAGGACACGATTAGGAATGGGTTTATTCACTTGAGAGTTGCTCATATTTCTTGTGAAATATTTAAATATTAAATAATTAGTTCGGATATTTGAGTATCGCATAATAACACAACACACTACAAGTTATTGTACTATACTGAGGAGAAATTCTATTTTGAAATAATATAAGTGTTTTTGGGAGGTGGAAGTTATTTTTTCCTCAACTTTAGTTTTAATTGTATAAAATAAAATAATTTTTATTTGTATATGTGATGATAACAGCGTAATCTTTTATTTAAGATAAGATTTTTTTTATTATATTTAATTTGTTTAGTGAAATTGATGAGAATGTTTAATAGTGAAAGAATCTGCGTAAATATTGATTTTTTAAGTTACAGTCATAAGTTAAGGATTAAGTACAAAAAATATGGATTCTTTATATTCTAAAATAAAAAGAACTTTAAAACTTTTATCAACTCGATAGTTTAAAAAACGTGCCCTAATTTTACAGATAAAAAGAAATGCAACAAAATGATTGAATCAAACAACAACAAAAACCAGAAATGTCAAAACAAAGCAAAATTTTTTTTCTTAGACACTGAACTGAAAAAATCTCACATTCTTTTAGGCCGCGTTCCAAAAACAACTTTAAACATATGTATTAATTTTGTAATGCTTTACAATTGTTTGTATTTTGTAACGTTTAAAAATAGTACTAACAAATATGTTGAACAGTTTTGCAGAAATACTTACATTATAATATACTTTTTTACGTAAACATTTTTCATAAATAGTTCAATCTTTTTTCTAATCAGTTTAGATTTTATGTATTTTATTTCAAATGTACACGTTTGTGGACACTTATTTTGGCGGTTATTTCCTATTTCGACTGTTTATTGATTCCCAATGTGCAAAGTCACTCACTCATGTATTATAGTTATGAAACCAAAAGGTGTTGTTTTTATTTAAACTAAATTATTGGAATTAAATTCGGATTCATAGATACATTACCGACTGAAAAGTTAATAATTTCTATATAAAAATTTTAGGTTTATTTTTAGTGCGTTTTTTAGTTTTATCCTTCATAAATTCTATTGATAAATATAAAGGAGGTAACTAAAAAATTATAGCCCATCAATTTTGATCTGTGACCTTTTGAAACAACAAAATTTAGTACTTAATGTCAATTTTTTGACATTTCTTTTATATGTAACAATTATATTTATTATCAAATAAATAAAAAGAATTGATATATTTGCTTTTTAATAAAGTAAAATTAAAAAATAAAATGTTCCTCCTAAAAACACGGTAGGTAAACAGGTTTAATTTTCATTCAAATTCCTTACTAAATGGTTAATAGGTCAACCTCTTCTTACATTTTTAATTAAATTATTAAATAATTATTTAATTTTAGAAACTTTATGCCTCTGGATGCAATATCGTTGGGAGGTATATTCATATGATATTATTATAGAAATGAAGAACCCTCCATTGAATATAAATAAAGGCAAATAAATTGGCCTACGGCTATTAAAAGCTAATATTTGATTTAAAATAAAAAAAACCGTCTATTATTATTTATTTCTGACAATACGTATTTATGTAATCAACAGAACTATTTTTTAAATTGAATTTACGCAATGCTAGTTGATTATTTTTTTTTTTACAATTATTTGATTATAGTTTTTTTTATTTGATTCAATACTACGCAGGATGCTGTAAATTTTTTTATTTAAATTTATTTTTCCCGACGAAAATCTATTATGCAAAAAACTGCACAAATGATATATTTTTACTATTTTAAAACCAACTTGAACACGCTTTTAGGTAAGTGTTCTTTATCGTCTCGTCTCTAATATATTTATTTATTAAAAAAATATTTTCATGAATAACAAAAAAAAAATGATAGTAAAACCACCAATTTTCAACATGGTATATTATGGTTACAAAATATTATAATAATCTACAGTGGTCACGTCACGTGCCACTGATTTTCAAATGTTTAATTTTGTATTAAATAGGCGTATTATCGCTATAATTGAACGATCAAATAATAATACATAATAATAATAATAATAAAACGCAACAGTATCATAACACCCTCAATTAACAAAATACTCAATCGGAAAATGATATTCAAGTAACACTAATTTTCGCACTTTGACACGTGACCTAGCGTATGACCAAAATCTTTTGGTTGTTTTCTTGGTGGCTAAACTTTCCACTTAAGCACATGGGTTAAATATTAGAATAAATTGATAACGCGTGTGTGCATTTAAACGTAGTCACGTGCTAATGTGAGAATGATATGTTTATACATTTTATTTTAATGAATTAATATGTATGTGATAAGAATAACAAATAACTTAAATATATTACACTTGAAATTATCATACTTTGGTTTAGAAATTAAAATCGTAACATGTGATCTATGGAATAAGAATTGCTTAATATTTAAACGACAAACGACATAATCCCTACGAATAATTAAAAAATAATTAAAAAATAATTAAATAATTTTAAAAAATTACCTTCATTTCCGTTACGCAAAAAAAAAATACATAAGTAGGTAAATTTAAAAGGAAAACAAAAAAAAAATTCATTGAATTATGAGCCACCATGAAATTTGTATTAGTTGAAATTCGACATACAACGTCCAATAGTAAACATGGGGTTAGTTTACGAATACAGGAAACGGATTCAGTTTATGTATATGATGTTTTAGGGTTGGTTAGTTATGTTTGTTTTTTTTTCTCTTTTTAAAAATTGACGAGATGAAAATATCAGAATCTGTATGCTTAATTTTTTGAAGGGTCTTGTATATTTGCAATGGATTTATGTCAAATGAGGTCGACAAATATAATATAACTGAAACGAATTTTTACCACTTTTATAGGAAATAAAGTTATATATTGAGGAAATACAAATAATTGCCTAAATAGGATTTAATTTTATGTTTGATTTATGGATTTTATGAACAGATGGATAAAGGAAATTTTTTTTTTTTCTAATTTTATGGAAATTAGGTGAAATGATTGAAATTTTTACTGTTTGTTGATGAGATCTATAAATACAATATGTGAATTATTGGCAGTATTGCGCATTCTGGTATTTATATTTGATTTATATTTAACATCAGACACGATTTGTTGGTTTTAAAATTGAAGTATGGTTAACAGGTATTGTTTGAAGCGGCCAGACAAATTTAACTAATTTCAAAATTATTTAGTGGTGTAAACTATCAATTAATTTCTATTCAATTAAATTATAGATAAATACTTCCATAACGAATTAAAATTATTACAGTAAATTTCCGTTGCAATTGTCCAATAATTTTTTTATTTAAACAAAAAACTGTTTCAATTTTATTGAAACCGAAATTATTATCCATTTAAAGATTATCACACATTCAATAGTAGAATTGACACACAAAAAAAATCCCTAATAAATATAATTTTTTTGTAAAAAAAAAAAATAATAGAACAGCAAAAAAAAAACTAAATCGCGAATTTTTTTCTTTTTGCATTGAAACGAGACTTTTGGGGTAAAAAAATAGAAAATGTAACCAAAAAAAAAGAAAAAGGTTCTTTATTGAAAATCACGCAAGCTTTAATACATAACGCATATATGCATCACATCTGTCATATATATTTTAGTTATATAGTGATAAATACAAAACAAAAAAAAAACAAAAAAATTAATGAGACACGTAAAGTGTTTTGTGCAACTTTTTATTCATTTTTATATAACCGTTAAATACACCTGGAAATTTGTCATTTATTATAATCGATAGAAATCAAAAAGCAATTAAAAGTCATAATATGAAGTGTTTCCTGTTATTTACATGAAAACTAAAAACAAAAAAAAAAAAATGAAAGCAAACTGATTTATACACAAATAAATATATTCGAGGACAGAATAAAATAAAAATTAAAAATAAAATTGTAAAGTTGGTTTTGTAACAAATTAAAGTACTTAAAATAATTGTTATGTATACTTACTGAACAAAGGTAATAATCAATTTTTGTATAAAAATGTAAAAAGTCATTGTCTCTTTAGAATTAAAAATTTAAAAGAATTTATGATAGAAAAATGTAAACAAAAAATTTATGCTTACAATAATTATTGTTTAAATTTAAAAATAAATTTATTTTACTTGAAAACCCATTCAAGAATACCCTAAAATAATTTCTTTAATAAAATATTAACAAAATTTTTTCATTTAATTTACCTATAGTCAATTTTTCTCCCTTGAGAGTTGAGAGTTGATACTCAAATTAAATCTGTAGAAAAAAATGTATAAAACAGAGAATGTTTGTTATCTCTTGTGAATTATATATTGTTGATTATTAGAAATAAAACTATACCTCATACAGAGCTATTACGCAATTCGATAAAAATCTACAAGTATGACAAGGATGATAGAGATCGATTGAATAATATTAATGAATTTGTGTTTAATCCTCCCCAAAAATTAAGGGGTGGTCAGTCATACTTGACGAGGGATAGTTTTTCATTGAAAAAGAAAAAGAATTTTTTTTTTTGGTTTTTTACAGATTTTCTGTATTTTTTCGTTTTGTAAAAAAGTCCTAAAACACGACGTAATATTGTGTTTACACTCCAACGCTTTTTCATTTTATTTTTTATTTTTAAATCTCAGTTTACTCGTCGTATCAATTTATATGACAATATATCCATATAGTGTCATCATCCTATTTCTATGAATTTATGTCCTGTAGTGAAAATGTAAAAATGATTCTTTTTTTTTTCTTCGTTTGCAAACTCCGCAGACACCTTCAAACAAATACATTATAAGATTAATGCAATCGTTGGAATAAATCCATTGTAGTATGTCCCTTTTTCATTATAATGAATAAAATTTTGCCACTGTTTATTGTTAGTGTATGTTTCTTTCTTTCTTTTTTTTTGTATATGTGCAAATGGGGTGTTCTCCTCTCTGCATGACTGGTTATGATTTCAGTTTAACTTGTACATATATTTATGTTTGGATAGAAATCGGTCTGGGTAATTTAAACAATGTTCTACTATTAAAGATTTTTATTTTATTATTTGTAAAGATATAATAGGAAGAAGATACGGATTTGCATTTACTTTTGTATTATCTAAGAATATTTCTGTAAATACAATGGACCCTTTATTAACAAGCGGCCCTTTTTAGAGGATTAATAATTGTATAAAGCTTTGTGTATATTTCTTATTATTATTATTGTTGCATTCTGTTGCACTCTAATGTCCTTCTTTATATTTATCAATTTCAATTGCATTCAGTAAAAAAAAAACAAGTATTTGACGGAAACCATAATTTTTTCTTCAAATCTATTTTTAACTGTGGTTGATGTTAAGATCAAAAAAGATTTATAAAAAAACGGGTTTTAATATCGAAAGGATTTATAAGTTAAAAATAAATTATTAAAAATTGGATACATTTTTTATTTTTAAATTGACATGGAAATTGAATTGCATTTCATTAAATGTTATCATGTGTCCACTTGTTCGATTCTGTTGGTAACATTTTTTTTGGCGTCTGCATTTTTACACTTTTCTGGTTGAACACAACATAAAAGAAATTCACTGTTTGGAGTGGTATTGCATTACAGAATAATTTAAAGATTAGGTTTGCCAAATCATGTTGTTGCAACAATAGTTTTTTTGTTGCAACCGTAGTCCCTTGCCGCTTTTAATTTTACAAAACTATACAAAAAAGAAATACAACCCACTTCAAAAAGTAACTAAAAAATAATATGAAGTAGTTTTTTATTTATGTAAAAAATTTAAAATATAAATAGAAGTTCCCTAATTTAAACAGCATCATCGACAAATCAGATACCAGATGGATCAAAATTTTATAGGTATTGAATAACCAATAGTAAACTGGACGCGAATTTTTTTTTTTTATATTCAGTCATATTATTCTCTATCTCGTACGCTAATTGCATTTCAATTGAACTAAAAATTGAATAGAAACTTGATCTTGTGGGGATTAAAATATAATATTTTATTTGTATCTTTTTTCTATACGATATATTTTTTGATTCTATTCTTTAAAAAAAATATGAGTTATTCTACTGTTTGTTAATAAAATCATATAATCTGTTTTCAACGAGAATAATAAGACTTTTTTTTTTGGTAAGACTTTTGACGTGTAACTTTATATATTTCCTTTATTTGAATTTCTAATCGATTTCATTTTTATTCTATTCTTTATTTAGTTGAGTCGTTTGAGTCTATCAAATTCCAAAGTAAAAAAATTATTATTATTTATTTATTTTTAGACCCTTTTAGATTATATAAATGAAATACCACTTCAACGACCTGACTTTTTAAAACTACCATAGTTTATTTTTTCTTCTTCCACTCCTTTAAATTGGTTGTTAAAATTTCCCTTACATATCATGACATTTTTTGTGCAAATATTATTTTAAATTCTGTTTAAAAAAAAAACATCAACCAAATATGAAAAAATAATAATAAGGGTTACGATGAAATTTATTGGATAAATTATTGTCAAGGATCTGTGATTTTTGTGTTCTAAAATTTTTGTTATACAGAAAAAAAAAATTAATTCATTTGTTTATTTATTTTTTTTTTTGAAACAATTTTTGAGGAAAAAAATGAAATTTATTGAACCAAAACATTAAAAGGATAACTATTTTGACCGCAGCTGGCTTATATCATATTTATGAAACGAAGCGAAACCGTATACATTTTTGAGAGGCACTTGAGTAAAAATTTTTGAATTGATTTTTATTATAAATTTTTTTTTCCTTTGATGGGGAATAAATTTTTATTTTTATTCAATAAGATGAAATTTTCTATTCCATTAATTTATATAAAAGTGTATATTGTTGAAATGAATTTGAAAAGGGATTCATTTTGTTTAATTTCTTTGATTCATTATAATTGAAATAAAAAAGTTTTAAAATAAAGCAATAAATTTTTGTGAAAGATATTTGATGTCCTAGGTAAAAAGATTAAATATGTAACAATAAAAAGATTTCTATAGCTCGCGTTAAATACTTTAAGAAAGAAACAACCAACTCTGATTTAATGCATTAAATTTATTTTATATGTTCATTATAAATTAAATGTGACTTAAAACTAAACTAAATTATATTATTGTATACTTTTTTAATATTATTATTATTGTATTTTTTTAAGGAAAACTGATCTTATTTATTATTGATTAATCCTCTAATTACTAATTTATCCTCATCGTTAGCACGACGATATACATCAATTATATTTTTCAAAGTTTCAATTTCATTCGCTTGTTTTTCATTTTCATTTAAAAATTTACGTTGCATTTGGGCTTTATAACTTAATCTTCCAGCTTCATTCATTTCCAACATAAATTGATTTTCCATTTCATTATTTAAACGATAGTAATAACTTATTTTTTGTTTGTCATCACCAATTTGTGCTTTTGAAGTGAACTGTAACAATTAAAAAAACAAAGTTATTAATTAATACTTTTAATTTTAGTAAAATAATGATGAATATAAACTTACACTATTCAAAGCATTTTTGCTTAGTTGTAAATGTACTTCGACTAAATCATGAAAGCTTAACAATTTTCCAGCTGTTTGCTCAAGCATTTCACTTTTATAAAGCTCAAAAGCTTCAGATTTTAATGATAAATTGTTTGCTTCTGCTGTTGCCTAAATATAAAAAGAAATTATACAAAAATGTAAACGTTAACATTTGTTTCTAAAGAATAATGTTTACTCCTAAAATTGTTTGTGAAGATGTTGCACCACCTTGCTTTAACATTTCCCAATAAACATTAATGTATGCTTTAAAATTTTTGCCCTTAAGGTAATTTCCTCCAATTTGTCTTGCTCGAATATATTGTGGAGCCAAAAGAGCGGGCACGAGAACTTCCAAATTTTCCTTGAATTTTATGTCCAAATCTATAAATGAGAAACATCAAAATTTTTAATTTAAAAAAAAAACAGTTGAATATAAATTTTGTAACCTTTTAATTGTCCACTAAAATTTTCCATTCTATTAACATTATTTCCTGGTGCTGCCATTAAGAAGCAATCAAGTTCTTTAAAGCAAAGAACAAGATTTCTGCGAATATATGCTTGCTCTTCATCTTGGTCTTCTGTAATTTCTAAATTTTTACTTAATAATGTTCTTCCTCCTTCAAATCCATAATCCTGTTCATATGGATAACTCCAATCACGCACTAAGAACAATATACTTTGAAAAGGTCTTCCAACACTTTGTTCCATCGCAATTTTTCCATGTTCAATAGCAAGCTAAATTTTTGATAATTTAAATTATAAACTTAATGAAATACATATTCAATGGATAAACTCACTTGTAAATTTAGTAAATCATCAGCACCGATATTATTGAATAAATTATAGATATGGGTGGATGATAACATCGAAGTTAAAGAAAAAATCATAACATTATCTTTCATTGTACTTGTACTATCAAAAGCTCCCTGAGTATCCATTAAAATAATGCCGATACTATCACCGTTTGCCATTCGTTTCTTATATATTTTAGACCATATCCATATTCCATGTGTGTGACGTTCTGAACCTCCTCTCCAAGAAAATCCTGTTAGCGACGCATTTTCATTTCCAAGCCAATTTTCTGAATTATGTTCCTCATACTGAAAATTAATAGTTATTTTGAATTGCATAAGAACGTGATTAAAATATTATACCTCAGCCTCTAGATATCTCAATAAGAAATTTAAAAAAAAACTTTTTCCTTTTCTAACAGCACCAGTTATAGAAACGACTGCAAGATTACTTTCTTTTGCATTATTATCTTCAATAACTTTCTCAATGGCATCAAAATCCCATTCAAATTCTTTTAATTGCCGATTTTGTTTAAGAATTTGTAGAGGATAACCAGGAACTGGATTTGGTTCACGTGGACGTGAACTTGTTGGTTGATTATTAGATTCGGTCCCTCTATGAGTACTCGGTCTACCAGTTGAACCTAGTCGTTGGGTATTTTGTACGTGAATTTGTTGATTATTTCTTGTTGTTGGTGTTGTTGGTGTTGAACTTGTAGGAATTTGTGACATATTTGTGGTTGCAGAATATGGTACATATGGGCGCGAATTACTTGAAGTTTGCCCCTGATTTGGTATTTGTAGAACTGGTTCACTAGGCACATACTGTGAACTATTATTTGGTCTTTGGTTTCTATTTTGTCGTGAATCAGCCATTTTTCACAATTTTATTATAACCTTTTTCTTGTATAAATTTAAACTAATGTCATTGTTTGTTATGTTACAGCTTTATATAAGCGAAATAATAAATTTAAAACAAAAAAATAAATTGATAAGAAACATCGCAAAATGGTAACCGCAAGAAGCATTGTCTATTATTGTTTTCAATTACTTTAAGTGTAAAATGAATAAAATATTCATATAATTTTATTCTTTTGTGGTTTTAAAATAATATTATAACAAAAGTATATATCGGAAGTGTAAGTGCGTTCTGTGGTTTGACTATACCTATTTATGAATAGAATTTATAGGTGACGAAATTTTTTTATTTAATCTGACCTTAATCTTTTGATGTTGTTATTGTAACATTATTGCATTTAAATTAATTTTAATAAAAAAAATCAAAAATGTTTGTTACAAGTTTGAATACAAAAAAAAATTATCAGAATGAAAAAAAAAACCGAACTGAACTTCAAAGGGCCTAAAAATGGAATGAAAAAAATCAAAGAAAAAAAAAATCAAAGAATAATAAAATGATTTGGAAGTCTTAATATCTAAATGATGAATTTGAAACATTTCCGTTATTCCAAAAAAGAAAACGTTCAAATATTTTTTAAATTTGATAATTTAAATTGATAATAAAAATGGCGTTTTCGATAATTCTTTCAATTAAAAAAAAAAAGAATAAACAGAAAGAACACAAAAGCTGTATAAAATTGTTTAAATAAAAATAATATTTTTAGAAATAAAATAGCTTTGTACCATTCACATGTTTTATTCTGATTGCAATTTGATGCTAAGCCAAAAGTGCTTAAGGGTAGGAGTTTTAAACAAAACGTATGAATATAAATGAATTCAACTTACCCTTAATGGATTTTATTCTTGGTACAATTGAATTTTTTTTCTATTTACCCGAATCTTTATATGTATGTATATAGATCGATTTATATCGACCATCCCCTTGGGCAATTTTTCAAAGAATTCATATAAAAAGTATTAATTCGTCTATAACGATTGAAAAACCATATAAATAAATCTTTGAGTATTTTATGCTGGAAATTCACAAATATTAAGACTATATGGTAAAATATAATAAGAATTGGGTGCATGCGGTTTTATTTAGGGGATGATAATTAGTATTTTTGTGTTATTCATTTTAAGACCTGTGCTCCTTTTCAGTTTCTTCCTTTTTTTTTAGAATAAAAAAAAAATCAAAAGTCCATTACCTGACTGAACTGATTTTGAATACCAACGGTCATTGATTTGTTTGTATTTTAATACAAAAGAAAAACGTTTTTCTATGCCATTTGAAATTCGGGGGCGCTCTTATAATGGCTGGCAGGTGACGGTGAAATCGTCTATTGTTTTCTCTATAGAAATATTTCACCCCATGAAAAATTGTACACCAAACATATAGTTGTCTGACATTAAGGGTATGTATGCAACATCAAATTCAAAAAAAAAAAGAAAAAGAATAAAATATAAGAGAAAAGAAAAAGAGGGTTACAATACAAGAATAATAATAATAATAACAATAATAGAGACCCCCTGAGGTGTCAGCTATATGAATTATATGTATTTTGATTTCGATAACGGGGTGCTCTGTGATGTGACGCGCGTACAGATTTTAAAAATATAAAGCAAACACACATTATTATTTTGATGAATACCGTTTTACGTTTTTTCTTTTTTATTTCCAGAAAAAAAAAAATAAACAGTCAGCTGATCTTTGTTTTTTTTACCAGTTCAAACCAACTGACCTCGGTTTTGCATGAAAAAAAAATTTAACAAAAACCAGATTTTTGTTTATACCAAAAAATTTTTAAACTTAAGTTGATTTAAATTTGTGTAATTATTAGGAGAGAAATTTGTTAGGTGAACAACTCTTTTATTTTCATCGAGACTTGTTCTATAAAATTTTTGTAATTTATTTTAATTTTTAACTGACAATCATATCTTTATTAATAAAATTTTAATAATTACTTCAATCGCATCTTAATATTATAAAATAAAAGAAAGATAAATTTGCTATACCAGGAAAATAATTCCAATAAAAATTCAATTGACTCAACAGTCATCATATAAGGAAATAATTTAGTTGACATTTTTAAGATTCAAAATAAAATTCATTATTCAAGTTCAAAATTATCTTTATTTATATTTCAACATTTTTCATAATTATCTTGTTATATACAAATTTGTCTTTTATTTACATAAATAAATTCTTTTTTTTTTTACTTTTATTATACAATATTTTATATACTTTAAATGTGATTTTCTTATTTAAAAAGAAAGAATAAAAAATATTTATTGGTCGTTGTTTCTTTTTATAAATTTATGAATTTTTTTTTTCTTTATGAATTTTATTTTTTTGTATAAAAAGTGCACTTCTAATTAATTTTTAAAGGCAAAATGTGTATATTATTTCATTATCTTGAAATTGTTTTAATTTAATTGTTTTTTTTTTTATTATTTAGAATTATAAAATTTTAATACATTTAAAATTATTGACTAGAAAATTATTAATAATTAATTAATTAAAATTTAAAGATGGCTGATTGTTGTGTTTTATATTTGAAGAAATTTATTTGAATTTTTGTCTAAATTAACAAAGTTACTTTTGACATTAAAAAATTGGAAATTGTTAAAAAAAAAAAAAATTCGAATTAATTCATTCAATTTATGAGATTTTACACGGATTGACAGAAGAGAAAAAAAAGATTGAAATTTTAATAATTGATTTGGAAAGTAATTTAAATATTTTCGTTTTCAACAAAATGATGATTCCAATTAGGTAATACGAATGACAAAATTGGATTTTACAATTTTGTTACATGACGTTATAATTGTTTGCAGGTGTAGTTGTGTGTTACCAACTTTTTTTTTTAAACAACCATAATTACAAAATTTTAATTTACTTCATAAAATGTTCATCATAATTGTGATTAATCATTTGTTATTTACAAATAATCTGTTTTGTTTTAATTTTGGTACATTGCAATTTTTTCTTCAAACGGAAATTACACAATTAAATGCAAATAAAATAAAATTTGTTTAAATTTACTTGATTGTGTAAATTAAACAAAGTAATTGGTAAGTGATGATGAAGTGATTTTTACAATTTTTTAACTTAAAAATTCTAGATTCAAATTAAATAAAAATTATTTTAATAAAGTTTTTAAACAAACAGTAAAAAAAAAACAAAATGAAAAAAATATAATTGAACTAAAAAACAAAATGTTCGAAACAATAAAAATAATAAAGAAAATAAATATAATTGTCTTAATTTATAATGTTTGATATTGTCCATAATTATTAACTACTTGTTCACTATAATCTCTCCAAGGTGGTGTATGCGTGTAAAAACTACTATTTTGATGTATTCCCTGAGTATCTGTTGAAGAACTTGTAAATTGATCTTGATAGAATCCACCCGTTTGAGTTTGTGGAGGTAATGTGGTTGATGTATACGGTCCTCTTGCTGCCGCTGTCTCAAATACACCTCTAAAAAGCTCATAATTTTGTCTAGAAAAATTTGCATCTTCTACGACTGGTTGCGTTACAGTTGTATTGTATTGATTAAAGAATTCACATGTTCCAAATCCAGTTTGACTTGTACCGGGATTTATAAACATAGCCTCAAATAAATCCTTTGTTATCCTTTCTCCACTAAGAGTTATAGATTGCAATTTTTCAAGATCCAGATTAACTGGACCGCCATTTTCTAAAATTTGTTCCAACGCAAAAATATAGTTATGTGCAAAACGTAGTGTTTCAATTTTGGTTAACTTTGTATCTTCTGGAAATGTAGGAAGTGCTAATCTTAGTTTTTCTAATGCTTCATTAAGATTATGCATTCGATTTCTTTCTCGATCATTGGCTTTCATACGACGATTCCTTTTTATTCTTGCTACCTGAGTTGGACTTCTTGTTCTTGTCATACGATTTTTTCCAACTGCATATTTTCTTTTTGGTTTTCCATCTGACTTTGTTGGAGTACTGGTTTGAACACCAAGATTGGGTTTAAATTCATCTAATGTTGGTAAGTTATTATTAAGATTTTCAATAATTTGTTTTCCTTTTAAAGCGTTCGCATAAAAAAATTCAGGTGATTCGTAACTTTTTTCAAAGCCACTATCTGAAGAACAGTCATCATAGTCAACAGAATTATCATCAAATCCACTGTAACATGATGACATTTTTAAATTGAATTTATTACAAATATTAATAGTGCACTATTTATCACAGACGTATTTTTGTTTAAAATTTGTACTTTGTTAGGATTCACAGAACATAAAAATAAAACTAAACAAAAGAATTTACAAAAATGAACTCAAACACAAGTGAAAAATTAAATAAAAAAATTACAAATTGTAAGAGTAAATTAGTCGCCTTGTTAAAGGTACCTAAACTCACGAGTGACTAACTAGATTACATATTCTACACATAAATATAAGGAATAACCCTCGCATGTACTGTTGATATGGAAAATTGAGGGTTGGCCTGTTTGAATATAATCGACCAATCCAGCTTGGGTGTCGGAGGGAAAAATCATTCATGCGCGGGTACATTTTTTTTATGTATATATATCCTAACAAAATATAAAAGGAGGAGGAGGACGTATTATTTGCGGGTTTTTGGAAAATTGTTATTTAACTATTTACATTTTTTTTATTTATTTAGAAATAAATAAAACTATCAAGAAAGATCAACAAATAAAAATATACATTTATCAGAGAATCGTAAACAATTAAAAGTATTTTACCTAATTGCACAAGTTTTATCTATAAATTCTATTATGAGTTTTAAATTTGGTTCTCATCTTCATTATATTCTTTCATTTTTAATAAAGAGTCACCTTATTTTGTTGTAAAATTTTATCTAAATGCAGTTATCATCAAATAATTTAAAATATTTACCATCTAGTGTTGACTTCCTCTTCTACAACTGAGTATATTTATTTAATGTAATTTTTCTATGTAAATTCAATTTCGTAAATTGAAGTTTTTCATTCAATAAATAAGAACAAAAGCTAATATTGCATTATTATAAGTCAACTCAAAATTTACCAACACCATAAAGGATATTATTTTTATTGTGCCCATTGAATTTTTTTTAATTTTATAAATTTCTGTACCCCGGAAAAATATCAAACGAATAAATAAATTATCGAAAATTATAAGAAAAATATAGAGTTCAAACCCACTTTTACCCTTTCGCAAATAAAAATAAAACCAATATTTAACAGAGAAAAGAAAAATTCGTTCCGATACAAAAATTTAATGTTTCGTTATAATTTATAAAAAAAAAATTATTTGCACGAAAATTGGCGTAGAAAATGTATTTATTGCATTTCATTTATTGATATTATTTTTTATAGATTTTATTTTTTATTGAAGAAAAAAAAAACAATAAAAACGAAAGAGTTGACATATAAAAAACAGATGTCACTGAATGAAAATTTAATGAAGTGAATCGGTTGATGAATTTTTCTTTCAATTTAGAAATGTGTAAGCGTAACAGTTAAATATAAGTGATAAATTTTTTACTTTACCACGGTTCAAAATAAACAAATGATAAATGTAGAAAATTTCATGTCAAATGTATATGAAAATATTTTATATCATATCTTAACGTATAATTTTTCAGGGACCCGTACGTTTACAATATTTTCACGTTTCTGTTTGAATGATTACAATTCAGACATTTTTAAGATTTGCAATGAACTATTGCATATTTTTGGGCATGTAGATAACAATATAATACAATATAATACCCCCATAAAATCAAAGGTTTTTCACTTGAACTTTATAACGTCAACGCTCGTTATATTCAATTGTTATTATTACAATTTTTTATTTTTTAGTCATCTCATTTGCATATTATATGACAAACAGGACATAATTTATTGCTATGTACGAAGGATGAAGTAAATATTAAATAACAAAAGAATGTTTAGATTAAGTCGAGTTAAAGCGAGAAATTGATTTGTTCCAGGTGGTTTAAATTTATAGATGGTCTTTTGAGTAAAAATCCTAAAGTATCGATGACCATATAATGAAACATTCTGTTCTTATTCTAATTTATTCAAATGCAAGAAATTATTTTTTGACAAACATTTTTTATAACTTAAAAAGTAAAGACCTTTAAATAACAATTATTTGTTTGATACACGCGCGCATCATCATCATCAACATTTCGATATAAAAAGAAACCCTTTATTTATATGTGTGTACGTGTATGAGTATATGTTTTGTACCAAACCCTTTGATGGCCAAACTGAATAATAAATATTTTTAAAATTTATAGATTAGTGCGCCTAGTATTTTGCCTTAGCTCTGGTATAAACTAACAAAACGTAACAAGGTCTTTTCTATTGTCTTCAGTACTCTTCATATAGTATACATTATAACGACCCCAAAATTTATATACAAAAAGAAAATAGTTGAAAAGTGCAACCCTCCGATGAACGGATTTTTTTTTTCATTCACTAAAGTACAGGGTGAGAGAAAACTCTTTTTTTGCTCGGTTTTATTTACTTTTATAATTATTTGTGTATTTATGAATTTGTTTTGAACTTTTGTTTAATTGAATATAATTAAGAAATAAATTAGAAGAAAATTATGCAAAAATTGATTTATAAATATTATTCATACTGCGCTGTTCTTTTTAGTTAATATTAAATTTTTTAGGGTTTTAGAAACCATCAAACATTTCTCAAAATATCTGTATCCAACAATTTTTATAAAAGTTTTAAAATAAATCTCATTCAACACTGCTATGTTTGCATTAATAATAATTATAGACACTTTAAAAAAGTCTATAAAAATATTTATTTAAAAGATTTAAAAATGTACAAATCCTTGATCTTTAATCAATAAACATAACAGAACAACCCTGCATACATATAATAATAATAGTGACAGTTTATGTTTCCGTCATTACAAGCTAAGCTAAAAAGTTACACTCTGTATAACAGAATGAAAAAAAAAGAACCAAAGCGAATTTTTATTATATATCAAAGGGTCGTATTTTTTTTTCTTTCTCTTCTGTGTTTTTATTTTATTTTTTTTTTATTTAAGCAACAAAAAAAAGGGTAAAATTATTTTAGACTATAAATTAAGGGTGTTACTGTATGAAATATTTAACATTTAATTTTTTTTTTGTTTCGTTCTATTTTACATTTTCAATTCAAAATTTTTCAACCCATCAAAACTGAATGACAAGATCAAGAGATTAGCCAATATTTGTATGTTGCGAATGAATTTTTAATGTCTTCTTCGTTACAGAATTTACGTTAATCTCTAATGTTACAGATTATGGTTTTAGAATGATGTCAAAGTGATTTAACACAACATTAGATTTTGTAAATTTTTGTAATTGACCAGAACATGACATTATTGACATTCTTTTAAAAGGGTTTGATAATTATTTCAGTTATACTATTTAATTGTAATTAGTTAAATAAAGGATTGCCTTATCTTTGGCATATAATTTCTTTTCATCATTAGATGTGTAATTTTTATAAGCTCACAGTTGAACTTTCAGATAACAAAAAGTTTTCTTTTAATTTAAATCAAAAGCATCTTTTAATGTTCTGCAACAGTTTTTGTGTTAAAAACAAAAAATAGAAATATAAAATCACATTAACACTTGTTACACATTTTTCAATCAAAACATAATTTACCAAACAGATGTCTTCTCCTCATTTAAATATCCACACGTGTTAGAACTCCCAAAAATCTGTATAATAAAAGTTCCCTTTCACAATAAATAAATATTTTTTTTTTATATATTTATTAAAATATCTAGTTCGGAATACAGTAGCTTCCGCAGTTAATATCAGTTCAACATCAAAACAGAAACTCATAATATTCATGTTACACCTAAATTTTATTATGCATAAATATTATTAAATATGAAAAAAATTTGGTTAAACCTACACTAAAAAAAAAAAAAATACACAAAAACAAAAAAATAATGTATATAACAAAAAAAAATAGAGTAAGTTCCTATAATATTGAAATGAATGGTAACATATGCGAAGTAATATTTGTACAATTGTTTTAATATTTGGTGTATACCGTTTTATTTGTTAAACACTTCTAGACCAATATATATTTATATTGACTGATAAGAACCACTTGAAATAAAACATATTTTGATATATAGAAATATTATATTTGTTTTATTTTTCACGGACATGAAAATTTTCTATCTAGTTAATATTAAAATATACTTCGTTCGTTTCGTTTATTTATTATTATGTACCTACCTACCAATTTCATATATATATTATTATTATATTATTTTTGGTTTGAGTAATTGGTGCTCGAGCATGTAACGTGATAATTTATTATGAATTACACCGTGAATTATTATTTTTATTAATTAAATAACATTAAAACGATAATAATTTCTATATAATATAAGAATGGTGAGAGTAAACGCACATTAGTGAAAATGGAAAAAAAAAACAATTATCATAGATAGCGCAATTTATAATCAACCAATTGATTATCATGTAGAAAAAAAAGTGCAAATTTTAATCATGCATAAAAAATAAAACAAGAAGTGAAAATTTACTAAAGCTCAGATTTAATGTGAAAAAGTTTTTCATATTAACTTAAGCCTTTTTTGACATTAATCTGTTGTAATGATGATAAACTTACTGTTGTTCTATTTATTTTCAATGTTGTTTTATTGACATCTGATAAATTTATATTATACTGTATTATATTACACTAGAGAATTTATCGTGCTGACAAACTAGTAATAAAAAGGATAATATTTTTCATGTCTAATAAAATAAAATATACAAATATAACATCAAGTCTATTTGTATTTCAGTATTTTTTTCTTTAATAAATAAATATATTCATTGCGGAGGTTATCATGAAAGGATCCAACTGTTTACTATTTGCATTACCAGGTAAAAACATAAATAAACATTTATTAATTTTACATTTGACATAATTTGTGTTGTTTATCTGATTTATGGAGTAGCATATTTATGATATTTTCATATTATGGAAAAATTTGAAAAATTAAATCAATTTTGTGTGATTTTTAATCTGTTTCCATATCTATTGTTGATGCTGAAATTTTGTAGTTTGCAAATTTTTTAAAGTAAAAACAAATAAAACAATTCATAAAATATAAACTTAAAAGTTTGAAAATTGTTAAATTTAATTAAAACAAAAATATTTTATTAAAAGCTTGCAAAAAAGGTCCTAACTAATTTTAATAAATTTTAATAGATTTTTCACTATTAAATTTTTATGGAATTTTCACAAATTCCTACTTAAAAATAAAAGAAATATTTTTAAAACTTAAATTATTTTTATTAAATAAAATATACTTATACAATACTGTACAAAAATGGGCTAACACTATAAAGTAATTAAAAATAAATTCAATAAATAAAATAACAAGTACGTTCTGAGACTAAGTTCTGAAAAAAAAACAAGTATCACAATTTATAATTTTGTGTACGCATATGTAAAATTTCATTGAGCTTTAAATAAGATGCGATCTTTTGGTAGAGCTTTTTTATATAGAAAAAAAATTCTCAGATTGCGGATTTTTCAAATTGACTATATAAATCTGATATTTGTAATGTAGAATATATGAATTTACATTGGTCCGTAAATTGGTTCTGCATATAAAACAGGAGTGGAACCATATTGATCTTGTGGTACTCTTGGAGGTAAAATTCTTTTAACCTGTCTTTTATATCTGAAATAAAGAACCAATAAATTTTCATTCGTTTTAAAACATTTGGTTTAGTAACTAACTTTCTTGATAAACAGCAAGCAGTTAATGTGGCAATAAAGGCAAAAAGTCCAATCAATGCTGCTACAACAACTAACCAGGTACCAGTAGACGCGATAACACTAGATGAAGCTGAATTTCGTTTAACTGAACATGAATCAACTGTATGTACTGAATATTTTATGTAAGTTTCGATTAGCACAGATTTTATATTTTCTGAATCCATTATTTTTTGCATTTCATGAGGAGACAACACTGTACCATGACGGGATAACTGGAAACAAGAACTAAAGAAAAAAGAAAAATTAATTTTAAAAATTTTAATAAATTCAAAATTCTTACCTTGTTGAACTAAAATCTAAACTGTGGTCAGCCTTCACAAGGACTTGAGCATTGAAAACATGAAGATTCAAATCGGACGAATTTAATTCTGATTGGATTTTATTTTTGAAATCATTAATAATTCCGGTTACCTCAGCGGCTGGTTTCGCAAAAACAAAACGTAATAAAGATCTATCTCGTATTATATATACTTTCACGATATTATCTTGGAATCTATTACGTAAGTTTGAATTATTTGCTCGGATGACTAATTCAAAAAAACCATCAACAAAATCAGATAGCATTTGAGTAGTTTTCACTTCCCCAGTTAATGAATCAATGGTGAATAAGCTTGAGTAATTCTTTTCAGAATTAGATTGATCACGTTGATGGAATTGTGGAATGAAACTAACATTATGAAGAGATAAAACAATAGGTAATGCATCTGAATCAACGTCAAATGCTTTGGATGTAAAGATCTGTGTATCAATTTGCACGTTCAATCGTACACCAATCGTTGGATTTTTTATTTCGAATTCAGGGAGATGATCGTCAATATCTACAATTTTAATCAACATTTTTATCTCGCTAAAGTCGTATGGATTATATATTTTTTTCGTAATCATATTATGTTTTGTTTTGTATTTGAAACATTTAATTGTTAACAAATATGATTCAGCTTTTTCATGATCCAGATTCTGTGCCGATGTAATAATCGCAGAATTTGTCTCTGTTCGTGTTATTTTAAAAAGATCCATTTCATTACCATCAATGAACATATAATCGATAGCTCCATTATCACCTATGTCTTCATCAATGGCAGTAATATTACTAATGATTGTTCCAATCTCTTGTTCTTCTAAAACTATTACTTCTATTGGAGTTGCATCAACATCCCGTGCAAAACGTGGTTTATGATCATCGACATCCAAAACACTAATGTGTAAAACTGTAGTAGCTGCCTGTGATGGCTGTCCTTGATCAGCCACTTCTATAATAATCTTATACGATGATTTCGTTTCACGGTCTAATGACATCAACGTTGAAATTACTCCGGTTTTCGAATCTATATAATAAAAATTTTGTTATTTAATTGAACGTAAAAAATAATTGTTGAACATATAATTAAAGATTGAATAACACGTGATATAACAAATAACAACAAATAATGAATAAATTTTTTGTCGGTTTTAAATTCAAAAAATAAAAAATTACCAATTCGAAATACTTTGGCATCTACGATGTCTTCTTGAATTCTATAACTGAGCTGTCCACTTGGTGTTGCCGGATTGTCAGGATCGCTTGCGATGATTTGAAACACTGGAGAGCCTATCGTTGCATTCTATATTGATAATACAATTTAAATAAATGATTTACTAAATATAAAAAACGGGGGTAAAACCCTAAATCTTTTAAAGAAAAATTAGTTGCATCATCAATCAAAATACTTTGTCAGACAGAATTTATTTTCGAATAGATGAGTATTAGAAAATGATTGATATATCTCTTGACATGAAGTACTTGACTGATTAATCACAAACCTCTGATATATTAGCGATTTGTCCAATTTTTGGTGCGATAAAAAATGGAATTCCATCGTTTGAACTGACGTCACCAATGTATAAAGTAAATGAAACGTCACTCTGAAGAGATTCTTGTTTAGCAACTTGACCTCCATTATCTTGTGCACGGATAACGAGTTCATATGGTTCAGATCGCCCCTTTCCAGTGAGTGGAATTTTAGTTCGAATTTCACCGGTTGATGAAATGATTTTTAGAAGTCCATTCGATTCCCCTTCAGTCAAGAAGTCGTATTTAACTTCACCCCCAGGTCCTTCATCAGGATCTGTTGCGGTAATATTAGCAACAAACGTATTTACAGGAGCATTTTCGGGGATGACAGCTAAAATATTTGCATAATTTTAAATTTGGTATTTGTATTAACTCTTGGTGATAAATTATACCTGTGTATGATTTTTGTGGAAAGATAGGTGCATTATCATTAACATCAAGAACATCAATGATAACTTCAGCAGTCGCTTTACGAGATTCTGTTGGTTTTCCTGGTGAATCTTCTGCAATCACTATAAATTTTAAAACTGACTGTTTTTCACGGTCTACCGTTTGATTTGGTGCTATCTAAAACAAAATATAACTCAAATTATTAATTCTTTAAATAATAAACTTATTGTATACCTGTATTATTCCTGTCTCATTGTTTATAATAAATAGATTAGCGAATTGTCCAGATAATGAATACGATACTGAATTAAACCCTATACGCTTATCTAATTCTGTTAGAACAGCGTCATTATCCGTTGCTGTTACCTCTAATATTTTTTCAGGGTATTTAATTGACTCTAAAATAGTGGCACGGTATTCTTTTTTATTGAAAGTTGGATTATTATCATTAACATTTTCGACTGTAACGTTGACATATGTTACGGTTTGCCTCATTTCATCAATGCTCTTGGCTTTCACTGAAAATTGAAAGTTGGTGGAATTTAACGCTTCATAGTCCAAGCGTTTCTTTAATAATACATCTCCAGTTAAACCGTTGAGATCAACGTAACCATAATCATCTGGAGTTATAATCACAAAACTGTTTATCATTTGTTCAGTAACTGGATCCTCCGCGATTAATTTAAATATAGGCAATCCTATTTGCCCTTCCTCTTTGACGCGCACATTAATATAAGGTGAAGTACCTGTCCAACCTCTGTGCTTAAAAATTGGGTTCGTGTCTTTGAATGACTGAATATAAAGCGTGACCTCAGTAGTGACGAATTGTTTTTCTTTATGAAAAACAGCTTTTAAATCTCTTGCTTCGATGGTCAGCGTAATCACAGCAACAGAACTGTAATCCAAAGTATTATTGACGGAAATTTGACCGGTTGATTGATTAATTTTAAATGCTGATTTATAATCATAAGGAGTTAAAGAAGTCAATTGAATTCCTGTTTTAGATGCTGCTTTAATTGGTTCTATAATGGAGTATTGTATTATTGAATCTAAGTCTGAATCAGTTGCTGTGACTGTTAGAACTTCTGTTTGTAATGCAGTACGTTCAGAAACGTATGCTGTGTATGATGATTGTTTAAATCTGAAATTTCCATTTTAATATTAGTTTGTTCATAGATTTTTTAATATCTATTTATACTTAGGCGGCTTATCATTGACATCCTGAATCCTCACAAATACTGTTGCAGTGGCAGTCTCTGGAATTGGGAAGCCGGCATCAACTGCATTTACTACGATTGTGTATTGATCTGGATTTGTATCTCGATCTAGACTTGCGTCTTGTGATACCGTAATAATTCCAGTTCTAAAGAAACAGAGGTTAAAATACTTTAAAATGAAAATAAATAATTAAAACCTCACCTTTCATTTATGAAAAAATTATCTCCAGCACCAACAATTCGGTATTGTAGTAATGAATCAATTCCATCCGGATCTGTGGCACTAATTTTCGTTACATTATACCCTGGAGGTGCATTTTCAGGAATGGAAACTCTATAACTAGGTGGCCCTGGTATAACTCCATTGGTCTGACTTGAAAAGTGTCCTTTAAAAATCGGTCTCTGGTTTCCTGAGATACCAACACGTATCAAAACACGTGTATCATTTTTGAGTGGGGGTGTACCATGATCTGTTGCAGATACTATGAGTTCATATTGTCCTCTCTCTGTGTCCATTGAACTAACAGCAGTTGTTATTTTAATTTCCCCAGATTCTGAATCAACTGCAAACACATGCCCAGAGATACTATTTTCGGAATCAATTGTGTAGGATATTTTTCCTCCACCCTGAGTGGGACCATCGTCATCGGTTGCTCTAACAAAAAACTGTGGTTCGAATTCGGTGGCTCCTTCACGTATTGTTCTTGTATACTCAAGAGTCTCAAACATTGGATTATTATCGTTTAAATCGATTACATTAATAAATAAATTTGCATTTGTTTCTCTACCACCACCATCAGTTGCTACTAGAGTTAAACTATAACTTTTTTGATGTTCATAATCCAAAGATTTTTTAACATAAACGCCACCATTTTTAGAATCTGTATAAAAATATTCCGCACCAAATCCTTTAATGGTGTAGGTGAGTTTACCAAAGTCACCAGCATCCTTATCAGTTGCTGTTAAATCAGCTACTTTAAAACCTATTTTACAATTTTCTTCAACATTAAGATTATAGGTTGTTTGACCAAAAGATGGCGAATTATCGTTTGCATCCTCTAAATTCACAGTTACTCTAGTTGAAGCAACATTTTCTCCATTAACAGATGCAATCAAGTCAAACACAAGAGTTCTTAGGTCTTCATTTTCGACATCAAAATCTAATGTATTTGAATTGATTACTTTAACCACTACTGGTGTTCGTCCTTCACCATGTGTTGGTGTAACAGCGAATACGCCCTCGGCATTTTTAACGTTTCGAAGTGATAAATTATAGCGACTGTTGACACCAAGATCTTCATCTAATACAATTATTTGTAGTCTTGGCAATGGAGTGTCTTGTTCCAAGTTCTCTGGTAATGAAATTTCAAATTCTGGCTCATTAAATCTTGGATTGTGATCATTAATATCAGTTAAAACGATTGTTATTTGGGATGTTGCTGAGTCAGCTGGAACTTCATTGTTTATTAGTTCAGTTGCTCTTACAGTAAAAGTATAAACTCCGCCATTTTGAAGTATTTCGGGATTTTCTCTGTCCAGAGGAATATTTGTGGTCATTAATACAGCACGTCCTTCATCGGGGTTTCCGATGGGTTTTAAAATAAAATGACCAAATTTTTCATTTTCTAATGTAAGCAATATTGGTCGTGGGCTTCCTGTATCTCCGTCATTGGCAGTAATTGTTAGTACTGACGTACCTTCTGGGCTATTTTCTGGAATATTTGTCGAATAAGGTGTGTTTGAAAAAACAGGTGCTTGATCTTGTATATCAATTACGTTAATTGCAACAGTTGCTAGTGCTGTTAGCGGATTAGTTGTTGCACCATCTCTGGCTCTCAGAGACAAAATATAAGATGGTCTTGTCTCAAAATCAAGTAGTTTTTTCAGTCGAATCATAGCTCCATATTTTCCATCGGCGATCTTTATTTAATTAAATGAAATAATGAAATTAAAAGATATTATTAAAATATGTTGTTAAATTTTACTTTTTCTGTAATGACTTCAAAGACATCGCAAATGTCATCGTTGTCGGAAGCTTTATCTCTTGCACAACTAATATGAATCTCAGCATTTATTCCTTCATCTCGATCCGTCACAATAATATTAGGTTCAATTTCAATAAAGGTTCCAATTTTTGTTGATTCACTAACACTGGTGCTGTAAGGTCTACCAACAAACACCGGTGCATTATCATTGTAGTCACGTATTGGGATTTCACGTCTTAATGACACTGTATTAGGTTCCGTACCCAAGACACCTTCGTCTAATGAACAAACAAACAATTAACAGAATTCTATAGAATTTAATATATTTAGATAAAACTGGAGTCAAAAGAATGCGTGGTTATAAAAACAATTATAATTGAAAGTTTGCTCGCAATATTTATGCAAATTAGATAAAATTATAAAATATCGTAAGATAAGAAATCTGTGACAAAAGAAAGCATTATTTAAATTATAGAAAAATATAAAGAAGAGTGAAATTTACCTGTCAAACTAATAATCACTTCAACAATATCTTGTACTTCTCTATCTAATTCTTGACGTAAACGGACAACACCAGTGTCTCTATCAACACTGAAAACTGGTCCTGATATACTGTATCTGAGAGTTCCTCCTTCCGGGTCAATACCTATATACGACGACATAAAATTGAAGTTAGTTGCTTTAAAACTATATAAAAACGCAAGCGCAAGTGCGTGTAAAAAGGTCACCGACATACAACCGTGTGAAAACAAAAATCTTTTACTCTTTTTGCTTTAAATTTTCTTTAGTTTTTTTCTTATATCCGTTAATAATTAGAATTAAACTTCGAAATATTTATACATTTTTTTCCTCAGTAAAAAAAAATCGTCACTTCAAGTAAGTAAATAATTTGCAAAGTAAAAAAAAAATTAAGTTAAACAAACATTACCTACATATACATAAATATATTTTAATTTCTCGATACATCAGTAGGTAATATTTGTATAAAAAATTATTCTAAAGATTTAAAATGAATTTTTACATTAATATTAAATATAATTATTTTTGTATTGGTAAAAATGTGTGAGATGAGACTTAAGCGCGCAGAGAAAAATGAAAGAGGAATATAATAACAACAGAAAAATAAAAATAAAAAAATCTCCGTGACACAAATATATAAATATAAAAAAATATAAAAAATTTAGCCGTTATGTACAGATGATTGTGTATTTTATTTAATACATATAACAAACCAGTCACAATGGATTTTTGTGTGTCTAATTTGATGAGAAAGTCAGATTCTAATTAGAATAGTGATTGTTTTATTTTTAAAGAAGAAAAAAAGAATAATAAAACCTAATAATTAAAAGTTTTTTTCAATAAAATTAAAAAATTTTTTTTTTTTGCTTAAGGTGAATCTCAGCTCCGAAGTTATTTTTTTTTTACCGAAAAATGATGTCATCAGTTTTGCTAATGATAGTGAATATTTTTCAATAAAATACAACTTTTTATTATATTTTTCTTTCTTTGTGATATAAAAAAATATTTATAAGTTGACGGAATAATAAAAACTGATATTATTCAAAAATACACAGTTGATAACTTTATTTAGAAAATTCAGCTATAATAATCGTTAATATTTTATATTATTAATATTATGTAAAATTTAGATTCCATCAACAAAATTATATAAAATCAAAGTATTTTGCTGTTAACATTAGAGAAAAGGTCAAGTAAATCTGACTAGAAAAATAAACTTATAAATATTTAGTGAACGTACAAAAGATAGAAAAAAAAAATGTCTTGCAAATATGTGATTTGAATAATGAATAATAATGTAAGAATTTAAGTATTTACCTCTTAATTGATAAACAGGACTACCAACAGGTGTATTTTCGGATAAACTATAACGGTTCATATCTCCAGATCCGTGAACAAAACTTGGAGCATTATTTATTATTTGGCATTTTATTATTGTTGGCACAAAAGTAGTTACTAATACTAATATTAAACTTAAATACAAATATTTGTTCCACATTTTAAAAGGTGAACTATTTATTCAGGACATATTCACCACACAAAAGAACCAACAAAAAAAAACACCTTTCACTTTAAATCACTATTTTTTTTCCATAATATCTTATAATTATATTTATTAATTCGAGGCACTATTTTTTCTTTTTTTTTTCGTAATAATTATAATAAAATCTCACTTAATTTACACAATATATTCTTTGTTGCTATTTATATAATTCTGAAAAAAAGCGTCAGTTCAAGGTTTCGTAACAACTTGAAATTTATTTTTAACAAAACTAAGTAAATTCACATTCCAATATAATTATCACAACTCTATTGATTTTTTTTTGTTAATTAAAAGTAACTAAATTTTAAGTAAATATTATAAAAATCACTTCACTACCCCGTTATTTAAGAAAATAATTTAGTTAAACGTTGACGTTGCACATAAATGACCATCAACATCAGAGATAAAATATTTCTTGTTCATAACCTGAAGACCGTTCCGTTGTATTTACCAAGAAAGGTGAGTAAATAATCTTTTGAGGTAAAAATCAGCCAGGTATAAAAAACACGATTGTCTCTTACTATGTTTGGACTGTTCTTTCTTATGTTATACGAGATGTTAAAGTCAGTCAATACAAAACTGGTTGGTTTTATTATTTTCGCTATATATTGTGTTTCTTAGACTTTAGAGATGGAAACTGGTTTCTTATGGAAAAGAAAAGGACAGGCAATATTCATACAAAATTATTAAAACTTTTATCTCATTTTGAAAACAGCAAAAACAAAAAAATATTCATTTTGTTTCGAGTTTTGTTTTGGTTTTTTTTTTGAGATAAGCAATTTGGAATGCAAGAACTGGTAACATACATGTATAATTTGATGGTTAATAATGAAAGCGAATTAATGGTGTTTAATGAATAAAAAAAAAATTAAAAATTATAGTTATTGGATTATCATTACATTTACATTACAGAGTTTCAGGGTATACGATGATTCTTTCTATAATCAATAAAAAAAATTGTTGTCTTTAGTAACATCATTTTATTTTGTATTTTAATTGCAACATTATTTCAATTTAATTTACTAACTATAATAAAGTAACAGTTAACCCCGTGCAACGGTTTTAAATAAAAATTTTAAACAAAACTTAAATTCAAATTTAAATTCTATTTTTGTAACATTTACATAAAAAAGTGATAGTATAAATTTCGGCGCTTCATGTGAATTAAAGTGCAAGTCACACTCGTTATAATAAAATTTCTATTTGCTTAAATTTTCAATAATTTTTTACTTTATTTATAAAAAACTATGTAGTCAAATCTATCAATAAAAATAATTTACCATTAACTTATCGTCATATGTAATTTATAAGTTAGTTTAATTTTATTTTGAGATTTTAAATGTTCCCAGTTTTCGGTGGTAAAATAAATATAAAATTAATTAATTCAATATATCCTCGTTTATATTTAAATCTGAAATAATATCTCTGTTTGATTGTTTTTTAATAGCGTCCTTGCGTTCAAATTTTATAATAGTATCAGTTGGAATATTAAAATCAAAATTTTTCGTCAAATTGATGTTATTATGTTGTCCAATACTTGATTGAGTCGAATTAAATTTGACAGATATTACGTCCTCATAATTAAGTTTATCACTTATTCTGTGATTAATTGGTATTGTTCCACTACGTTCATCTATTTCTAACGATTTGTCACTTTTTAAATTACCCAAGTGACGAAATTTTATATCTTCATTATTTATGTTGACTGGAATATTATGTAAGTTTTCATCGATTGGATTTCTATAGTGAGGAAGTGAACTTGAATTCAAGTTCAAGTGGAAGTTATCGAAATTTATGTTAGGATGGATTTCGACAGATTTTAAAATTTCTACTTCGGTTTTTGCTTTGGTTCCATTGTAATTTTTGGGAGCGTCGGAAAATGTAGATTCGTCAGTTTCCGATGTGAGAAAGTCTTTTACTGTATCATTGTTCTTGTGTTCCAAATGCATCATCTCAGATTCCATATTGCGAGGTCGTAATTCTGGATCATTTTCATGTGATGATCGGTCATGAGCCTCATCAATATGTTTTGATAAAATCTGTGAAGATCTATTTCTGTTTAATTTTTTTTTTGGAAATAGATTCAGGTGTACAACCATTTGACTAGGTTTTTCGCCATGGTCGACAGAGTGTGACTGATCATCATTGGAGTAAACATCGCGTGCGATGAATTGAGGTCTGTGATATATGGGACTATGAATGTTTGTAACAGGATAACGTGGCTGCTGAATTTGGGGAAAATTCATGGTGTGAAAATAGGAGTTATCCACAGGGTTCGAATATTGTAAACCGTTTATACCATTTGGTTGATAATAGCCTGGAATTGGAATATTTGGACGTCTTAATCGAGTCCTTACTGGCTTCTCAGATGTAGGTTTAGTCTCTTCTTCTGGCATTGGATAAATATCTAGCATCAAACTAAATGGTTTTTGTGTAGGGTTTGGTGCACCAATTCTTTTATTTTCATGAAGCTTGCCGCGATTATCATTTGTTTTGATTATTTGATGATACATGTTTTCCAAATCATTGGTTTGCGGATTTGATTCACTTCGATAAGGCTTCTGCTGATTTGGTGGTGTATTTGTCGAGGCAACACTTCTCTGAGCGTACGGAGCAAATCGGAATTGATTAACTGCCAGCAAATTAACATCGCTTGGTGATTGTGGTTTGTAATTATGGAAAAGATCAGTTTCTGTTTTACTTGATGCTTGTGTTGATGAAGGAGTTGGAAGTTTAATACCCTGACTACTTTTTCTCATTGAAGGATCCAACATTCGTGTTAGTCCATTGTAATTTTTAGGGGTTCTATAGGTACCAGCAAACTGGATTTTACTCCCTCTGATATTAGAATTACTTGCTTCCAAAGGCTTAAAAGCAGGATTTAAATCTGCTTGATTAATTATGTCCTGAATATTATTTACTTTGGGTATCATACTTATTGGCATATATGGCCAATTAACTAAAGATCGGTTTGGTTTTTGAAAAGCCGATGGGGTTGGTCCATTTAGTTGAAAATGGAAAGGATGTGGTTCTGCAAAGTACATAGCGTTGTTATCAAAATGTCGTCTGTTTGTTGTAATAGTTTTATGATGAAATGATGGTGGTGGTTTTAAATAATCACTTGGGGGTAAAAGAAGAATTTTTCTTGAATAAATATCGGTCAAATGCTGTTGTATTGGTTCATCATTGCTTGATGTTAATTCCATTTCAGTTCCACTTCTTGATTCTCTTTGTAATAAATAATTCGTGTCGTTTAACTTTTTATTTAACGGAGTTGTATAAAAATCATCATTCTTGATATAATCTATTTGCTCCGAATATGAAACAGTAGTAATATAATTTTTTTGGTTATCCGTGTCCTCAATATTTGGTACAATAATTGGAGTATTTTTATTATCATTGTCGTTGATAATAAAAACCAGTACCTATACATATTTTTAACATTTTTTAAAAATTCATCATGTACAATAATGTGCTAAATTAACTTACCAAAAATATTGATATACAAGCCATTCCCAACAAACTATAAAGACTGGTTCTAATTTTTTGATTTTTATTTTGGGAATCCGCACTTTGATACCTTTTATTTAAAAAACTTGAATTGATTTATATTTTGAGTATGATTATAAATCCTTCTAACCTGTATAACCCAAATTGGGACGTCCACCGAGAATCACCGGATCTATCCATTATAAAAAATTCACAAAACACAGAATACTATTCACTTAGGTCACTTATTCTTGAGAAGCCACGATAATATTAAACTTTATACAATTTTTTATAAACAACAAACTATATCAAACAGGAACAAATAAATACTGATCTTAATTTTTTTTAAAACTCATCTTGAAGTCTTATTTTGTCAGCATTTTTATTCACGAAGCATAAAATTATTAATTCAGGTAGTCATATATTACAGTAAACTTTGTATTTTAGAAAACATATTCACATACTGTATACAGTGGTGTAATTAGGAAATTCTCCATGAGCAATATGCTCAACAATGGGACCGTGTCTTTTTCTTTTAACTTTTATTTTACATAAATTTTCCGTTTTTAAATTAAATCTTATTTTTGATATTTAAACTTAATATAAATAAAATATTGGTTGTTATGAATATTTGGATATACGCATATAATATTAATGAATATATAATATAATATTACATTATATTATGTTAATTAATGATAATGTTATACCCTGAACTAGGGAAATATGAAAAAAATAAAAATTAAAAATCAACAAATTTTTATAACACTGAAAGATTCCAAGTTCATTATGATAAAGTCATCTAATGTTTATATTGAAACTGAAAACAATATATAAAAATTTGAAACCTTGAATAACATTAAGTAGAGGTCATCTTCAACAAATTTCAACAGAATTTTTATTTATATTATTAATTATGTAATTAGAAAAAATTTCACTCAAACGAATGACAATTTGGTAAAAATAAAGTTTAGTTGTTTTCTAGGAAAGGAAAATATTTAAAAGTGTGAATAAAGACTAATTGCGTATGAAATTGTGTTAAATATGCATCGAACCATGTTTGAAAATTTACACCGTTTCTTTCATTTAATTGAAATTCTTTTACTATATAGAATGTAGTGAGAGAGGAACATTTTTTTTTGTTTTTCGTAACAATTGCTTTTGATAATTTTAAAATTATAGTTATAAAAAGTAAAAATTAATGTCATATTTGTATTGTGCTATTCAAAAAATAATGGGTTGAAAGTTATTTTTTCTTTTTTCAAAGATTATAATAATTATGAAAGTATATTTGATATGTTTACTTAAATATAATTTATTATTGACAGTTTATTGTTCCCGTCTCTATTTCATTAATTATGCAGTTAGACAGTAACAAATACCAGAAATTTATACAAAAGGAACTTATACCACACGATTTTTCGTTGTTTATATTCATAATTTTCAAATAAAACACAAATCATAAAAGAAAAGATAAAATATCTTTCTTGATATGTAGCTAAACAAGATTAAATAAAACAACACATATTCTACAAAAAGAGTATTTATTAAATTATGAGTATTTTTTTTTTATAAATACTATTTGACTTTTGAGTAGTCTCGATTTTTTTTTTAAATACATTGCAATAAAAATAATTTTAAACACTTGACAAAATTATAAGTTGGCAGTTCAAGTGTGTGAAAGTTTTAGTTTATTATCATTAATTAAAATAATAAGAAAATTTAACGACTCACAGAGTCGTAAATTTCGTAATGTTCGAAATAATTTGAAATTATCAAGCTACTCAACATTATCATTTATCACTTAAATTTAAAAATTAAAGGGTATGGCAGGTTTAGGGTAGGAGTATCCTTCTTCAACTGGGGGTCTAGTTGGTGGTGGTGGTGGAGGCCTAGTTGGGGGTGGCGGTGGAGGTCTAGTTGGGGGTGGTGGTGGAGGTCTAGTCGGGGGTGGTGGAGGAGGTCTAGTTGGTGGTGGTGGTGGAGGTCTAGTTGGTGGGGGTGGTGGCGGTCTTGTTACTGGAGGAGGTGGAGGTCTTGTTACAGGAGGTGGCAATGTAAATACAACCTAGAACATAATAAAAAATTGTTTAATTAGCGTTTTAATGAATATTAGACTGCATAAGTAATTAAATGAAGCCGTACCTTTGGAGTAGGATAATCATAACCAGTTGTCTGTGTTACAGGTGGACTTGTTGGTGGTGGTGGTCTTGGGCAACGAGGGTCTGTTGATCCTGGGAAGCATTTCGGTGCTGGGGGTTGTGTTGGTGGTGGTGGTTTTGGGCAACGAGGGTCAGTTGATCCTGGGAAGCATTTCGGTGCTGGTGGTTGCGTTGGTGGTGGAGGTTTTGGGCAACGCGGGTCAGTTGATCCTGGGAAGCATTTCGGTGCTGGTGGTTGCGTTGGTGGTGGCGGTTTTGGGCAACGTGGATCAGTTGATCCTGGGAAGCATTTTGGTGCTGGTGGCTGTGTTGGTGGTGGTGGTTTTGGGCAACGAGGATCAGTTGATCCGGGGAAGCATTTTGGTGCTGGTGGTTGTGTTGGTGGAGGTGGTTTTGGGCAACGAGGATCAGTTGATCCGGGAAAGCATTTCGGTGCTGGTGGTTGGGTTGGAGGAGGAGGTCTTGGGCAGCTAGGATCTGTAGATCCAGGGAAACATTTTGGTGTGGGTGGTCTTGTTGGTGGTGGAGGCAAATATGTAGTTGGCGGTCTTGTTGGTGGTGGAGTTGCTTTTGTTGGAGGTCTTGTCGGAGGTCTTGTTGGAGGTGGTAGCGTAAATTCAACCTATAACATTAAAAATAGTTTAAATGGATTAATATTTAAAATATTTGATAGTGCATAATTTGAAATCCTACCGTTGGTGGAGGATACTTATATCCAGTTGTTTGTACTACAGGCGGTTGTGTTGGTGGTGGTGGTTTTGGACAACGAGGGTCAGTTGATCCTGGGAAGCATTTCGGTGCTGGTGGCTGTGTTGGTGGTGGCGGTTTTGGACAACGAGGGTCAGTTGATCCTGGAAAGCATTTCGGTGCTGGTGGTTGTGTTGGTGGTGGTGGTTTTGGACAACGAGGGTCAGTTGATCCTGGGAAGCATTTCGGTGCTGGTGGCTGCGTTGGTGGTGGCGGTTTTGGGCAACGAGGGTCAGTTGATCCTGGGAAGCATTTTGGTGCTGGTGGTTGCGTTGGTGGTGGTGGTTTTGGGCAACGTGGATCAGTTGATCCTGGGAAGCATTTTGGTGCGGGTGGTTGAGTTGGAGGAGGAGGAGGTCTTGGGCAGCTAGGATCTGTAGATCCAGGGAAACATTTAGGTGTAGGTGGTTTTGTTGGAGGTGGAGGTAAATATGTAGTTGGTGGCCTCGTTGGAGCAGGAGTAGGTCGAGTTGGTGGTGGTGAAGGTCTAACAGTTACTTCAAATGGATTCGATGGTTTTGGATAAAGGTATCCTTCTGTTGGTGGTGGTGGTGGTTGTGGACAACTGGGATCGCGTGAACCTGGGTAACATTTTGGCGTTGGAGGTTTTGTTGGTGGTGGTGGTTTTGGGCATCGAGGGTCTGTTGATCCTGGGAAGCATTTTGGTGCTGGTGGCTGCGTTGGTGGTGGTGGTTTTGGGCAACGTGGATCAGTTGATCCTGGGAAGCATTTTGGTGCTGGTGGTTGCGTGGGTGGTGGTGGTTTTGGGCAACGAGGGTCAGTTGATCCTGGGAAGCATTTCGGTGCTGGTGGTTGCGTTGGTGGTGGTGGTTTTGGGCAACGTGGATCAGTTGATCCTGGGAAACATTTTGGTGCTGGTGGTTGCGTTGGTGGTGGTGGTTTTGGGCAACGTGGATCAGTTGATCCTGGGAAGCATTTTGGTGCTGGTGGTTGAGTTGGAGGAGGAGGGGGTCTTGGGCAGCTAGGATCTGTAGATCCAGGGAAACATTTTGGAGTTGGTGGTCTTGTTGGTGGTGGAGGTAAATATGTAGTTGGCGGTCTTGTTGGTGGTGGAGTTGCTTTTGTTGGGGGTGGTGTTGCTCTTGTTGGTGGTGGTGGAGGTGGTAGCGTAAATTCAACCTACGACAATAAAAATAGATTAATATTAAAAACGTTATTACATTGGTTGGGTGTTATATAATTTCAAATCGTACCTTTGGTGTGGGATAGTTATATCCAGTTGTTTGTGTTACAGGCGGCAGTGTTGGAGGTGGTTGTGGGCAACTAGGATCTCTTGATCCTGGGTAGCATTTTGGTGCTGGAGGCTTTGTTGGTGGTGGTGGTTTTGGACAGCGGGGGTCAGTTGATCCTGGGAAGCACTTTGGTGCTGGTGGTGGTGTTGGTGGCGGTGGTTTTGGGCAGCGAGGGTCTGTTGATCCTGGGAAGCATTTTGGTGCTGGTGGTGGCGTTGGTGGCGGTGGTTTTGGGCAGCGAGGGTCAGTTGAGCCTGGGAAGCACTTTGGTGCTGGTGGTGGTGTTGGTGGCGGTGGTTTTGGGCAGCGAGGGTCTGTTGATCCTGGGAAGCATTTTGGTGCTGGTGGTGGCGTTGGTGGCGGTGGTTTTGGGCAGCGAGGGTCAGTTGATCCTGGGAAGCATTTTGGTGCCGGTGGTGGTGTTGGTGGTGGAGGTCTTGGGCAACTTGGATCTGTTGATCCTGGGAAACATTTAGGAGTTGGTGGTTTTGTTGGAGGAGGAGGTAAATATGTAGTTGGTGGCCTCGTTGGAGCAGGAGTAGGTCTAGTTGGTGGTGGTGAAGGTCTAACACTTACTTCAAATGGATTTGATGGTTTTGGATAAATATATCCTTCTGTTGGTGTTGGTGGTTTTGGGCAACGAGGGTCAGTTGATCCTGGGAAACATTTTGGTGCTGGTAAAGGCGTTGGTGGTGGTGGTTTTGGGCAGCGAGGGTCAGTTGATCCTGGGAAGCACTTTGGTGCTGGTGGTGGCGTTGGTGGTGGTGGTTTTGGGCAGCGAGGGTCAGTTGATCCTGGGAAGCATTTTGGTGCTGGTGGTGGCGTTGGTGGCGGCGGTTTTGGGCAGCGAGGGTCAGTTGATCCTGGGAAGCACTTTGGTGCTGGTGGTGGCGTTGGTGGTGGTGGTTTTGGGCAGCGAGGGTCAGTTGATCCTGGGAAACACTTTGGTGCTGGTGGTGGCGTTGGTGGCGGCGGTTTTGGGCAGCGAGGGTCAGTTGATCCTGGGAAGCATTTTGGTGCCGGTGGTGGTGTTGGTGGTGGAGGTCTTGGGCAGCGAGGGTCAGTTGATCCTGGGAAGCATTTTGGTGCCGGTGGTGGTGTTGGTGGTGGAGGCAAATATGTAGTTGGTGGCCTTGTTGGGGGCGGTGTTGCTTTTGTTGGGGGTGGTGTTGCTCTTGTTGGTGGTGGTGGAGGTGGTAGCGTAAATGCAACCTAGATTTCAAAAATTTAATTTAAAGATACATTTTGTTATTTGGATAGTGTGTAGTTACCTTTGGTGTGGGGTACTCATATCCAGTTGTTGGTGGTGCCTTTGTTGTTGGCAATATTCTTTGAGTGAATTCATTTTGTGGTTGCGGTTGATATGGGGTTGGTGGAGGACGAGTAACTGGAGGCCTTGTTACTGGAGGTTTGGTAGGTAGTTCAAAACTCACTTTGGGTGGTGGGTAGAAATACCCATCATCACTTGCGTCATTGTGTGTTCCAGCCGATATAAGTGAAATATCAGCGTTACTGATAGCACAAAGTGCTAACAATATGAGAGCACTTCTCTGTAAAGTATATTATGATTAAAAATTTATGTTTTCGGTGGAATTTTTTTTCTAAGTGTAACATTTTTTTATGATTCTTTTAATGTGTTTAATTAATAATATTAAATATATTATATACAGTTCTTCATTCTCTGTATTATTTTATTCCATGCTTTAGTGATACGCGTAAAATGCATATAGATATTTATTCAAGGTTTATTTTATATTTTTTATGAAAATGCTAATTAAAAAACATAGACTCGGGAGGATAATGTTAAAAATCATCGATAGAATATTTTAAAATTTTATTTATTTAACGTATAGTACACGATCAAATTATTATGATTACTCTTGAATAAGGTTGACCAAACTTTAACATTGAGATTGAACCAATATTATTTGAGAGTGTTTGGTAGTAGACTTTTTCATCAGTTTTAAATATTCATTATACCTATAAAACATATATAATAGTTTTGAATATATGATCGTCATATCAAACCATATTAAAATTATTTATAAACTCGTTCGTAATTTAAAACGATTCAACAAGTAGGTACGTGAAGGTGATCTACTTTGCAGTTCACCAAAGATTTTTTGTAAACAAATTTAATTATTTAAAGATGAGTTTATTGTGAATATGAATATAAGAAATTTTTTTATTTGGTCAGCATATAAAATTAAATGTTTAATCAAGGATTTCTGTTTTTTGGTAAATGAAGAGGCATTAAAAAAAGCTTCTTGATGTCAATGAAAATTATTATTTATTTTTGTAAAATTTTAACATTGCAAATATATTCTTTAATTATGGCATGTCGAATTATGTACTTTTCATAATTCTTACTTAACATTCGTAATTTAAAATTGTGGTTGTTTGTATTCATTTCATTCTCATGACTAAATTATAAATGAAATTGAATATTTAATTTAATTACAGTCGATATAGGTAAATAAATTATAATTATATAAATTATAATTATAACAATAAATTTATTAAACAAAATCGCAAATCCAATATTCTTTATTAATAATATCCGGACCCAAATATAAATAAAAAATTATAAGTTTATAAAATGTCAAATAAAACGATTAATTTATTTTTTGTTGCTTTCAAATATTTTTTTTAAAGTGATTAAATTGATTTTTTTTATATTCTTAACAAAAGGAATATAAACTGGTGGTATATACATTCTGAAGAAATAAAATTTATATATTTACTTGACTTTTAAGGTTTAATCTTAATGATGAATTTAAATAAAAAAAACTTGAAAAAGCGACGAACCTGACGCAACATAAACATATTTTTTTCCTTTTTTTATATTGTCGTTAGCAAATCAATTAAACACGAAAACTCATTAACTGTTTATTGTATAAATTTTGACAAAACGATTAATAAATATTAGAATAAATTAACTGTAATCTGTAATAAAAAATTTACTAAAGATTGTTGTTGTCTTATTTTATATTGAATATTTATTATTATTGTATGTACATAATAGGTTAATGACTGTCAACAAACAAAAGTCAATTTAATATACATACTCAATATGAGATCAGAATTTATTCACTTTTTTTTTGAAAAAGAGCCACCAAATATATTGTTTTGGTATGTCGAAATGAGAAGGTCGATTTATTCATTTGCATAAATTGTTTATGACGTACGCGCGATGTTATTGGCAAATAACTTTCTTTATTGGCAAAAAAATTTAAAATGAATATTATTGATTAAGTTCAGATTAACTATATGAAACAGAAAATAAAGGTCGTTTTGACGATTATTCTGAATATTTCAATGATGTGCAAGCATAAACTAAATTGAATAAATCCCGTATATTGTTTAATATTTGAATGCGTTAATAGATTAATTGCAAAAGATTAGAAAAAGTATATATAAATATTGGAGTATTATTGAATAATATCATCACATTTAACATTGTGTTGCCCATCAGCCATGATCTCTTTACTAAAGATGACTTTTACTTTTTTACTACACGACAACTATTTCTTCTTTTTTCTGTAAACTATTACTAATACTATCAGAACAAAAATAAAAGAGTTATTTATTATTATTAATTAGTTGGACCATCAAAAAAGAAAATAAAAAGAAAATATTTTAACATAACACATATACGTAACACTATAATTATATTAAATTAAATGAGTTACTTTTTCAATCGTGCAACTAAAATGAAAATGGTGTTGAAATTAAAATCATTTATAGATGAATTGAAATCAAATATCATTTATAAGTAACATGAACATTTTTATTCAATTTATATTATACACAAATATATACATAATTAATTGGCGCCCACCAATGTGATCAGGTTCAGTAAAACATAATGTTACCATTGGATTTGTGTATATGTATTCGAAGATTTTAAAATTAAAAGAAAAAAAAATCTTTATTTTGTAATATTTTCATTTTCTCATCGAACACATTCGTCGCATCTTGTTTATTAACAAATTGTTTTTCTTTTCAACTCTCATTAAACAGAATACAGCACATGACATATTAGCACACCATAAGATCAACATAATTGTGAAGATTATTTTATCGTTAATTTACGATTAGATCGTGTACAATGTGATGAAGATTGAATATTGTAATGCATAATATAACTACAATGTATTGCTATTTATATATAGTTATATATGTATATATATATATATTGTTTTCAATTTAATTCAAAAGAAAAACGTTTTATGAAGACTCAATACTTTAAAGGTTAAATCAGGAGCTTCCATAATTAATGTAAATTAAATAAAATAAAATATTAATGAGAATTTTAAAATATAGAAAAGAAAAAAGAATTCTTTATAAAGCTACCTGGTTATTCTGGGTAATTAATGAATCTAGTCATTTCACATTTAATTAAATTAATTTAAAGTTAAAACTATAATATTTGTGACAAAAAGCAAAATGCATAATCCAGTTTCAGCAAATGCAAATCAAATTCATTATTATAAGATATAAAAAAAAAATTCATATTAACTTATTTCATGTTTAATATCCTTGACATTTTGTTTGTACGTCTATATTCCTTCTATATTTATTTCAAGCTCAATTCGATTAAGATATATAAAATTTTTTTAAGTTTAATTTAATTAAAAAGAAGATAATATCGTAACTTTTCTGCTAAACTGTTTTTATTTTTTTATTTTTTGTATTAATTAGGAATTATAGACCATGGACTATGGAAGAATTTGTAACAAATAAATGTTTTATTTTTAGGTTAATATCTTCTATGAAACTGATTAAGATTAATATAAATTTATTACCGGATTAAAATAATAAAAATGATACGAGGCAAGTATCGTTAAACTTGCATTTGAACCTTTATTATGCAAATTTTTTTTTAAAGGATCATCGATTTATATAAATTATAGAATATTTAAATTATTGTCATCCTACATCATCTTAAAACTCGATCAATTTAATGAATCAAAAAAATTCCCAAATCACGGATCTTAGTAAATCTGTTGGGTGGATGTGCAATCAAAATTGAAATTTTTATATTATGTCGCATTGGGTCTTGGATGACCTTTAGATGAATGTTTACGTGCTCAGATTTTTTCTGTCAATTGTGTTACATAATTTACCAATATAAGTGATTTTAAATAATATTCGTGGATATCAGACAGACCAAAGTCATCTTTTAATTTAACGTTTATTAGTCGACTTTTTGGATTTTTATTTTGTGATGATGCAATTGTTTTATATATATTTTTTTATATAATCAAAAAAGAAATCAAACGAAATTATCTTATAAAAGGTAAATTAATTCATTTTTAAATGAAAACGAAAGCAAATAGATTCATGAATTTGCTCTTTTCTTTAGTTCATTGTGCATTAAATTCTGTACATTTTTTATGCCAATCTTAACTTAATGTTTGTTCTATGCCTGTTATTGTAAGCTTTTGTTAATTGTTGTTTATAATCAAATAAAATAATCACCACCCGGTGTATCTTTTTGTCATCCTAAGATTTATTTCATCAATTAATTTCTCAGAGACAAAAAAAAGAACTCCAGCAACTTTATTTATCTTTATATTTTCATATAAATAAAAAACTAGGAAACATTTTATCTACAATTTATGGTGGCATTAAAGTTTATAAAATGTCAAACATTTCCCTCAATTTGTACTAATTTTAAGAAAAAAAAAGTTATCTTCTTTTTTCTGATTGTTCAAAGTCAACAAAATCCTGTTTTAATTTGACTAAAAAAAAGATGTTAGAAAAAACTAAACTTCATTTTAATTAAAAAAAATAATAGTTTTTGGGTAAACTAGGAAGTTGTTATCTCTGAAGTAGGTATAGATCTTGAAAATAATTTTTAAGTATTTAGTTTTTTAATAATTTAATTTTTTTTTTTGAAAATATAATCGAAATTAATTTGCACATGGTCAACCTTCATAGACCCGCATTCCGCATTTTTTCGAAAACTTATTAAATTTTGAAATTACATAATAAAAACACGTATATTTGGTATTCGTCAATTGATTTTGTCTTTTATTTGTAAGTGTGAAGAAGTAGAAATAAATAAAGAACTAAGCAACTAATTATTCTTGTGTATTCAAAACTCACAAAAAAGATGAATATATTTTGGATTTGTTTTTTTTTTTTAAATTTATATTATTTTGAGAAATGAACGTGAAGATATTTGGTAAAAAATTGAAACATCTTACGTATTTTTTGTTTTCTTAATTCTTCATTATTTTACTTAATGATGGGAATAAGTCTTATTCACTTACACTATACAATACACCATACTTTTAATGAAATATATTTATTTCTTAATCAACAATATTTCATAATAAAATTTTTTGTTTGTTTTTCATTTGACGGGATACTCATACTTATATATACACTTAATGATTTATCTTTGCTACTAACGAAAGTGTAAGTGATAGATTTAGTGAAATTCCAAATGGTGTTAATTGGATTCTCAAGCTTAATAATTTTATTTTGATAACGAAACCATATATACGTTTATAAATGGATGATATAATTATTTAACTTTTATTCTTTTTTTTTTTCTGTGTGAAGGATTTTTCCATCGTAGGTCAAATTAACGCTAATTCAATTTGAAATAGAAAAAAAAATGTAAGTTTTTCTATTTTTCTCTTTTTTTTTCTTTTTGGGTCAAATCAATTTAATCGATTGAATCAAAATTTATAAAATTTAACACATGAAAGATGACAATTTAATTAATTTAATAACATTAATGTACACACTGAAATCGTTCAATAAAATGTGTTTCGTTTGTTTGGGAAAATATTTGTGGTTTTAAATGTCAGACACATAACACTGAGAATCATGATAATTTTATTAACTACGTTATTATTTATTATTATTATTATGTACAACAAATAAAACTATTTATAGTTTATTGAGTATATTTTTATATATTTATTATTAAATATTTTATGTAGATAAAATAAAAATATTGAAACAAATAAAGTGAATTTAATTAACGATAAAAACATCAGGATGCAATATTATTTAATATTTATATGTAGTAAAAGCGATGTGACGAATTAAAAGAACCCGGATGTAATACGCAACATATAGTTTTTGTCGGTTCTATTGTGATCGCATAATAAAAGCTTTCTCGCTGTCGTTTTAAAAAATTATAAATTTAAATTAGTTTTCGGAATTCCGAATTCAAATTTTTTTAGTTATTTTATATATTTTTTTTGTTTTGTTTTTATATTTTTTTTTAATAAACTAAAATCATTTTTATTTGGAGAGTTTTTGTTTTCTTATATAATAAACAAAAGGCCATCGTCCCTTTTGATTATCCATTTTTTTGTGTTTGCATTTTTCTTTTGTGATTTATTTATTGATTTATAAATACAAAATGTAAATACGTAAAACACAAATTTATTGTTTAAATAAAATTTTGCACTAACCGTTTGAAAATGTGATAAATTATTAAGACAACAAAGTATAAGAAAATAAAAGAAAAAAAAAATAGAAACTTTCATTTTTTTTTCTGTAACCTTGATTGAGTAATGGTCAAATTTCTTAATAGTTCAAATTGCAATTGTAACATTTTGAGTGCGCATCTTTTCTGTGTGTAGAAAAATATAAGTGACATTTTACGTTTTTGTTTTTTTTCTTTAAATTTATTTTTAGGAGTTTTGTTTTTTGTTTTTACATTTTATTAATCTGTACTGCTTGGAGGTCTTTCAAACTGTCATCGTTTTGTTAAAATTTATGATAATATTTTAATTACCAATCTGGAGCCTCATTTATCATAAAATTTTTATGAATGTGTTTTTGGATGAAGTACCAAGTACGACGGAAGATTCATTAAATATATTTATTTCTATCTATGGTTTTGAAGGATTTCCTTATATGTTTATAACCGATTTATCCATTAATGGCTCATTTATAATTCTTTTCTTAAAGTTCACATTGCATTTTGATATTTAAATTATTATTATTGTTATTATTTTTATAAATATATTCTCGTTATATTAGAAATAAACTTTATCTTAACTGTCGTCCAATAATTCACAAAAAATATTACATCATAGTCTGAATTTGATTCTTGTTATTCATATAATATTTAAAGAATCCATTAAAAGGAGGATATTTATGTTACTGTAAGAAGTTTTGTGTTATTTATTTTTTGTCAAGGTTGACTATGGATTATTTTGTGTTGGTTGGACCCATGATAAAAATTGTGTGGGTTTTTTGTTGTGTTTCTTGTTATAGGAATCAGATGCATAATAATATTTAATAAATTTATTACCTAGTTTAGAGGATTGGGATTTTTTTTTGATGATTAATTAAAATATTCAAGTCAACAGAATCAAGTTGTGAATTAATTACAGAAAAAAAAATTAAATAAATAAATAAAAGAATTTCGGGACTTATGGAAATAAAAACGAAAATTATGTGTCTCGTTTTTTTTTTGTTTCTGTCCCAGAGATGAAATTTTAATAAAACTTTTGATGGAATAATGAGCGTGGGTGATTTTTTTTTTCTTACTTAATGTTCTCTTAAAAAGTACAATTGTCTTGAGAAAAAAAAAAAATAAAATGATAAAATCACAATGAATTTTACCTTTTTATATTTTAATTTATTTATATTTCACGAATTTTATATTTTCGGCGATTGCGTAAAGGCATAATGTTCTTTATAAGTAAATAGATGTAAAATATTTTACTGAATCTCACAGTCTTATAATAAAAGTATTTATTAAGCCACAACAGAAAAAAAAACTTTAAATAGTTTGATTCACTTTTACTATTATTTATTGTTTAGTAAAGCAATTTAATATGGTTGAATAAAACTTACCATCTTGTGCAATATTTTTTAATCCAATATCAGCAACTAATCCTTTTTTATTTTATATCCTTACAGAATATAGAAAAGAAAATTAAAATTTTCACACACAAATTCAAATTCACACCTGTGACACAAATTCTTTATAATAAGAATTTGATCAGAGACACAAAAAATAAAGAGATTTCTTGGCAAAAATAAAATGCCGACTGAAATGTTGATATCTGCTATTGCCATATTTATACAACCTGTAAGATTGTAAGTTGGTAAGATGGTGTGACAAAGACGACATTACTTTAATATTAAATAATTTTTTTTTTTTATATAAAAAAATACCAGTGTGGTTTTGTGTATTTTGATAAGATTTTTTGCTATGAGAAAATTGTATTTGTTAAAAAGAGATGAAAATTGAAAAGTTTATAAGAGAAGGATAGTCGGATTATATTAATTGATGATCATTTTGATCGTTACTCTTCGTTGTTTTGTTGTTTTGTTTTTTTTTTCTTATTTGGAATTTAATTTTTAATGTGATATTTTTTTCAGAATAAATTATTTAGATAGAAAATGTATGACGTTGATATTGGAATGTTTGATTCATTTTATGTTAATTTTTTTTATGTTTAAATGTAGATCGTATAATTTTAGTTTTTATTATTATTGAGTTAAAGGATCTTGAAGCTAATATAAATGATAGATTAATTTGACAACAAAAACTATTATGTATATCTAATGAATATCTGGTTTTAGGTATGATATTTTTATTATTAGCTATTTAATATTACAGTTTTGATTTAATAGATCGCATTTTAAAGAAAAAAAAATGAATCTTAAACCTTGAGATTTATACGAAATTGTGTGTTGATAAATCAATAATGATTCAAACCAAAAATGAAAAAAAAAGATCGCTTATGATATATATTTGCTGGAAGTGATTTGTAATTAATAAGGCGTGTGTGTCATTGAGATTAAAAAAATTTAATGAAAATTAAAAGTATTTATACAGAAATCAATAATAATAAATTATTGTATTGATGATATGGAGAAATAAAAAGATAATGTCTTTTCCTGGTACTGGAATTTTGACATCACTCTCAAAAGGAAAAAAAAAAGTCTTTACTTTTAATCATTGTTTATTAAAATTGGTATTTAATTTAAGTATCCAATAAAAATACATGTATTTCTTATTTCTTTAATTTGCAAGTTCAATAGACTTGAATACTCATATAAACATAAGAAAGAAAAAAATACACAATCATCACACCGTATTATTCTTCTTTTTTTTTTTGTTGATAAATGAAAAATTTTGTTTTTTCTTTTTTTTTTTTGTTTTGCTTCTTTTGTCATTTATTATATACATATTTTTACGGTATTGTTGAACTTTTATTATAAAACATATATCTAATTTGAATAGTTAATATATTCAATAAAACAAGATCTAAGTCATTATATATAAGAGTATATCCAAAGTGAATGTTAAATATATATTTTTTTTAAATTTCAAATAAACGAAAAAAATACGTGAAAAATTTTGTTTTTTGTAGTTTTTGTATATATATATATTTTTTTTTTAGTCGTATCTTGATCTTGACGAAATTATGTTTTTAATTTTAATTTATGTATAACAAAATTATGATAATATACTTGTTTATTGGAATTAAATAATTTTTTTTTGCCAAAAATAATAATAATAAATAGATAATGATTTTGATTATTATTAAATTGACCATTAAATATATTGATGTCAAGAATAAAACGCTACTAAATAAATGCAAAATTTATATTTATCAACATTTCAATGTTTTTAAATAAAGCAGTTAATTTAATAAAATCAAAATAAAATATTAACAATACCCAGACCACAGACAGTATAGAAAATATTTTAAACAAATTGTTTTTTTTTTCTACGGAAATAATTTTGTTTTTTCTTAATTTCTTAATGTGAGAAGAGAAAAAAAAACAGAATTTTTGTTGGTTAACCAATTATTGATATATCGATTTTTTTTTTAAATAATTAAACAATATTACCGAGGTTTTTCAATCATCCTTTATAATGAATATACCTTATAATATTATGATTAAAATCCTTGGCAATAGATTAGCTTTTCATTAGCATTATAAATATAATTTTTTTTTATTTCAGTGGGAAGAATTTTAAAATTAACCGTTTGATATTTTCAACAGAATTTAGTATATTTTATTAATAGAAGTTTTTGTTGTCTGTGTTGTTTTAATATGTCAGAAACAACATAATATATTAATTTTATAGACCGTTTTTTTTTTTAACAAAAAAAAAACAAAAAAGTTAAAAAAATTAAAACAGAATAAAAAAAAAATTCTAATCCCAAACTTGATTTGGACCGATACCGACATTAACATTTTTGCATAAACACAAGGATTTATTGATAGCTAATCGCCAATTTAGCTTTAGAATTAAAATTTTATTTTCACCTTTATGCAAAAATTTAACAAATTAAAAAATTTCAAAAAGAAAGAAAAAGTTTCAAATTGAATATGTTCCCTTTTGAAATTTAAGGAATTGTAGGAACAATGAAAATATTGACCTCGTCGATTAAAATTAAAAAAAAAATTGAAATATGTTTTTAACTTCTGGTTAATAAATCGGTTCTTAATTAATTAACATAAAAAGATTGTGTGTTTGTGTAATTTAGAAAAAAATCTGTTTGATAAAAATCTAGTCAAAATTAGTCAATTATCTCAATGAAACAATAAATTAAAAAGAATCTTTTTTTTTTGGTTGTTTTTATTTATAGAAGAAACAATTTCGTAATAATATTAATATGCCATTAATTTTTTGACGCCTAAACGGGAAGGTGGACATCAATAAAATGTACTTCAATAGAAATAAATGATTTAGTGATGTGCTATACGCGGTTGGCATATCCAGAATAGAATTAAATAATTTTTTTTTGCCAAAAATAATAATAATAAATAGATAATGATTTTGATTATTATTAAATTGACCATTAAATATATTGATGTCAAGAATAAAACGCTACTAAATAAATGCAAAATTTATATTTATCAACATTTCAATGTTTTTAAATAAAGCAGTTAATTTAATAAAATCAAAATAAAATATTAACAATACCCAGACCACAGACAGTATAGAAAATATTTTAAACAAATTGTTTTTTTTTTCTACGGAAATAATTTTGTTTTTTCTTAATTTCTTAATGTGAGAAGAGAAAAAAAAACAGAATTTTTGTTGGTTAACCAATTATTGATATATCGATTTTTTTTTTAAATAATTAAACAATATTACCGAGGTTTTTCAATCATCCTTTATAATGAATATACCTTATAATATTATGATTAAAATCCTTGGCAATAGATTAGCTTTTCATTAGCATTATAAATATAATTTTTTTTTATTTCAGTGGGAAGAATTTTAAAATTAACCGTTTGATATTTTCAACAGAATTTAGTATATTTTATTAATAGAAGTTTTTGTTGTCTGTGTTGTTTTAATATGTCAGAAACAACATAATATATTAATTTTATAGACCGTTTTTTTTTTTAACAAAAAAAAAACAAAAAAGTTAAAAAAATTAAAACAGAATAAAAAAAAAATTCTAATCCCAAACTTGATTTGGACCGATACCGACATTAACATTTTTGCATAAACACAAGGATTTATTGATAGCTAATCGCCAATTTAGCTTTAGAATTAAAATTTTATTTTCACCTTTATGCAAAAATTTAACAAATTAAAAAATTTCAAAAAGAAAGAAAAAGTTTCAAATTGAATATGTTCCCTTTTGAAATTTAAGGAATTGTAGGAACAATGAAAATATTGACCTCGTCGATTAAAATTAAAAAAAAAATTGAAATATGTTTTTAACTTCTGGTTAATAAATCGGTTCTTAATTAATTAACATAAAAAGATTGTGTGTTTGTGTAATTTAGAAAAAAATCTGTTTGATAAAAATCTAGTCAAAATTAGTCAATTATCTCAATGAAACAATAAATTAAAAAGAATCTTTTTTTTTTGGTTGTTTTTATTTATAGAAGAAACAATTTCGTAATAATATTAATATGCCATTAATTTTTTGACGCCTAAACGGGAAGGTGGACATCAATAAAATGTACTTCAATAGAAATAAATGATTTAGTGATGTGCTATACGCGGTTGGCATATCCAGAATAGTTCCACAAAAAAAAAATGTTAAAATTACCGGCATTTATGGTCGTCGATCTTGAGCTTTAATAAGATAAATTTTTAGTGATTTTGGTGAGAGATTAAAATGTCCATGAATTATTAAAATAGAATAAATTTGCATGAATAAATAAAAGATCTGCTTAGGACTAGTTGAATGAGTACTTAAATATAAATATAATACAAAATGATGGACTTTGGTTCCACTTAAACATCCATTTATTTTTTGTGTTCTTGTATGTATTTTATTTTGGTTTTATTTTATTTGTTTTAACTTAATTAATTTAAGAAGACTATTCCAGTTTAGGATTACGAAAAAAAAAAATCCAGTTTAACAGGAGTTAGATAGCAACAAATTTTATAATGATGATCTTTGAAATTTAGGTATAATTAAAATGACCCAAAACTAGAGACATTTCTAATATCTTAGTTTATGACTCAAGGATGGCTAAAAATCTTTTCTCTTCCACGGAAATATTTTTGAATTAAGAATTCATTACGACCCTCCTTTTTTAAACATATACGTATCAGGAAGAATCTTTATTAATTAGTAGATAAAAAAAACTTTACTGAACACAATCACAGCACGCTCCAAACACGGATCTCTCAAGGAATTATCAACACACAAAAAAAAACCGCACTCAATTATACATTTTAGTCGCTGTCAATTTTATAATTTAAGAAATTGTTTATTTCATTAAGACTAAAAAAAGGAAGGAAAAAACGTAATTCTGTAGCTATAAGGTAAATAAATTTAATCACCATCTAGAATAAAGTTAATTCAGATTAACAATGCAAATAAGAATAAGGAAAATACAGATATTGCAGGATAATAAATAAGATCCATTCACTATACACAATATTTTATGCAGATGATTAAAATTGATGTTTTTCATAATTTATTGTATATTATTTCTTGTTTGTTTCTTTATTTTATTTAAAATTTAGATAGCTTGCTTTTAGATTTATTATTTTACCCTCAAAAAAAAATTTATAAATCTAAATACCAAATTCCTATCTATAAAGTATCAGGCGTCTCCATCGAAATTCATCAGTATATATAAATTCTGTTTTTAATTATTCAGTTTTATGATATAAAACATTGTGGGATCCTTAATGGGGTAGTGATTAAAAATTATTTCTTTCTAAACTTCACTTTATTAATAGTGATGAGTAATAAGAAAAACCTGCTAAAGAAAATGGGCGAAAAAAAAAGAAGACAATTTCATGTTTGGTTTTTGTTCGATATAAATCTTTTTTTTTTCTAACTTTTAACTTTAATCCAAAAACTAGTTTTAGACATTTAATTTTGAATATGATGGCAGATGACTTCTTTTTGGTTCTTTTTCTTTTTGTGGTTACTGCTGGTAAATAACCAAATACAGATAAACTGACCTTTATAAAATGTATAAAGAAGTTGAAATATAAATTCTGATTCGATCTGGGTAATCAAAATATTTTGAATTGAGCTGACTTTATCGAGCACTAAACTTATCTATATACTCGATGTTGTAATGTCTTCAATTAAAAGGTGTAACCTCGGACCTTGAAATATTTTACGTATAGAATAAGATTTTACTTTGATGTGTTTAATTTTTTCTTGTAATTAATTTTAATTAAACTTTATACTCTTTGTTGTATAAGATTTTTTAAGTTTGAATAGTTTTTTTTATATCTAAGAAGTTAGTCTTTTTTGAGTGTTTTCAATCATTAATTTAATAGAAATTATTACACAAGAATTTTATATTTGTTGTTTTAATTTTTGTATGCGACATGATTGATGAAGGTAACACAGTAATTTGATATTTACAAGATCTTGCAGTTTTGTTCCAAAACTCATCAAAATTAATAATGTTCTTTTAAGCTTAATCTTAGTTCAATGACATAGACAAGCTTTAATTATTATAATGGTCAAATTTACTGTTCTTTTGATCACAGTTTTTTGCCATATTTTTATTTTATGAGCTGTAATTTATGCTATAAAAAAACCCAATTAACAACATATACGTTATAGGAAATTTCCTCTTCTATTCTGGCAAATGAATAGAATTGTTCAGATTGTTAACCCGTCAATTATATAATCGTGATTAAATCACGTTTATAACATCACATGCAATGAACTATACAGTCCGTCTATCTGTCTATTCTCTATATAGTATTTATCCTCACACTTCCTTGTTTAATTTAAACATCAATATACGCTCTGATAAGTTATTTTTTACCATAACTTCCGCAAATCAGTGTTTTAAAATCAACTTTAACAAAAAAAAAATTAAATCACTTAAGTTGATTTCGTTGTATGACCTTAAGAATAATAATGTAAACAACATTTTTTTTATCTAAAGTGTGCGCGTTTAGTTTTAAAGACGAGTAGAAGATTTTTGGCTGAGTAAATATTTGATACAAATAAGATGTGACATTTACAAATCTTTTGGTCTATTTTTCCTTATGTTTTGCTGACATATTTTTTTTCTTTTCTTTAATAATAGAAATAGAAAAAATATATATATGTACATATATAAGAAATAATAATGTAAAGGTCTTAAAACAAGATTCCAATATATTACATAATCTAACAGAAACGGCTGCTTTTAAATACAAAAATGCTATGTTTTTAGTGTGAGCAGACAAGAAAGCGTCAATGTAAATTGTAAATCTTCAAATAAATACATACAAAAAAAAAATTGTATATTTGAACAAATAATTAAAAATATATTACTTAATACACAACATATGAATTTTAATTGAGAAAAAAAAACAACGTATATTGAAGTGAATTGAATATAAAAATATTTTTGGGAAATTGATATGACCATTGAAAGTGAATGTTTGCTTGTATTATTTTTGCTAGTATCATTTTTCTCTATTTATGTTAAAATATGAAATTTTTAAATAAATTAATTTATGCATTTATATTTTTTCACTCAAAATTTTGAGTGAAGATTTCCTGATTTTTTCATGTTTCTGTCGTTATTGTGAGTTGGTAAATATTTCTGTTTTTTTTTTGTTTGTAAAAGATTGTTTCCCTCTGATAACTTCTGCTTCGATAAATCATTAAATTTAATAATGAAAAAAAATTTGTCCAACCATAAAAAAAAAATAGTGTAACTAATTTATTCACTATGGTTAATTTTAGTTTAGGATGAAATGATCGATAGATTAATAAGTTTTTCATTGATGACAAAAGTAGTTTTTATTGATGAAATTGTTTAAAAATCAAAAAAAAAAAAAAATAAAAAAATAAAGATGAAAAAAAATCTTCATCAAAACCAGAATTTATTTCAACTTAAATTTTAGAAAGACAAAAAAAATGATGAGTTTTTATTTTCAAAATATTTATAATTGGCCACTTGAAAGAAAAAATAATTTTTTTTTTCTTCAATATTTCTTCATACTTAAAATTACTTAATTGGTATCATTTAAAACCACATCACAATTCACCCTAGATCCTCCTTTTATTACAAAAAAAATCTCAATTATTTGTTGTGGTTTATTTATGTTTTCATTTTTAATAAAAAAAAAAGTTATTACATTATTTGTGAAAATTTAGCAATGTGATAATGATAATTATTACAGATATGATAAATATTTTACTTTAATTGTGAATTTAGGTAATTCTATTAAATTAAATTGAAACTAAAAACTAATTTTCTATTAAAGCTAATTTATTTTTTATTTATTTTTAAATTTCATCGAGAGAAAAAAAAAATCTAAAACATGAATATAAAATTAAAACTTTTGACTAATTGATTAAACATAAATAAATAAAAGTGAAAAATATAACGTCTAATTATAAACCCAAAAACAAACTGCATTTAATATAATTAATTAATTCAATAGAATTAATTTTATTTCAATTTTCTTGTAATTTTTACTGATTTATTATAATTACGACAAACAAAAAAAATCTAAATAAATAAACAAATTCATTAAGTCTAATAATCTAATCCTTATTAATTTTATCTAAACTGAATTCATATAAATCAGACTGCTTTTGAATCTATAATTATGTTGACATTTTAGTTTTGAACTTGTCACTTTTTGTGCAATATAATATTTTTGTATAGGATTTTATTATCACATTCACACGAATCAATTCTTTAACAAAAAACATAAACCGAAATGTTTTAAGTTTACATTTTTTTTTTTTACATAAATAAGAAACATAATAGAAAAAGAAATGACTTAATTTAATTGGTTCGTATAATATTTCCGTATAATATATGTGACTATTCGTCTCATCACTTTCTGTTTCTTTTTTGTTTTTTTTTTTTGAATATTTTTGATGTTTAATTTTATAAAAGAGTTAAAAAATTTTATAATATTTTTATTTGTTTTAAACATTTTTTTTCCCCATATTCATTCAGATTTAGCTGTTATTGAATAATATCTTTTATAAATATGAAAGAATTTTATAAGATTTGCAAGAAACTGAAAAAACTGTAAGTTCCAAAAAAAACTAATTTGCATAATTGAAAATCACGTACATCAATACGTGTTGTCATGTTGTCGAACTTTAGGCGATTTGATTTTGGTATAAAATTTTTAAATTTTAATTCGTTTTGGTTCTTTTCATTGGTTTAAACATGTGCTCAAGTTTAAAGCTTGATTTGAATCCGAACTTTGAGATTAAACTTTAAAGTCTTAAAGCTTTTGATTTCTAATTTTTTAAAATTTGTGTGTTGTGTCTTTTTAAAAATACTATTAATAGAAAATAGTTATATTTCGCCCAGTTGATAGTTTCATGTTGTGTGGTCAAGAATCTATAGCCATATGGTGTTCATGCAGGCTAAAATTATATTATAATAATTGCATGTTATACATGAATTAAATAATCATTTATAATTGACGTTTTAATATACAGCTAGTTATGTAGTGTTTTGATTGATTTGAAGAGCTCACTCAACAGATATAATAGACACTTTTTTTTATAATTATTTCTTAAATACAAAATAAAATATGAACTCAAACATTTAAAAAGATTCTCATTAAGTGCTAATTTTGGTGGTTGTGCATTTTTTTTTAAATATTCAGTTACATCAGCTTTGGTATTAATATCTTTTGAAAGTCCTTAACTCAAACTTCATATTCACTATTATGAATAAATAAATAAATTTTGGTCAAGTCTTTCTCAATATCATCAAGGACTTCTTGTAATTAATATAGTCTTATCTGAGGTAATGATTAATATGAGAATTAACTTTAATTTCCCCATACAATTAAAGTTATTCTAATTTAAAAAAAAAAGAATGAATGAATCTTGTATTGTTATTGTTTTATTTATGGCTGATTCTTGATTGTAAAACTTTTGTTTTTATTTTTGTTCAACTGAATTTTGAAAGAAAAATTGTAAATAGATTTTATAAGTTGGCCTCTTTGCTGAAGGTATTCGTCATGTAATACAGGAACAATGATTTCATTCATTAAAATTTCAGCAATGATCATGATTTTCAAATAAACTTGTGATTATTTTTTAACCTTGACACTAGATAATTACCCGGATTTTGAGTTAAAGTGTGTGAACTTAAATGTTAAAGGTAATGGACAAAAAAATGTTTAAATCAAATTGCCAATAGTAAAAGTCTTTCGTGTTCCCCTAAGCAAATATGATTAGTCTTCTCGTTATTCTTCACCTTCAATCAATTTTTAATGATCGGATTATATTTTTTTTTTCTTCTTATTTATGAAATCACTTTTATTCTATTAGTTTATTAATTTTAATATACATTTTAATTGCATGATTTATTTTACATAATAAAAAAAATAAAATTAATGTTTCGTTAAATATTCTTTTTGCCGCCGGATGTTCACAAATATATAGCGATGGAACATCAGTGATATAAATAGAAAAGTATATAACTCAATTGACGGAACTTGGGAAAAAACCATCTAATTATCAAAATTTCTGGATGCTTGGTTTTTTTCTGTATTATTTAAAAAAAATCAATATAGTCACCAAATAGGTAATTAGTGGTGAGAGAAAAATGGAATTTTTGTAATATCGCGTGATAATATATAGAGCATTCCATTAAAATGTGGTTAAATATAAAGATTCTCCTGCATAATATCTTGCAATGATTTAAAAAATTTCCCAATAAAATAATAACTGATTTAACCGCCATGCTCATATTTATTACCATGACATTAAACTAAATCTGCCAAAAGACTGCATCCAGAAAGTTTTTTTTAATTAATTTTATAATATTATAAAATTAATAAAAATTCCATATTAAAATCCGGATTTTTAAATCCGCTCCGTGATAACTGACCAAGGTTAAAACAAAAAAAAAATTAAATATTTTAGTGTAGATAGGTCGGTTTAAAACTAAAAAATAAATTATAATTTAGACACTCTTAATACGAAATTTATGTATAAAATTCGTTGATCGTAAATTTTGTATGATTTTTTTTCTAAAATTTCATCGTTTTTATTCACTTTATATGGAAATATTTTAATACTTCCATTTTAGGCATTTTAAAAGACTTTATGGAAGACCCTTTAATTTTTTTATTATTTTCTTAAATGTTAATTAAATCTTAAAAATATTAATATGATTTTTTAATTTATTTAACTTCTTAACAGTGATTCAGTTTTCATGACGTATTTCAGTAGACTTTGAATTTAAATATAAATTCAAATATGAATAAAGCTAGAGAAAATTTAACTGGAATAAGGAATAGGGGTAGGTGTAGTTCAAAATAAATAAAAAATATTATATAATTTTTATGTTGAAAATTTTTATTAAAAAATGTTCAACATGAGAACACACTTACATAGACATAAACATAAACATTTAAGTTTGTCGAGTATTGAAATTCGTGTAGATATATTTACAATTTTGACTTAAATAGATATTGTTATCTACTTGAATCGGATTGATGGTACTTTGTAGTTGTAACCATCAGCACCCAAAGTATGTGATGGACTCACAGTTGATGGTGAGACAAATTGTTGTTGGTATTGTGGAGCTGGTTGATGGTGAACCTGTGGGGCAGGTTGGTGGTATTGTGGAGCTGGTTGATGATGTACTTGTGGAGCTGGTTGATAGTGGACCTGTGGGGCAGGTTGTTGGTATTGTGGAGCTGGTTGATGATGTACTTGTGGAGCGGGTTGGATATGTACTTGTGGGGCAGGTTGGTGGTATTGTGGAGCAGGTTGTTGGTATTGTGGAGCAGGTTGGTGATATTGTGGGGTTGGTGAAGGAGCATGGGTTTGTGGAGCATAATGTGGGGTTGGTGCAGGCGCAAAGTGTTGTTGTGGAAGAGCACAATTTGGCCCTGATCCTCCATTTGTACATTGTGGAAGATAATCTTTTTGTGGTCTTTGTGGGATGATTGCGACTTGTTGTTGTGGAATAAATTGAGGTGCTGGGGAAGAGTGTTGTGGTGCTGGTTGAATAAATTGTGGAGCTGGAGCAACGTATTGTGGTGCAAAGTGTTGTGGGGCAGCATTAGCAATTACTTGTGGAAGTGCACAGTTTGGCCCTGATCCTCCATTAGTACATTGTGGAAGATAATCCTTTTGTGGTATTTGTGGTGCAAATGTTGGTTGATGGTGAACTGGAGCGGCAAAAGTTGGTGCTGGATAATGTTGAACTGGAGCTGCAAAAGTTGGTGCTGGATGGTGTTGAACTGGGGCTCCATATGTTGGTGCTGGGTGGTGTTGTACTGGTGCTCCGTATGTTGGTGCTGGATGGTGTTGCACTGGTGCTCCATATGTTGGTGCTGGATGGTGTTGGACTGGAGCAGCGTAAGTTGGTGCTGGGTGGTGTTGAACTGGGGCTCCATATGTTGGTGCTGGGTGATGTTGAACTGGGGCACCATATGTTGGTAATGGGTGGTGTTGTACGGGAGCGGCGAAAGTTGGTGCTGGGTGGTGTTGAACAGGAGCTGCAAATGTTGGTGCAGCGAAAGTTGGTGCTGGGTGGTGTTGAACTGGGGCTCCATATGTTGGTGCTGGGTGGTGTTGAACTGGGGCTGCATAAGTAGGTGCTGGGTGGTGTTGTACTGGTGCTCCGTATGTTGGGGCTGGATGATGTTGTACGGGTGCTCCATATGTTGGTGCTGGTGAGTGTTGTACTGGTGCTCCATATGTTGGTGCTGGTGAGTGTTGTACTGGAGCAGCGTATGTTGGTGCTGGGTGGTGTTGAACTGGAGCACCATATGTTGGTGCCGGGTGGTGTTGAACTGGTGCTGCATAGGTTGGTGCTGGATGATGTTGTACTGGAGCTCCGTATGTGGGAGCTGGATAATGTTGAGCTGGGGCTGAGTACACTGGTGCACCATGGGTTGGTGCTGGGTATCCTTGAGTTGGGGCACCATAAGTTGGGCTTGGATAGCTTTGTGCTGGTGCTTGGTAAGCTGGTGCTGAGTATGCAGGTGCCGAATATGATGGTGCATGGGTTGGACCTTGGGTTGGTCCAGGTAAATTGAATGGTGCACCTGGCTTGGGATATGCATAAGAACCATCAGGATTTTGTTGTGTGCCTAAATGGGAAACATCTGCATTCACTACAGCGATAACCGCGAGTCCAAAGAGAAGGAAATTCTATAAAAAAAAATTATAAAAAATTTGTTGTTAAGTACAAGTTTGATTTATGTTTAATTGTTATTAAATTTTTTTTTAGTTTGAAATTATTAATATCTGGAAAAATGTGTACCATTAAAGTAGGTCTCAAGAAAGAAAAAAAAACTATTCCGATTTATTGTTTGGGAAAATTTAACTGAAGTTTTAAAGATATGCATAATATCAAACAACAAAACAGAACAATAGATGTAGAGACAGTATCTGTCGAAAGTTACAAAATATTATAATTTCTTATGTGATTATATGAAAATTAAATAAGGATGTTATATTATAATAAATAGACACGTTCAGTTTCATTTTGATATTTCTTAAGAATGAGAAAAAAAGAAAAGAAAAATTGTTTATATATAATTTGATTGTTATTGCGCGTTGTGCATCATTAGCATATTAAAACAAATCAAGACAGCTAGATTGATTATATTATAATATTATGATAATTACATAATTAAATTTATTGTGACATTCTTAATTAGTTTTTTTTTTGTCTTTACAAATTTTATAATCCAAACTATGATTAAACAACAAAAAAAAAAACAAAACTCAAAAATGTTTTATCACACGTTCCATGACCTTCCATCAAACACTCTAGTTTTCTTTTCTTTATTTTGTTTTTGTGCTCATATCAGAATAATTTTTTTTGGAGTTTATTTTATTACAAATTTAGTAAAAGTTGAAGAAATTAATTAATGACAAATCTATGTTATTAGCAAATTTACTAAGATTGACTTGATATTTTAGTTGCATAAATTAATATTTAATGTTGCGTCAAGGATGATCTCTTTTAGTATATCCATTTTTATATTTATAGAGAATGTATTTTTGATTTGGTGGTTTTGTTTTTTTTTTTTTTTTGATTTTTTTGATTTGTTTGATTTACGAAATTTTATAGATAGACTTTTTTTTTTTGCTGTTAATATTATGAATCAAGTATTGATCAGGATTGAGAAAGTTGTAGTTATCCTTTATATTAAATGATTGACTCATCATAGATAATTGTATCAAATCCAGGAAAAATCACTGATTTATATTTTTTTTGAACAAACAAATTATTATATTTAATTTATTTTTTAATTAACACAAATTCGCGATATCCTTTGGGTTTTTGTTGCATTTTTTTTTATTGTTTCACAATTTTGTTTTTTTTTTTTAATTATTTTTCTTTTGTTTTGCATTTTGTTTTTTTTTAAACAAAATAAAAGATCACTTTTATTTTAAATTTATTATATAAATATTATTAAATAATAATCCTCACCATTTTGCACACCGTTTTTTTTTTAAATATTAGGATTAGAAGTCACTAATGTTCACTGAAGCTGATTGAGCTTGAGAATGAGATATCTTAGAAATATCACCTTTATTTATATGATCATCGTCCTAACCATGTTCAACACAACCAACTAAAATAATGTAACCGGTTGATGTTGAATATTTTTTTTTTGTTTTTGTTTTTTTTTTCGTCTAAAATTTAATGTTGCTGAAACATTATTAGATCGTTGAAGACATAAAAAAAAAAAAAAACAAAAAACAAACAAATAATTTAAAACAAAAAAGTGTTTTTTTTTGAGGTTTTTTTTTTCTCCTCTTCTTCTTTAAAATATTTTTTTTTTTGACTAAATTGTATATATTTTATATTATGAGTTTTTGACCATGGATAATACAGTTTTTCGTTGATAGATGCTAATTTTAATATTTTATATCGATAGACTGATATTTTGTTGTTGTAATTTTCCTTCTTCTTCTTCTATATTTTTTTTCTATTTCTGTTTTTTTTTTTTGATAGTTTGATAAATTTATAGTGAATATTAAAAAAATACAATGTATGTATGAACTGATGTATATACACGCATACATGCAAACACACACAATCAGATATTATTTAATATATGAAATATACTTTTTTTAATTAGATACGGATTAATGAATATTTATAAATTTATTGACATTTACTACATAAATAAAATTTGAAGAAGGATATTTTGAATGTATTCAATCAAAAACAAATCAGTAATATTTTATGTGGTAATCCTTAAAATTAATAAGGATGAATTTTTGGTTGATTGGTTTTTTTTTTTTGGTTTCTTTTTTTGGTTTCTTTACCAAAAAAAAAAAACTATTTTTGTTACATTGCATATATTGGTCAGTAGGCGGCTTTGAAAGTTATATTGGAGATATTTTGTAATTTTGGATATATGGGATGGGAAAACTTCATGGATGATGGCCATAAATTTGATTTAGTTGACAATATTTTATTAAAATTTATTTAACTAATGACATTTTGATTTCGTAAATTATATCAGCGCGATAATTTTTTTATTCTGATTTGTTTTTGTTTTATTTCTTATTTTTAATATTTTTTTTAATCTTTAAATAATGCCATAGAGTTACCCAGAAGTGAGAGGGAAGCATTTTTAATCATTAAATAATGCCAATAATTACCCATAAATGTAGATAGTGTGAGAGGGAAGCGATAATAATAAAAAAAAAAATAATTTAATGATTAAAATGTGTTTTTTTTTTATCTTCTTTTCTTGTAAAGAGAATTCCTCAACAGTGAAAAGTGTTAAGTTAAATATTGACAAATTGAATATGTAATATTTTGACTATTTGACAGAGTAAGGTACATAGCATTTAGTACAAAAAATTTTTTTTTTTTTTTAAAAAGTTGGTTTTCGGTTACTCAATTATTATGTTTTTTTTTTTCAGTAAATAAAAACAAAAAAAAAAAAAAAAGAAAAAACCAAAAATTAGGCAATGAAAAAAAAAAAATATTTTGCAAAAATTTTAAAAAAATGTAATTAATCAATTAATATAAAGAGCCATTCGCCAATTTAAGTTTATCTCTACCTCTCTCTCCTCTCATTGGTGAATAAAAATTTATTTGGATAGGGATAGTAATTTTATTTGCTAAAAACAAAAAAAAAAAAAAAACAAAAGTAACAATTAAGGTGAAAAACACAAAAATTTAAGTGAGTAAATATAACATACACACACACACACATAAAAAAGGGTTTTAATTATATTTAATAATATATTTTGATAATGTAAAGATTTCATAATAATATTTTAATGTCAAATTAAAAGTTAAAATATATTATTGGACTTTATTTATCCTCGAATTCTACCACTCTTTTCTTCATTTGAAGATAAAAGACCTTAATATTATGAATATGAATTTTAAAATGTTAACAAAAAAAAAAACAACAACAACAACAACAATAACAAAAAAAAAATTATTTAAAAGAAATGTGACGTGTGTGTAGGTTCAAATATTTTATATTTTATTGAGATGAATTTATATTTGTATTTTATTGATTTTTCATTATACAACTACACGTGTTTTTATTTTTCCTGCTATCTCATATCATCTTACAGATATTAAAAATCTTTTATTTGAACATTTATTTATTTTTAAATTTTTATGCCAATGTTTAATTTTCATTTTAGCATTCAGAATTTATAAGCTTTCTCTATTTATTTCTTTTATTTTTTCTACTTTAATAAATATATTGTATGTGTATTGTCACTCTTGATTTCAGTAATTATTGTCAACAAAAGAGTATTATTTTCACCAAAACTTTTGTAAATAATATACCGAAATATTTTGTTATGAAACGGAGGAAAATTTGCTCGAGGTAAATCAAAATCAATAGTTTAATGTCGGTGTTATTGTCTACATATGTACGTTGTATTTGTATAAATTCATGACAATATTTTTTAAACGATAAACTAAATTCTATATATGAATTTAATTGGACAAACTATACGGTCATATTGAGGGATAATGCAATTTTTTTTATTTAGAAAAATCAAAAAAAAAAAAGGAGTTACGAAGAAATAATTTGATGCAATATATTGCATCAGTTGCTGCATCTAGGTCAATAAAAAAGTTAAATTACATTATATATAATCTAAACAAAACAGTCTAAACGTAATAATCTTTAAATTGTTAACGATCTCTTGATTGAATGATTACAAGAACAAATTAAAATGTAATATTTAGACAACAAAAACTTTTTTTGTTGTTTATTTTTTCTTTGATTTATTAAACTTTATCAAAATGCCATTAACTTTTTTTTGATAAATAAATCAATACGGAAACGAGTTCATATGTATATACGTATGTCAATATAACAGATGATGATGAGTTTACGGAATTTCATAACTCAACAAGTTCATATGTTTTTAAAAAAAACATTAACCAGCTTAAATTTTTACCTAATGAAAAGAGAACAAGAAAAGAAAATGAATAAGAAGACAAAAAAAAAAGATTTAAAAGAAAAAAAATTATTCAAGGTCGTTTATTGCTCATCTTCGTTTTGTTTTCTGCAAAGAAGTAAAAAAAAAACACTTTCACAAAGACTCTTGTACAATATCAATTGTAAGTGCATCGTTAATTCATTGTGTAATCTCATTATGTGTTTGAAGAAACATTGACGGTAATCTAATCACTAATTAGGTGACTCGGTGACACCACAGTCTGTGCAAGTTTATGTAATTTAATTTTTCTGATTTTGTTTGTCTCTATTGATGTTGCTTTTTTATTCAATAGTAAAGAATACTTAAGAATCAATTGTGAAATTAACTATGAAGTTAACCTCTAATATATATATTTTTTGCACAATTAGTAAAGATAAAACAATATGAAAGATAGTTAGTTCCTGACTTCATACATGATTACAAAATTGTTCATGACTTTTTTTTTCATTATTATTGATAGTAAAAATTAATTTGCGTTAAGTATTAATTAGAAATAACTACTAGCATTGCATTGTTTCGATATTGCAGTAAAAACTTTCAATTTTACATAAATCATTTACAGAAATAGAAAATAAAGATCATTGAATTGATATTTTAGAATTGCACACAACTTTGACTGATTGTAAATGTTAATTTTATTAATATAAAAAAAAAACAAATAAAAAGTCTTAGTTTGTTTGGACTGCACTTGACCTTGAATTTTTTTTGTTTTTAGTATAGAAAGTAAAATTGTAATTTTTACAGTTCTGAAATTTTGTTAGATAACTTATAATTAAATAAGTCTTCTATTAAATATAATAAACATTTTCCGTAATCATATAATAATTTAATACATATTACATGTATATTATAATTAGATTAACAACTCATGAGTGTTAAAGTTTATTTTGAATGAAAAGAAGCTTAATATTAAATATGAATTATGTATACATTACTAATTAGTGTATAGTGTATTCAACCAAAAAGACGACAAATAAATTGATTATAATAATATATGCAAGTCATTATTTAAACAATCTTTAAAATTTTTAATATATTTATTTTTTTTTGTTTCCTTTATTTTCTGTAAAAGGTAAAAATTTAAAAAAAAAACTTGTTGAATTTTGAAAAAGATCTGTACTGAATCAAATTAATTTAACGCTTTTATAATAATTTGTTAATTATTCTAAAATGTCATGTTGAACAATAAAATCCTTATATTAAATATGATTTTTTTTTAAATTCTTGGTATAAGTATAATTAAAAAGGTCAAGTTCAATATCCGTATAATAATTTAATTCCTAAGATGGGATATTCCAAAAGATTCTTTATATTTGTACAATAATTGTCTTGGTTAAATATGAAACAATTGTGGTTAAGTGATGTAAGTGATGATGGATGATATAAGAGTTATAAAAGGAATAACAAGAAAAAGATTTTTATTTAAATTCAATTTATATATTTTTATTTTATTTTATCATTAATTACATATTTATATTATTTACATATATTTTTATTTACAACAGCCTCGATGTATGCATAGTTTTGAGAGTCATTTTTAGTCCATCAGTTTAATTTTATTTAGTTTACTTTTTCTTGTAGTTGAATGCAATACTTGGTAATTTGTAATTGTATCCGTCTTTACCTAATGTATGTGAAGGAATAATGGGTGCTCCTGTTGAGGCAATGAAGGGTGATGCTGTTGATGAACTAATTACTTGTGATCCACCACCTGGACGATACACTAAAGATGGATCTGTTCTAGAGTATTGGTATCCACCACCTACTGATGCTCCTGTTGATGCATGGATTGGTTGTCCAGTAGGACTGTAATATACTGGAGCTGCTGTTGAGCTTGGATAACTAGATGAGATTTGAATTTGTGATCCGCCACCTGGGTGGGATACTAATGAAGGATTCACTCCTTGATAGTTATATCCTCCATTAGCGGCAATAGGTGAACCAGCAGTTGATGCATAGATGGGTTGTCCTGTGGGTGAGACTCCGATTGGAGCTCCAGTTGAAGCATAGATTGGATGACCAGTTGGTGAAACACCAATTGGTTGTTCGCCGGGTTGCGCGTAAACAGGTTGTCCTGTTGGACTAACTCCAATTATTTGTCCACCACCGTGAGATGGGGCAGCATAGATTGGTTGTCCAGTTGGTGAAACTCCGATTGGAGCTCCAGTGGAAGCATAAATTGGATGACCAGTGGGAGAAATACCAATTGGTTGTTCACCTGGTTGAGCATAAATTGGTTGACCTGTTGGACTTACTCCAATAACCTGTCCACCATAAGATGGTGCGCCTGTAGAAGCGTAAACTGGGGCTCCAGTGGAAGCATAAACTGGAGCTGCTGTTCCTTGCACATGTGATCCACCACCTGGGTATGCAACCAAGGATGGGTTGACACTTGGGTAGTTATAACCGCCAGCAGGATGTGAAGCATAAATTGGTTGTCCGGTTGGTGAAACTCCGATTGGAGCTCCAGTGGAAGCATAAATTGGATGACCAGTGGGAGAAATACCAATTGGTTGTTCACCTGGTTGAGCATAAATTGGCTGGCCTGTTGGACTAACTCCAATGACTTGTCCTCCATGAGCTGGTGCTCCTGTAGAAGCATAAACTGGGGCTCCTGTGGATGCGTATGCTGGGGCTCCGGTTGCGTACGAAGGGGCTCCGGTTGCGTATGATGGGGCTCCAGTGGCATATGATGGGGCTCCTGTTGCGTATGAAGGTGCTCCTGTAGCATAAGATGGGGCTCCTGTGGCGTATGATGGTGCTCCTGTTGCATAAGATGGGGCTCCGGTAGCATATGATGGTGCTCCTGTAGATGCATAGATTGGTTGTCCAGTTGGTGAAACTCCGATTGGAGCTCCAGTTGAAGCATAGATTGGATGGCCAGTTGGTGAAACACCAATTGGTTGTTCGCCGGGTTGCGCGTAAACAGGTTGTCCTGTTGGACTAACTCCAATTATTTGTCCGCCATGTGATGGTGCTCCTGTGGATGCATAAATTGGTTGTCCAGTTGGTGAAACTCCGATTGGAGCTCCAGTTGAAGCATAGATTGGATGACCAGTTGGTGAAACACCAATTGGTTGTTCGCCGGGTTGTGCGTAAACAGGTTGTCCTGTTGGACTAACTCCAATTACTTGTCCTCCATGTCCATGGGATGCTGGACTTACAGGTGGAAGATATTGGTTGTTAGGATTTTGAGCATGAGCCAATAATGGATTAACATATTGTGAAACGGGGGCAACTACATGAGAACCAGCACCTGGGTATGAAACTAAGGACGGGTTGACGCCTTGATAGTTATATCCTCCATTAGCTGCAATTGGTGAACCTGCGGTTGAAGCATAAATTGGTTGTCCAGTTGGTGAAACTCCGATTGGAGCTCCAGTTGAAGCATAGATTGGATGGCCAGTTGGTGAAACACCAATTGGTTGTTCGCCGGGTTGTGCGTAAACAGGTTGGCCTGTTGGACTAACTCCAATTATTTGTCCACCATGTGATGGTGCTCCTGTGGATGCATAGATTGGTTGTCCAGTTGGTGAAACTCCGATTGGAGCTCCGGTTGAAGCATAGATTGGATGACCAGTTGGTGAAACACCAATTGGTTGTTCGCCGGGTTGTGCGTAAACAGGTTGCCCTGTTGGACTAACTCCAATTACTTGTCCGCCATGGAATGGTGCTCCTGTAGAGGCATAAACTGGGGCTCCAGTAGATGCGTATGCTGGTGCTCCTGTAGCGTATGATGGGGCACCTGTTGCATAAGATGGGGCTCCTGTGGCATATGATGGTCCAGCTGTGGCGTATGATGGTGCTCCTGTGGCATATGATGGTCCAGCTGTGGCGTATGATGGTGCTCCTGTTGCATAAGATGGGGCTCCTGTGGCATAAGATGGGGCTCCAGTGGAAGCATAGATTGGTTGTCCAGTTGGTGAAACTCCGATTGGAGCTCCAGTTGAAGCATAGATTGGATGGCCAGTTGGTGAAACACCAATTGGTTGTTCGCCGGGTTGTGCGTAAACAGGTTGCCCTGTTGGACTAACTCCAATTACTTGTCCACCATGTCCATGGGATGCTGGACTTACAGGTGGAAGGTATTGGTTACTTGGACCCTGACTGTAGGATAAAAGTGGGTTAGCATAATGTGAAACTGGGGCTCCTGTAGAAGCATAAACTGGGGCTCCTGTGGATGCATATGCTGGAGCTCCGGTTGCGTATGATGGGGCTCCGGTGGCATAAGATGGGGCTCCTGTGGCATATGATGGTGCTCCTGTAGCATAAGATGGTGCTCCAGTGGCATAAGATGGGGCTCCAGTGGAAGCATAGATTGGTTGTCCAGTTGGTGAAACTCCGATTGGAGCTCCAGTTGAAGCATATATTGGATGGCCAGTTGGTGAAACACCAATTGGTTGTTCGCCGGGTTGCGCGTAAACAGGTTGTCCTGTTGGACTAACTCCAATTATTTGTCCACCACCGTGAGATGGGGCAGCATAGATTGGTTGTCCAGTTGGTGAAACTCCGATTGGGGCTCCGGTTGAAGCATAAATTGGATGACCAGTTGGCGATACACCTATTGGCTGTTCTCCGGGTTGCGCATAAATTGGTTGACCTGTTGGACTAACTCCAATGACTTGTCCACCACCGTGAGATGGGGCAGCATAGATTGGTTGTCCAGTTGGTGAAACTCCGATTGGAGCTCCGGTTGAAGCATAAATTGGATGACCAGTTGGCGATACACCTATTGGCTGTTCTCCGGGTTGAGCGTAAATTGGTTGACCTGTTGGACTAACTCCAATAAGTTGGCCTCCGCTGTGACTTACTGGTGGAAGATATTGGTTGTTCACTTGAGCTGGTGCGTGATATACTGGTCCAGCGGATACATATGTTGGTGTTGCGGCTGTGCTTGAAACTGGTCCTTGTGTGATCAATACTGTTCCTTGAGGATTTGAATCATGATGGTGGACTGATCCTGGTGTTGAACTGGAGTAGATTGGGCCGGCTGTACCAGCTGTTACTGGTGGAAGGTATTGATTAACAACTGATTGGTGACCACCTCCGAATGCGCTGAACAAGGGATTACTTGGTACTGAGTATGCTGGTGCTCCTGTAGATGCGTATATTGGTTGTCCGGTTGGGGAAACTCCGATTGGAGCTCCTGTTGAAGCATAGATTGGATGACCAGTTGGTGAAACACCAATTGGCTGTTCTCCGGGTCTTGCGTAAACGGGCTGTCCTGTTGGAGTAACTCCAATAATTTGTCCTCCATGTGAGTGTCCTCCATGGGATGGGGCTCCAGTTGATGCATAGATTGGTTGGCCTGTTGGTGAAACTCCGATTGGAGCACCAGTGGAAGCATAGATTGGATGACCAGTTGGGGAGACACCAATTGGTTGTTCACCGGGTTGTGCGTAAACGGGTTGACCTGTTGGAGTAACTCCAATGATTTGACCACCTCCATGAGATGGAGCTGAATATGATGGTGCTCCAGTGGCAGCATAGATTGGTTGTCCAGTTGGTGAAACTCCGATTGGAGCTCCAGTTGAGGCATAAATTGGATGACCAGTTGGTGATACACCAATTGGTTGTTCACCGGGTTGAGCATAGATTGGTTGACCTGTTGGACTGACTCCAATAACTTGTCCACCACCATGAGAATGTGAGCTAACTGGTGGAAGGTATTGGTTGTTTACAGCATGTACTGGTCCCTGAAGTTGATTTGACAATTGGTGTTGTCCTGGATAACTGTGTGAAGCGGGTGCTCCTGTTGATGCATAGATTGGCTGTCCAGTTGGTGAAACTCCGATTGGAGCACCAGTGGAGGCATAGATTGGATGACCAGTTGGGGATATACCAATGGGTTGTTCACCGGGTTGAGCGTAAACGGGTTGGCCTGTTGGAGTAACTCCAATAATTTGTCCTCCATGTGAGTGTCCTCCATGTGATGGGGCTCCCGTTGATGCATAGATTGGTTGGCCTGTTGGTGAAACTCCGATTGGAGCACCAGTGGAGGCATAGATTGGATGACCAGTTGGGGATACTCCAATGGGTTGTTCACCGGGTTGAGCGTAAACGGGTTGGCCTGTTGGAGTAACTCCAATGATTTGACCACCTCCATGAGATGGTGCTGAATATGATGGTGCTCCAGTGGCAGCATAGATTGGTTGTCCAGTTGGTGAAACTCCGATTGGAGCTCCAGTTGAGGCATAAATTGGATGACCAGTTGGTGATACACCAATTGGTTGTTCACCAGGTTGAGCATAAATGGGTTGTCCGGTTGGGCTAACTCCAATAACTTGTCCTTGATGTGGCGCTCCTGTTGCTGATACATATTGACTTACTGGTGGAAGGTATTGATTGTTGACTGATGGACCGGTCTGGTATGACATGGCTGGGGCGTACTGAAGTCCGTTGCTTGCTGCGCCACCAATAATTACGGGTCCTTGTGTACTACTTACATATTGGGGTTGGGGTTGGTAATGGATTGGTGCTCCAGTACTGGATACTGGTGGTAAGTAGTTTGTGTTTGGTGAGGAATATTGAAGGAGAGGATTAACTAGGTTGGATACAGGGCCTTGTGGATACTGGACATTAAATCCACCACTAAGGATTGGACTGCCTGCTGTAGATGACACAATAGGCAATTGACCAGCACCTGGTGGAGGAAGATATTCATTGTTCAATGGAATGATACTAGAGGAAAAAATAGGAGAACCTGTTGGATTGCTGTTTAGGTTGGGATTATGGACTGAATGATCATGGGCCCCTCCAAATGGGTGAGCTGGCCGTGAATAATCATATCCTCCATGTCCGCCTTTCAGTAGGTGTGAAACATCTGGCCTGGCGATAGCCACTGCCAAGGTGCAAACCAGCACCAAGAATCTCTGTTAAAAATATAAAATAAACATAGAAATCAAAATTATGTAATTTGTATTGTTAGATGTCGCAGAGAAAAGTATGTTTTAATATTTGATTCAACGAAATCGATAATGATATGTTACTTTCACCGTCGTACGATTT